>JAHHFK020000591.1:0-135219 GCA_024533555.2 Aedes koreicus | reverse complement strand
TTATTGTAAATGTTGAACTCATAAATTGCCAGGGACCCCTGATAGTTTGTATAACATTCATAGTCTTCAAAAAATGATTCATAACAAACCGACTTTTTGGCGGAGCCCAACATTATTCGATATCCCGCCAACTTCAACGCATGTTTGTCAAGAAATTTGGTAAAGAGCTCTCCTGCACATAAAGAACTCCAGGTCAAATTGCTGACTTGATTAAGCTATCCGTATTTCAGAAAATTTGATTTAAATTATGCCGGGCAGACGCTTGTTGTCCAACTCGCTGTCGCTCGTCGGACCAAACTAAAAGAAACATCCTCTGTTTGCATTGCCCCGGAACAAATGCGGGAAATCGCCGTTTGCCTGGAATCTAATCTACGCTATGTTAACACTTCGGATGTCGGAAACATCGACCGTTTAGTTGCTTCAATCCTCAACACGGCTACGCAAAAACTCCACAATCCCCCCACCAATTGAGTAGTAACGCAGTTGGAGATCAATTTTCAACAATCTTTAAGGATCAAAATTTAAAAAAAAGTGCCCCAACCTGGAAAAATGCAGGCATAATTTATGGATCATACCATATGGTATAGCGAACAAAACTGATTTACTATGTATCATTATTATAAGCTATGGTTCATTATTCATCATTCTATGGATCATTGGCAATTTATTTATGGAAAATTTCAAATAATTTATGGAACATGCGAATATATTTGATTGCACAAAGGTTACATTCTATGGATCAATTTTACAAGTTTAAGGAAAGTTATTGAACCTTTTATGGATAATTTACAATATGTTTATGGGTAATCCGTACACTTTTAACAACAATGCCCTAGATATAAAACGGTACATTTTTGATATTTTATTGCTAAATTTGTTATAAAGTATGGATCACATTGCTGTATTTTATGGATCATTTCAATTTTTTTGTGGATATTCACCAGAGTCTTATGGGTAAAAAATGCGTTTTTCGTGGCACGATTTTAAATTTTTTATGGATCGTTTATTACTTTTTATATGCAAAAGTACGTTTGCCGTTATAAAACATATTAGCTTATATCGTTATATTAAAAAAATGAAACCTACTGAATCCTGTGTAGTCCAAGGTAACGTCGAATGTTTCGGCAATCTCATTGATTTCTTCCGGAGATATTGCTGCAATACTTTACGATAGTCACATGAAAATTTAATAAATGTTGATATTATTACACTTACTATCCTCATAAACAATGTATGGTTCTGCTGTAGATCAGGCATGCTGATGTCAAGGCCGGGATTTCCGGTCCACTACAAATTTCTACGTTGCTCTTTGAAGGCAACGAGCAGCTCTGATGGCAGCCGACAATTCAACTCACGAAGAAATAAGAAGTTAGGCAGGCTTCGTTCAGCTTCTGGCTCGGGTACAGGAACTGTTTTTCTCTTTTGTCTTTAGAGATTGTATACGGATTCGGCAATAAAGTGTAATCAATCGCATCTGCGTTCCAAGACCGCATTTTCTTAAACCGTTTTTAAGAGTGAAATCCTTATACTCCATGTCATTGATTGCTTGCTCCAACAAAGGTGCAAAATCTGGCCTTGTGAGCATCGCACCTCCATGATCGAACCGCCATTTGACAAGCACAGTGTCCCAAGAGCTTTTCATAGGCTAAAAAAAGACACATCAAGCGGCTGCATGAAATGGGTGGCGTTTGGTGGAAGGGAAAGCAGGATGATCTGCTTCTCTTTGCAAAACTGAACAGTGTCGTAAGTCGCATGTGGCCGTTGACGAACACAATGACTGGAAAAGCGATACTCTTTCTTGCAAGCCACGGATAAAACACGTTTGATATATATTCATAGAACGATCCTGTATTCATCCAGGCTTTTTCTGTGCGACCAACACCCCACTCCTTTGGTACCCTACTTACGACCTCTCAAGGTAGACGTTCCTTGTATGGAAAGAGTATGAGCGGTGGGACCAATGTGCCATCGGCACAGCCAGCCATCATGACGGTGTAAGATTCTCGGTTGGAATTACCTTGAATTAAAAAAAAAAAAACATTTATCGACAAGTTTGCAGGAACAATTACGATTACCTACCTTGAATCGAATGCACATTTTTTGCCGATTTTGCAGCAAATAATCTTTTCTTTTTGGGATTTGGAGCCAACTCGAACGCGCTTTTATCCATGTTAAAAATACGCCTTGGAATGCTTAGCACCTCCAATAGATCTTGCGATTCTAAGAATGCCTCTACCTCAGCGAACCAAGATCGCACCTCATTTTCCGAGATGATCTTCTTTTTTTCAATTGGGTTGGCGATTCGCTTGAAAACATCAGGATGTCTCTTCAAAAAACTTCGTGATCCATCCCTTTAAAGGCATTCCATGTGGAAACACATCCTGCTTTCCCAAACGCTTCGCGAATTGACCAACGCTTATCCTCAGGATCTCTTCGCAAACCGGAAGTCCAGCTACAGCCACGTCCTTGAGCCACGCAGCGATTCCCATTTCCTCATTCTCCGTCAGAACGGTTGGCTTTCCCACCGAGCCCGGGTGCAACTCCTTCCAGCAATCATACAGCGTACTCCTTGGAATCTCGAACAAGGCTGCAGCAACCCGGATGGAAGATCCTCCCCGGATGGCATCCAACGCTGCTTCGACTTTCTCCTTAGGGTATTTGCGGTTCTCATTCATAATAAGCTGGAAAATAGGAGGTAGTTGCCATATTGAATTTCGTTGTCCGAAATACGAATCGTAGTGAAAAAATAAGACTCATATTTCGGACACTTGATTTCCTTAATTTTTGAGCGAAATATTGATTATATTAAAAAACAAACATCAGTGGACCGTTAAATACTTACCAAATTGAATATGTAGACTATACTAGTAATTGAAACTAATTGAATCACACAAGAAATTCACCCGCGAACAAATCGTGAATTACTTGGAACCTAAGACAGGACCTGTCAGCTCAGAGAGAGATGACCTCTTATAAATTTATGATTGCTATGATACGGGGGTCGCTCCAGTGTTGGCAGATATGTTTACACAGTAATCCTATTGAAAATAATGTATTTAAAAATATAATCAAAATTCGTCAATATTCTTTTAATATTTGGTAATATTCAATAAGGTAAACGTTTAACAATTGTCAATATTTTAAATGGAGAGGTTCGTGAATTTGAGGCTCTGCGAATACAAAACTGCCTTACAGGGAAGAAAAGGATGATATTAAAAATTCAAATAAATAATACGCGTTATTTTTAAATCTTCGTAAGCTTTTTTCTGATCTTTATTTTTCCAGAAAGTATCATTTTTCCAAATCCAAAAACCCAACAGTATATCATTTTCTAGTAAGAGCAAACTTTAATATTAATGAATATTTGTTTTGCTAGCCATAGAGAAACAATGTGGATGTATTTTAAGGATTAAAAATAGGTACCACAAGAAAATGATCTTTACATTTTTAAACAGATTAATATTTCTCATTTATTATTTCAAATATGCATTCTCCCTTCACCATTCCAGCTTCTATGATAGCATACTTCTGCTATCGAACTTTTTCTTCCGTTGCTTACGCTTCTGCCCTGGCTTTAGCCGGAATGATACATAACGTCGCACCAATGTCATCTTGAAGGATGAGCAGTGGAAAATGTTCGGAAGGAGTGCCAATTCATTCACTACCTTCTGTTCAACATTGTTTTTATCCTTGTTCGAAATGATAAAGTTTATCGAATTGCGATACACGATTTCCATGGCTTTGAAAAAATTGAAGGTATCAATGGATGGAAAGTGGATGTTTTTCTTAATGGTGTTCGCTCGATAGAAAGTGAAGCTTTGATAGTCGGAGTGAGCACCCTTTGGACTCTCCGTCATTTTGACACATTGCTTGCAAACAGTACCCTTATTCGCTAGACTTTTTAACACGTAGCCCGTAACGTAGAAGAGCGCATTCAGCTCTCCTCGGTCCAGCACCTCACCGGAAACTTCCTGCAGCATTTCATAATCCATATCTACTGCATCACTGTTGTCGACAACTGTCATTTGTCGATCTGATGCTGTTGTATTTTGCTCGTTGGATTGCTTGCGACGCTGAAAAAGAAAATCTGCCATTCCTACTAGATGTTCCTGGTCGTCAAATGAGTATGACGAATTTGGAACAGGAGCCATATACTGCGATAATGTTACTGTCTTTAAGTTTCTACCAAAATCCCGTGGTGTGGGTCGACGTTGCTTGGATCTTATAGCTGAAAAAAGGCTCTCCAGACAGTCTTGAACAAAGCGGGAAGTGAAGATCCTCTTGTGACCACTAGCAAAAAATCGTAAGATCAGTCGGATAATGGCTTTCGTGCATATAACTAGTCCAGTCTTCCACGGTTTCCATCGGCATAATTCTCCAACACGTACATCGTAAATTAAACGAGTGGTATTTTCAAGACGGTTTATTGTTTCCTATTATTAGGGATAAAATAATTGTAATTGTTACATTTCAATGCGGTACCAAGAAGGTATGAATTGAAAATATTTGATTCAAATGAATACTCTTTGTAATGAGTGCTAATGAAATCATTAGCCTCTCATGTAAATCCTGGCGTTTCTCCTTAAATTCATAAATACTAATACCCCTATCATATACAGGGTGACTAGTAATTTGTGTTACACCCAAAATTAGGTGATAGACCTCATTTGCAGTCTAAAATTGTATGGCGAGGTATGTCTAAAAATGACTGCCAACTTGCTAATTTTTCAAAATATGTTTAGAAGATACCTTACAAGATCAATTCTAATTGCTTTACAAATTTGATAAATTCAGTAGTTTACTTTGAGCTAACAGAAAAGTATTCATTTGATCCCCGTATCAATGTTCGATACGATATTTTCCTGGTATCGATACTTTCTTTCGCTATTGCTTTGAAGTAAAAGTATCGATGTTTTTATGATATCGTGGAATCCTTACCTGTAAAGCTTTTGGGTCTGATTAGCGCAGCGCATGATCTTCCGAACGATTGTTGAGTGTTCCGTACCAGTCTGACATGTCCTCAATATAGCATGCTGTGGTTAGCAGTTCATGTCGGTTTTTCTCGGAAGCCACTACGCGTAGCGCAGCAGCAACCGCTCGATTGCAGTATTTTGTTGCGTTAGGTACTTTCATTTTGTCGACAGACGAAACAGGAACATCAAACGCCACGTCGGCTGGAAATAACCTATGAGCCATTCTCAATTGATTCCCTGCCTCGAATTCGACCAACTCTTTCAGATGATCCCGATGCACAATATCCGATGAAAGGCCATTTTTATTGACATACCATTTTGGAACGACGAGAAATCTGTTGTTGATCCATCCATGAATTGCATTTTTAAAAACATGGACTGGATCGGGCACGATCTCCAGTATTCGACTGTTGTCGATGGGATGCTGCAGTTCCAGATCAGACAAGATATTCTGGTTTTTGATGTTCAGCCCCATATCCTTCCACATCTTTTGATTCTCGGAACCGGAGTCAGAGGTAACAAACTGTACTCGCAAGCCAAGCTCTTCCGATTTTTCAATAACGGACAACACTAGCTTCTTGAGTTGCTCTGGAGGAATTGATGCTTTCGTAAACTCGTACGCAACAACTTGCTTCCACCGTTCAGCAACTCCAACAAGCATCAAAACCAAGCCTTTAGACGCTAAGTCATCAGATGGAGGCAGAGTCGTCTTTCCAACGAACTGTTTAGTGCTTGCACACCACTCTTCTGCTTCGTCGATGCTCATTTCGTCGAGAACCAGTCCACAATCCCGCTCAATTTCTGTCATGCCAGCCACTTTGAATTTCAGCAGTCCAAAAATATCTTCAAGGATACCTAAATTTTTCGAAACCATCAACTAAAACTTTTACAGAACATTAGAATGATTTAATTATACCAGGAGGAAAGTGAACGTCTGCAATTCGACGCAGCAGTGTTCTAGTCGATGGGAGCGGAAAGCCTCTTTTTATTAGCTTGTCGTAGCCACCCTGACATGCAAATCGGATTTGCAGCGAATCCATTATCGTTGCTTCCGACCACTGCTTCACTTGACGAACTTTTCCGGAGAGAAGCTTCAATTGATCGTCGTTGAAAATTTGTTTACAGGCAATATCCAACGAGTTCGAATCTACGACATCCGAATCATCTGTTTTCTTTCGCGCAACCAGATTGCCGTAACGACTTCTCCAACGACGAATCGATCTAAAGTAGAAGATGTGATTCAATGAAGCTGAAAGCATTCCATCCAATCGAATATTTAGCAAATTACCTCTTAAGCTTGGTAACTTGCTCTCTCAAACGAAAAATTTCCCCTCGTAGTCGAGACTGTGACATAGCATCTCCTCCTAGCATAGGTACCTGGTCAATGTTTTCCACTATTTCATAATCCGTAAATTCTCCATTTGATGCAGCATATCCTGTTCCACTATGCTCATCACCATAAATTTTCTCAACCACCTCCATTTCCTGCCACTCTTCATCCGGCGGAGTGACGGCAATTGGAATATTCCAAGTTCCATTGGCATTTCTTTTGCCGTTCGGGAAATGAAGCTGCATCAAACTAATCGTTAATTTATGAGGTTTCATTGAATTTCATTGATGCTTACGCTGCAAATTCTGCTGTGGGGCGAAATCTTGAGCAGGAGAATGTCTTCCTCACGTGCGTTCCCAATGCAGGCCTTCATCCACTTTCGGCGAACGATTGGATCTCTCGGGAACCGATGAAACTGGAGACCCGGATGTGACACGTCACTGCAACCACAATTTATCGCTTTGCACTTCATTTCGAACCACTGCAAAAGTGAACTTTTGTTCTAGTTGTCACAAACGAAAAAAGTGAATAAATAGTGACTACTAGCAACACCGCCAAACCAACAACAAACTGCCTGCTTGTAAAATAACTCAACGGAGGCGGTAGTGGTGGTTGTCAAAGCGACCAATAAGAAACGGTCTTTTTTGACAGCTAAATGGTCTTGTTTTTGCACTAACAGCTGGCAGGTCCTGTCCTAGCTTGGAACCACTAAGCAAACGTCAAATTTCAAAGATCGTTAGACGAGCATTTATATTTTAGCCTCGTATGTTTAAATTTAATAGTTTTTTTTAAATTAAAATGATTGGAAACTTAAGAGGGGAGTTTAAAGTAGGTACCTAGCTATAGTGATGTATTTTACACATGTGTACCATATGCCATATTTACAGTTTTAGTAAAAGGTGTCCGAAATATGAAGCTGTCTGAAATTTGAATCAGAACGATACCTGTTAATGAAAAAAAAAATAACGTTTGATAATCCTTTTAACACCTACTGCAACCGAAACCCATCAATAACAATAACCAAACGAACAAAGCAAACACAACGATCATCATCATTACTCATTCCACATCGCCGACAGTCGGCTGTCGGGTTGATGGATGATCAAAATAACGAGATCACTACTCACCACCCAATTTACACCCTTATTTGCTGTTTTCCGCCTCGTCGGTATCGGACGATCGGATTTACTCGTCCGTTCCGAAGCTCTAACGAACGCGGCAAACAACAGTGCAGATAAAGCCGGAGAGCGAATCACACTCTCGTTCTCTCGCTCCTCCCACCTGACTCAATCGAACACCAATAGCCTACATCTAGGCGACTTTCTTCCGATTTGACTAACAAGTTTTGTTCTTCTCTTTCTGCTGCTTTCAGAATTGCTTACCAAGTATTTGGCACCACACGACCACGAACTGCAGCAGGAGCTATTGGTGCGCATTTCCGACTACTGCAACAACAAGGTCACCAACTACACTCTGGATGAGTACGAGGATCCATACGTGTGGAACTTTTACCACTCGTTCTACTTTGCGTTCATCGTTTGCTCAACCATTGGTTTGTGATTGCTCGAACTTTCGTTTGAATTTACATTCAACGACTTTTGATTCGTTTTAGGCTATGGCAACATTTCACCGAACAACACCTTCGGCCGAATCTTCATGATCTTCTACGCCCTGATCGGTCTCCCGGTGAATGGTTTCTTCTTCGCCTATTTGGGCGATCTTTATTCGAAAACTGTAAGTCCCGCACCCATGCCATAATAAGTTCTGATTTATAGCAAACTAATTGAATTCGTTTCGTTTGCAGTACATCCGGCTGTACCGTCGCTACAAGCAGTTTAAGTTGTCCTCCAACACCCACTACGTCCCGCGAAAGGTCAACTTCATTGGGCAAATCATTCTGTACCTGATTCCGGGTATCGTGATATTCATCTTCGTACCGGCCGTCATCTTCTGCTACTTCGAAAAGTGGCCCTACGATGTCGGAGTGTACTACGCATTTGTGACGCTGACCACCATTGGATTCGGGGACTACACGACGACGTTTGAGTCCTCGCAGGAGCACGAGTTCGGAAGTGCCTTCGTGTGCTACCAGATTTTCATAATTTTGTGGTTCTTCTCCGGAGTGGGATATGTGTTTATGATTCTGGGTTTTATAGCAAAGTATGTTCGGGTTTGCGCTTTGGGTGAGGCGAGTAAAATTTTGATTGGAAATGGTTTTATTTTTCAGGGGGTTGGCTCACAAGAAGGTTCAGCGACTGGAGAAGATTCTGGCTCTGAACGTGAAGGCCACTCAAAGCCGGGTTTGGAACGGGGTCACAAGGGATATCAGTTATCTGAGGAAGATCCTCAACGAGGTTTATATGCTTAAGTTTAAGGTAAGCCGAATTGACAATCGCCAACTTTCAAATTTCTAATCCTCTTTAAATTCTTTCAGCCTGTTTTCGAAGAGCCAGCCGATCGCTTCGCCGGCATGAACCTCAGTCGGTCGGATTCCTGCCCGGAGCTGTCAATGTACCGCGAGGAAGATGTCGATCCCATAGAGATTTCCAGAAAGCGCGCCTTCTCGCTGAGTATGGTCACAGCAGCGGAACTTCGCCAGCGAACCAAATCCAGCGTTAGCGTTCCATCGATTCGACGTCTATCGGACAGTGATCTCAACCGAATCAATAGGGAGAAGACCTTCGGCATTCAAGCATTGGTTCAACCTGCTGAGCTACTGGCAAAGGTCGTATCGGCGTTGGCCAATATAAGCACAATCGAGGAAGATGGCCAGAGCATCCTGGATCATGCCACGTTCAATACGGGCATCAACTGCTTCTCCGATTCGCAGATATTGGCCAGCGAAGGAACATGGTCCGGTTGGTCGAATCATGATTGTGATAAGGCTTACCTCACGACGCCTGCCATGGGACGACCACGAGCATCCTCGGACATCGGACTCACTCCGCATCAAACACCAGGAGTAAGAATTCACTTTCGGCAATAATTCGTTGCACAGTACTAACAACCTCTTTTCCTCCTTAGAACCCATACGACTGGACTTGGAGTGGCGGAGACGCCTTACAGATCAAGGAAATGATCAAGATACGCCAGAAGGCTCTCAAATCCCGAAACGACTTACTGCGCACGGCTATGTCGAACAGCAAACAGTTTGGGTCGAATATATCGGTCAGCACCCCACCGCCTCGAACGGAACGCCTATCGTCATTCTCTGCGATGAATCGAAGACTACTCCAGCGATTGAATCCCTTCCGGAAATCATCAATCGTATCCGATACAAAAACCAGTTCCATCACCGATGTGGAAGCTGGTCGTCCCATTGAAAACTATCTGTCGAACACTTCCCGTGGAAGAGCTTCGATGTTCAACTTCTCCCAGCAACATTATTTATCAGCAAGTTCCAAGGGACGGGGCAGCATAATGTCCCTCCCGCCATCCGATGAACACCTCCTGGAGACGACCACCATCGGCGATCTGATTCGAGCCCTGGAAATAGCCCATACGCAAGCAGCCATGCCAAACTTCACTGGCAACACTCCTAAGCGCAAGATCGCAACTTCAAACCCCCCTCACATACCACCATCGGTTATGTCAATCTTCCCGAACCACGCATTGCCGGATGCCGCCTCGCGTAGAGGCTCGCTCAAATTTCCACTAGGTCAATCGCTGAGCAATCCCCTCCAATCTAGTCCTCTCAGCCATAGTACCGTGTCTTCCTCTTCATACCGTCCAATGAATCCTCCACCCTACAGTGCCGCTGCCGCTTATCCAAAGTCCCCGAAACCTCTCCGGCGACGATTCAGTGTCCGCTTGTCAAGCCTTGCCTATCCTCCTGGGCAATGTCCTCGACCGGGAACACCCGCAGATACCTCCAGTCCCCTTAACTCCTCAACCTCGTCGCTTTACAATCCCACCACAAGTCTCCAGCGGAAACTGTCCAACCGACCCAGCCCTCTGGCCAGTCAAAATCAAAACCTCTTGACGGTTCCGTCGACCGTCGGCAGCGGCTCGAAACCTTGGCGGCCTGCTCTACTTCGATCGGACTCCGATCAAACGGCCAACCTTTCGCCCATTCAGCGAATCATCGGATCCCGCTGTCGCCATAGCAGCCTGTGCCAGAATGACGATGGCAAAACGAAGCACGACAGCGCAAACAGCTGATCCGACTTTGGGGCTGCCATCGTCGTTTTTCTCCTGTAGAAAAACCGAGTGACAAATGAAACTAAACAGTATTGCCTTAATTTTAAAATTTTAACTAGATAGATAGAGAGACGGAGAGAGTGATCATCAGTGAATAACGCAATTTATAGGAAATCAATTCCAGCCAGTCAGTCAGTAGGTTGTCGTAAGTGCCAATGAGACCAGACCAACTTAATTATTAGACGTCGCTAGATGGATAAGTTTTAGGATAGGATTAGGTATTTAGGAACTTTATTAGTACAATTTGACCATTCCAAATGGAGGAGTTAGTTTTTTTTAATTTTAAGGGATACGCTTTGAGAATGATTTTGGAGTTCGTTTGATGCTGCGCGGGTCGAAGCTTGTATTCATATAGGATGTATAGTAGCGCCATATTGAGTTTAAGAAAAGTAGAAAATGAGCACAATGTAGGCAGAGGAAATTGCAAAGCTTGAATGTGAAAATATGACGCCTTGAGTAAAGATGCAATGTTACCTCGAGGGCATTCCAAAACTGTAACTGGACTTTCGTGCAATTGATCGAAAGAAATCCTTCTCAAATGATGATGGAGTCACCTATGGTATAGAGAAAGAGAAGGTAAGTATGCAGACTAGCCATTTGCAGGGAATCTCCTAATATGCAGCAGCTGGCACACTCGACTTACCTCTAACAAGTTTGACTGCTGAATGGCGGCTACGATCACGACACGACCGCAATAGGTCATTGCACGATGGCGTCATCACTACAGTTTTGACCTTTTAGGGAGCTTGCTTACGCGGACTTGGAATATTTTCGGTAGGATCGATTTGAGATTTTGTGATCTAAATTTATTAGGATTAAAGTAAATACATTCCGTGCAATGATCTATAGCCATAGAACAGACATTGATGTCCATATACCTTTTCTTGAAAAACGTGTGTAAAAGTTGATATGGGCAGCCGCTATAAGAAGCAAGTGTAGAGAAAAACAAACAAAATTTTTCAGATTATGTGCTAGGCGTTTTATTGATAAACATTGACATGACAGTTATCACACAACTGCAGCGCCGCCTACCAGGAGTATATCGACATACATTTGAAATGTCGGTTTAAAGTTTTACATAAGTAGCAGACCGAAGATGAACGTCTGTTCTCTGTGCTATAGCCTCGAACGATGCAGCGGGAGAGAGGAACTCACAACAGACAGAGCAACATGGTGATAGGCGGGCGTCGAGTGACCGATCTGTTGTCACTCACACATTAGACTGATGCATGTTGCACAATCATTCAATAGGCTGGTGCATACCACACAGTGATTTTGCGTTGTCCGGTCTATATACAGTGTCTATAGTATTTATGGGTTAAATATCAAATTTGCAGGGTAGTTTTATGAATGTATTAAGCTCACTTTACATACCACCTTGATCAAAACGTTCCCGGAATCATCACCGTGTGGCGCTCTCAGTCACCCGATGTGAGTTTTCGTTTTTTAAGGATGCCACATCTGTCATTGATATTCTATGAGATTTTTAGCCTGATAGCTTGACATTTGTAAAACTTACGCCGTATTGAGTACATCTGCGATTGTGTGTATATTCGATTTGGTATAATTTTCAAAATGGGATTGAATTTGCGACAACGAGTTTGTTTTAAATTTTGCGTTAGAAACGGTTTAAATGGTGCGACGACATTACAAATATTAGAAAAGATATACTGGAGAAAACAGTTGTTTACTTACGTCTTACGTCTTACGTCTTGATAGCAGTTTCCAAAAGACTTCACAGTTGCCTGGATCCCAATCCTATTAACCCTTCGCTCGAACAGTTTTTTTTTTTTTTTTTGTCTGGATTATCGAGATTTTCAGCCTCGGGCTGGTTCATCTCCCGTCGTAGTCACTCAAATACCTCTTTTGGGTATTTTCGTAACTTGTCCGGGGGTGAGATTCGAACTCGTGACTTTGGCGTGAGAGGTATGGATGTTAACCACTACGCCGGGGTCGCCCCCCCGCTCGAACAGTTATGGGTCCAGATTACAACTCCACAAAGGAAGTTAAGTATCGGCGCAATGTACTTACCTCCCGATAGGAAATCTGATTTAAGCAGCATTGAGAACCATATCAGTTCGATTGGCGCTGTGTTATCCCGTTTAGATCACAACGACTACGCCTTACTATTTGGCGATTACAACCAGTCTGGGTTGGTTTGGAATGTTCCCATGATTGGTCATCCCACAATTGACGTTCTTCGTTCGCATATGCCACCCGTCTGCTGTGCTTTGATGGATGGATTTAGCCTTAATAATTTAGCGCAAATAAATTCAACGTTAAATCGTAACTCGAGACTGCTTGATCTTGTGTTGGCAAATGAAGCTGCCGTAATGGAATGTGCCTCCGAACCGTTAATTAACCTCGACGCCGATCATCCTGCGCTGGAGATTACTATCAATCTATCAGTACCTATAACCTTCGATAACATCGTTGATCCACATGGCCTGAATTTCCGTAGAACTGATTTCGCTGCTATGAGCCAATCTATGTCCCAAGTCAATTGGCAGTTCCTTGACTTGTGTTCCACTATCGATGAAGCGGTAGATTTTTTTGACGAGACCTGCTCGTAAACCTCCTTGGTCTAATGCTCACTTACGGTACCTAAAACGTGTGAGATCGAAGGCTCTTCGCAAGTACTGAAAAACCCGAAATCAATTCACCAAGCGAATTTTCTCGACAGCTAGTACCCATCGTCTTCTTTACAAGAATTATTCAAAACGAATCCAATCTAACCTTCGGCGCAACCCAAAGTTGTTCTGGTCATTTGTGAACACAAAAAGCAATGTTAATGGGCTACCGGTTGAAATTCATCTCGGCGCAGAATCGCCAGCACACCAGTGGACAAATGTGATCTACTTTCTGAGCACTTCAAAAGTGTATTCAATAACACCATGCCAGCATTGGAGCAAGTTAGCGAAGTACTCAGAGATACTCCCAGAGACGCGTTCGACTTCAATATTCCTGCGATTACATTGGACCTCGTTGAATCAGCAATCCGGAAGCTGAAACTCTCAAACGTGGCTGGACCAGACGGAATTCCTTCATGTGTACTAAAGAATTGCACTGCAGTGTTTACGATTCCTCTTTTGAAGATTTTCAATATCTCCTTACGCCAGGGAAAATATTCAACACGTTGGAAATCTTCGTTCATGTTCCCGATTTTCAAGAAAGGAGATAAACAAAATGCCGAAAATTATCGAGGAATCACATCGCTCTGTGCCTGCTCAAAAGTCTTCGAGATCATCGTCAACGACTTGTTGTTTGTTAGCTGCAGACACTACATCTCTCCTGAACAACATGGATTTCACCCCAGAAGATCGATTTCAACCAACCTTGCACCTTTCGTTTCCTCGTGTCTCCGGAATATGGAAGCTGGATCTCAAGTCGACGTTGTTTACACGGATCTCAAGGCTGCTTTTGACCGGGTCGACCATACTATACTTTTGGCAAAGTTAGACAAACTTGGTGTGTCAAGTAACTTAGTTCGTTGGTTTAAATCTTACCTAACGGACAGGATACTCTGTGTGAAGATCGGCTCAGCTCAATCTAGCTACTTTACTAATATGTCGGGCGTACCTCAAGGCAGCAACTTGGGACCACTGCTGTTCTCAATTTTCATCAACGAGGTTGGACTGATACTTCCACCTAACTGCAGGTCGTTCTATGCAGACGATGTGAAAATTTATGTGGTTGTGCGATGCTTCACTGATTGTTTACGACTACAGCACTTGATCAGTAGCTTTGAAGAGTGGTGTTCCAGGAATTTCCTCACTCTGAGTGTTAACAAATGCTTCATTATCACATTCCATCGAATATTGAACCCAATTGCATTTGATTACACGATAAATAATCAACCTCTGCAGAAAGTTGATACTGTTCGTGACCTTGGAATCACCCTTGACTCCGGTTTGACATTTAGACAACACTACACGGATATGATTACCAAAGCCAACAGACAGCACGGTTTCATGTTTAAGATCTCCGACGAGTTTCGTGATCCCACCTGTCTGAAAGCATTGTACTGCTCTCTCGTGCGTTCTATTCTGGAATTTGGAGCCGTTGTGTGGTGCCCGTATCAAGGAATCTGGATTGCGAGGATTGAAGCAGTCCAAAGGAAATTTGTTCGTTATGCTCTCCGTCATCTGCCGTGGAATGATCCGGTCAACCTTCCAGCATACCAGGATCGTTGCTCACTCTTGGGAATTGAAACATTGGAGCATAGGCGTACAGTCATGCAAGCAGTTTTCGCAGCAAAAGTGCTACTAGGTGAAACCGACTCTCCCGGAATTCTGGTCGAACTCTTTATCTACGCTCCCGAACGAGTTCTGAGAACAAGAAATTTTCTACAGCTCGGAGCTCGTGCTGCAAACTACGGCCAACACGATCCAATTCGATTCATGTCATCGCGCTTCAATGAACTCTACGCTCTGTTTGACTTCAACTGTTCCGCAGAGACCTTCCGTCACCGGATTCAGCGTAGTTGGATGGAGAGCCGCTAGTTCAGAAATGGTGGCATTTACTACGTACTGGCATTAATGGCGAAGATACTAGACGACTTATTCCATCACGATAGATTATTTAAGTATTACTGACCAGTTTTGTGTGTGTACTAGAATTAATGTTGTTTTGCTTGCTTTGTATTCCTTCTATTCATGTTGATTTCTGTAGTGTACGATTTAGAAATAGGAGGTTTTTACGCCACATGGCTTTTCCCCTATTGCATTCCAATAAGATGTTAAGTCAGTTGGAATTATATCAATAAATAAATAAATAAATAAATAAATAGAATGGGGCAAATCAACATTTCTCGAATAATTCATGATTAGGGCTAAAAGCCTATTGTAAATAATGACTTTAAACGTCCATTTCTGTCGAATCTCAAAACACTATCGCGAATTGAAAGCAGCATCTAATAGAAGAATGTTAGCTCTATCATATGGTATAGTTGGATATCGTAGGAGTCTTGTGATTCGTGAGAGATCAACGTTTAGAGCCATTTTTTACAATGGGCTTTTGGGCCCTTATCATGAATTACTCGAGATTTGTAAACAAACACTTCTGAGTTCCTTTTCTTGCAAGTCGTAGGCTACACACGCAAATCTACAGCATCATCGTGTAGGTAAAACTTTACTCAACATGATGGTATTGGTTTGGTGGGTGGTCTACGATTTGTGAGGAAAAAGGCTCAGAAGTGTTTGTTTTCAAATGTTGAAAGCCCTATACTATTGTTGATCGAGATATGCTCTTGTGGCAAACGGAATGCAGAATGAGATTTTCAGAACTGAGTACCTCCAAAAACAGCTTTTTTTTTGCCGCTGGTGTAGTGGTAAGCGTGACTGCTGCTTGGCACCCCAGTGGGTCTGGGTTCAATCCCAGTCCAGGTCGGTGGGATTTTTCCAAGGCGATAAAATCTCTGGTCACTTCTACCTTCAGAAAGTAAAGCCGTTGATCACGGCTCATGTGTCGATGAGTGCTATATGTAGGGTCCGGCAAATGTCGAGTATTCTACTCAAATTCATCCTAAAATTTTACAGACTTATAAGCTGTAATAAATACATATACTGAACCGATTTACCAATCCCACTAATCAACAGTTTCATCAACGTGTTGTGAACATTTTCAGATAAAAAGCGAGCCTGAAAGGCGTGGCTTTTTTCTTAACACTTGTAATGAAGCGTCAATTCTTCATCCTTATTTAATTATACTGTATTTATTATTGCATGATTTTAATTAACTTTCGGAAGTAACGGAGAGCAACAGGAGAAACTTTTCGCTCACGCAGTTTGGCATTGCCCGGATAATTATACCTCCAGAGCACGACTATAGAATACCCTAGTGGCCCAAGGTAGACAACCCTCCCGCGAGGTAAGAGATGTTTTGGGAATGCGTGACCTCCCCTACATGCAAGCGATTTACGAATTCCTTTGTTTGTCTGATCTAAGAGTGTAATGTCATCACCCTCTCCCCTCCAGTCTAGTAAATTCCCTGCCATTGTGTTATATTATCCTTTTGTTTTCGTGCTACTTGTAGCTGCCCAGCAAGCAGTGGTCACCCACTAAGCAGTGGCTTAGTTCCTGAAAGGGACTACAGGGACCGAGGATTTGGTAGATGTCGCAACCATGAGCCGCAAATAATACCTTCAATAAGTTACCTGCCTAGCCCCTTCCAAACGATAATGTGACCCATTAACCTCGAGCTAGCCACGAGTAATTGTTTTTTGTGTGTGTGTGTGTGTGTGTGTGTGTGTGTGTGTGTGTGTGTGTGTGTGTGTGTGTGTGTGTGTGTGTGTGTGTGTGTGTGTGTGTTTACAATCAATCTCCCACTGACCGGCAGTGCTTTTATGGAAGAAACTTGTCTGCATTTCTTCAGTTATTTATATGTGATCACTATGTGCAAACATTTTTAGCCCTGGAGATTGAAGGGACAGCTCTATTGAAAATCCAACGACCCATTTCAAGAATGCCTGTTCCTACACGTACATCCTGAGGTCATCTTCATATACAATAAGCCCCGCATGAAAATCTTCACACATCAAATGGATATGTGAGGAGTTTTCACACTTCCAGAATCAAAAAAAAAAAACACTAGGCGACAAAAAAAAAAAAAAAACACAAAAAAAAAAAAAAAACAACACAAGCACCAACAAACAAAAAAAACCATATTAAAAAAAAATAATACCAAAAAACACCAACAAAAAAAAAAACCAAAACCACCACAAAAACCACCCCCCAAACAAAATCCCTAGGAGAAACAATAAAATTATGGTTGTCAATGCAGACCTAATTCAGCTGTCATGAAATGTCACCGCAGACCTAACTAAAAAAAATTCAAAACTGGGGAGTATTGAGATCGATAATTTGCTTGAAAATATTTATGAACCTAAAATTATATTGAAAGTGCTGTACAATATAAATTAAACTGATCGTTTTTTTTAAGAAATGTGAAAACTTAAGACAAACAAGTGGATTGCGGTGTTTTCCAATTTATGGACAGGGGAGGCGATGCCGGATTTGTGATACTGTGAGCATAGGTTAGATGAGAACTACGTACGGTGAGATGTTTTGAATATTTAAACACCTGATAAAGCCTTGATAAAAAAAATAGATTCTGATTTGGTATTTCAGATATTAATATATAATACATAAGACAAATTGACGACAATTTTGATTTTTTTTTTTGGAATGAGAAACAAAACAATGACTTATTTTTATTTCATCAACTTGAACAGATCAATTCAACATACTTCGGCTGTCAAATTTACGCTTTCTGATTTTTCGAATTCTGTCGGATTTCATTCTGAACTGCAAAAATCTGTTGATCATTTTGAATTTGATGTTGTGGCAATTTGGAAGCTCCAATGGGAGGGATTGCAATAATAATCAATCTTACTTTTGTCGATGAACGATTTATCGGCAAAATGTTCAGCGATAATAGAATCCAAGCATAACACAAAGTGAAAGATTTTTTCTGAAGGATAGGTGTGGGATTTTGCTTTGCCTTCAGCCATCAATGCTGAAAATCTGCCAAAATTTCTGTCAAAAGGTGCTGGAGTAACACAGCCTTGACGACAAACAGAGCAAGTAGTACTGATTTTGCTAATGTTCCCAATCATGTAGCCACAAACATGGAATACTGCATTAGCTTCAACATTACCTATGGCCGAGAGAAGTTGTTTTGCCATAGTAGATATTCAACCTTTGAGAAATCAAGTAGTTTTCCGGCGTTCGGAGCTGCTTTTGACGAATTTGGTTGCTGCTGATTATCGATGCTTTTCAAGTGATCCATGAAACCTGACAGGTATTCCCGATCGTTCAAACTGTACGAAGAATTTTTCACTTCCAACATATACTGGGACAGCGTGATGGTTCTGAGGTGGCTCTTGAACTGCAGTAGAGTGGGTCTTCGCTGTTTAGACCGAACAACTGAAAACAAATTTTCCACGAATCTCACCTGCATCTGGTCCACGTTGGAAGTTTTGGATCTTTCAAAATCAACATCCGCCGCCGTCAGCTTGTGCGCCATTTTGGTTCGTTGGTTTTCTTCATGTGCTACGAGTAGTGTTAAATGGTTTCGGTTGACTTCATTGGTAGTCAAGCCCTTTTTCTTCACATACCAATCGGGAAGACTAATAACAGCGTTCGAGATCTACCCGTTCACGGCATTCTTAAAGACATGCACGGGATCTGGGATAAACTTCAATCTACGGTCCGCTTCAACCGGATGTTCGATCGACAGATCGTTATGAATTGTATTTTTCTTCGTACTTACGCCATAGTCACTCCACATTGCCTTATTGGAGGCTCCACAATCAGAAGAAACGAAGTGTATTTTTAGACCAATTCCCTCTGCCTTCGATATTATTTCATCAACAACGGAATTGAGGCAGCCCTTAGGAATTGAATTTCCGGTGAATTCGTAAGCGACGATTTGCTTCCAACGAACATGAACTCCAGCCAACATGAACACCAAAGCATGTGTAGCCAGTGCGTCGCTTGGCGGCAAAGTTGTTGCCCCGAAATACTTTTGATTGTTTGTGCAATACACCATAGCTTCGTCGATGCTCATCTCGTCTAATATCAATCCACAGTCCAGCTTCGGCTTCGTATCATAGATGAGAGAACCTATGATAATCATTGAAAAACAATCAAGACAAAACAATTACCCTAACAACCGAAATGAGTTTTGCTTCTCCTTTACTGCATCATCATCACTGTCAACTTCGACTGAGGCTAGTTGCGAATTTTCATCTGCATAACGATTTTGCAACACCTCTTGGTTCATTTCTTTAGCCTATACATGCTGCTCTTCCTTTTTTGCTTCACTATTTGAAACACTTGCCACATCATCTTCATCTCCCGTCACGCAACATTCTTTCACTGATTCCTTACGCATATCGTTCACTGATTCTATTTCCGCATTTCTCGATTCTTTATCTTCAACTTCAACCAATTCCGCAACAACAGCAACAAAGTTTGCATAATTGTGATCGTGGAGAGCCGGAGACGAGTACAGAGGCCGAGATTTGAAGAAATCTGTTGGAGGTTCGTCATCCGAATTCAAAGTAAACGCACAGATGGTTGGAAGAGCATTTTTACATTGCAACCTCCGTCTCTTTGCATTATTCTTGAAACAGGCATCTTCAAAATGGGCCTGAAAAGATACAAACCAGAACATGCACAAATCTGAAGAACACATAGCAGCACTCATATTAGCTGCTGCTGTGTTTTATTTACACTGCATATTCGCGTACTCGGCTTGATTTCCACATCCGGATCCAACTGGCAGAACGTTATCCACCGGGATCTTGTGATTCCTTCGCTAGGGAAGCGAAAAAAAACTGAATTCCGGACACTTTTCGCAGCTCCGGCCGCAATATTTCACGAGACACTTCATTTTTAAACTTCCCGCACGCGGAACGATGTTTAAGTTCGCCAGAGTCACGCACTGGCTTCGACAAAAACAACGAAAACATCGGTGACACGCAAAACAAAAATTGATCATTAGCGGGTAGCATGATTTGATCATTTTTCCGCGTCAATTATTTTCTTGCGTCGTTGCAGTCGCTGTAATATAGATTTCGCGTGTAGTATCTAGCTCTCCCTCCCAGATGTGACCCAGCCACATCTGGGAGGGAGCTAGCCACGAGCTAGCCACGAGTAATTGGCACCCCATTTTTACTAAAATTGAAAAATAATATATTGTTAATAACAATATTAAGTATCGGCTCCGTATAGTGTTACACACGCCTGAGCCTAACAAATAAACGAACTAATTAAAAAAAAACAGGATAAACTTTCCAACAATATGGTTAGGTAAAAACATCGAATGATAAATAAGACTTTGAATAAATGAAGATCAATCCTTGTCTAAAGCTCATCCAGTATCAACGCGAGTTTAGTGATTTTTAACAAGATATGGAATGTAATAATGGTGAGTTAAACAAATTCATTTGTTTTTGAAGAATATCGCATTCTACAATCAAAATGGCTTAAATTTAGTAGCGCAGTCCTACATCATGATTTCGAACAACCCAAGGGGGCTGTATCTTGTTGTATTTCCAAACACCAAACACCTGCGACGAACTACCGATAAGTCTAGACAGCTGCGAATTTTTATATCAGCTGGTTTAAATGCACAGACGGTGGGATGAATTTCGATATGAATAACTACCTCGTCGATTTTGTTGTGCGCTTCGAAAAACTTAGAACTGTTCAGTATTTGAACTATATAATTGTCGGGCTTTCTTTCCAAGTGACCCAGTTCCGTCCCGTTCTCAGCATGCACTGGGCTGCAAATAATTTATTCATTTGAAATTAACGCTACTTCTCTTATTGACCTAGGATATAATATTCTCATCTTCTCCTACAACTAGTCTTATATTTTCCCGACTCGCGCAACTCGTTTATCTATGGTTTCGAAATCGCCAACTTTGCGTCAATGTTCGAATATATCTGGAAACTTCCAAAACAATTTACAAAACTTTTGGTCATTTTACCGGTCGTTAGGCCCAAATCTGTCAAAAATTAGTTTGCATCATCATCGTATCGTAATCATTCAACAGTAATTGACTATCGTGAATAAAGCAGTAATACAATTGCCTTCTGTATATATGATTGTGTATAAATAACTCGCAAATTTCCTCTGCTCAGTTAACGCTTCTAACTGGGAAACAACATGCAATAACATAGGTTATGTGTAAACGATTGAGATTCATCGTTCAGAACAGAACTATATACACTCACACGTGAGAAAAAAAAACAAAATACTAGACTTCGAAGCATTACTCTCGATTTCCCGATCACTCCACCCCTCGTCCAAAAAATCGACAGCTGTAGTTTCAGTCCTAGATCAGACTCTTGTTGACGAGCTTTGCACTCTGATTCTTGCACTACTATTATTATTATTATTAATAAAAAAAATGCTCTCTTTTTTCTCTACTGCTACGTTTAAAACAAAACAACAAACAGAAATTACCGATTGCAGCTATAGTTACCGTTGTAATTAACTATTCGAATTCGGAACGTCCGCCGTCGACGTCGCCGTCGTCGTCGTAGAAGGATCATCGCCCTTACAGTCGCAGTTATTGTTGTTAAGGCAGCTGGCAGCACTGCTGTCAACTTCTGCCGTCGTCGAGGAACTCAGCTCCAGCGAGTTCAGTCCGATCACCAAGGCAGGCTGCGCTTCCTGTTGCTGTTCCTGTGGCAGCAGCGGTTCGCGCGCGTCACTCGGTGGATTTCTGTGATTGTTGTTCTTGTTGTTATTATTGCTGATGTCGTCCTCCAGATCGGGCAACGAAAGCCTCGGTATCCGCTCGCACAGGGCGGCCTGGTGCGCGTCGTGCACCTCCTGGAAGATGTCGATCAGATTGTTGATGCCGATCATGTAGCCATCCTCGTGGTTGCCGACCTTCCACTTGTTCTCGTGCGTGATGTCCACCTTTTCCGGCAGGGTGACCGTTTTGGCGAAATCGATCAACCACACGCTGGCGTTGTGGCGATCGTGGACGAACAGCAGCGACGATCCGATCACTTCGTGACGCTTGAAGAAGTCCGAATAGCTGAGGGTCGCGCGGATCGCCTTCAACCGTTGGATGTACTTGGGCTGGCGGGAATGAAGGGAACTGTTATCCGGCTGGCGGTCGGGATGAATTGAGAGGGAATTGCTTACCATTGTGTGTGGGAATCCTTCGGTGAATTCTCGGAAAGCCTCGATTATCTGCTCTCGGGACTTGGTCGTTTTGAAGTCCTTGGAACTGGTGCCGTCACTTTTTTTAATGCCCTGAAATGAGGCGATGAGAATTAAAAAAAATTTTTTGACGTAGACTACGTCTTACGGCAAGGGTAGGGTGTCAATTGAAAATCTAAAAATAAGCGACCGTCACGAAATATCGTTACAAATTAAACGCTAATAACTTAATAAATGCTCAATAGATTTTCAAGATGTTTACATCAATCGGTTGGAAATTTTCCCGCGTATCAATTCAATTATCAAACATTATCCGTTAACAATTTTAAGCTATTGAAAATAACCAAAACATAAGGTGATGTCTTATAATGCCGATTTTTCAGAGTAAATTTACTAAATGCACTGTACTTTACTATCACAGATTTCAAATTTAAGCAAGGGAGGGCTCATATGCAGCACTGAACGATATAAAACGGGTACACCTTCGCAATTTTACTCATTAGTGTCGCAGTACTGGAGCTGAGCAGCACATGGAGCGATCAAGGAACAGGCAGCTGGCAATGGTATGAACTCTGGAGGCAACCCCGATGGCATGAAACCTGTAGTGCGGAGCGGCAAGGCGCCAACGTAGCAGGTGGTGGAATATGCCACAGAAGGTGCACTGGCGACCAACCAGTGGTGAGCTAGTTGATTGCTCTGAGACTGTTGCTAGCAAGCCCTTGGCTAGGCAACCGTTGCTAGGCAGCCATTGTATATGCAGTGGTGTGCTAGGCAGTCGGTTGCCCAAGCCGGTGATGATTTGTAGCCAGCCGGTGGGCGCCATCACGAGGAGCAAAATAACGTGCTTGAGTGTGTGATATTCTTGGTAGCCATCTTTATCTGAAGCGCAACGTGCACGGCAGAAATAACCTGCTTCGTGAAAAGACCGAGAAGGACTAATTCAAATCCGTCCTTTTCAGGACGACCAATCCAAATCTGAGAGAGTTTGTTTAATTTGAATTTATCTAACAACTAACCAAATGGCAGACAGCGGTGGCTAAAACAATTTTAATTTTCTCTCCGTTGCATACCTTGAGCATTGTGCACAATTTACAAATGGCTGCCGTCATGAAAAATGTCTTACGGCAAGGGTTGGTCAATTGAAAATCGAAAAATAATCGACCGTCACGAAATATCGTTACAAATTAAACGCTCATAACTTCATAAATGCTCGATAGATTTTCAAAATGTTTACATCAATCGGATGGAAATTTTCCCGCATATCAATTCAATTATCAAAAATTATCCGTTAACAATTTGAAACTATTGAAAGTAACGAAAATGAAAGGTGATGTCTTATAATTTTGTTTTGCAGGCTGGATTTCATAAATTCACAGTACTTTCCTATCACAGATTTCAAATGTGAGCAAGGGAGGTCTCATATTCAGCACTGAACGATATAAAAGCAAATTTTCTCATTCGTGTTGCAGTACTGGAGCTGTGCGGAGCAACGAGCCAGTATTCATTGGCAGCTGGCGATGGCATGTACCCTGGAGGGTGCGCTAGCTTCATTCGGCAGTGCGGAGCGGCAAGGCGCCAACGTTGGATTTGGCTGCTGGCGGTGGCAACCGTTGCTAGGCAGCCATTAATTATGCAGTGGTGTACTAGGCAGTCGGTTGCCAGCCGGTGGGCGCAACCACGAGGAAGCGAAATAAGGTGCTTGTGTGTGTGATCTTGTTGGTAGCCATCTTTGGTAAGGCGCAACGTGCAACGGCTGAAATAACCTGCTTCTTCAAAAGACCGAGAAGGTTTTAATTATCATGCGGACAATTTCAAATCCGTCCTTTTCAGGACGACTAATTCAATTTTGAAAGAGTTTGTTTGATTGGAATTTACTCAACATTACTATCCAAGTTCTTACCAATTGACAGCCAGCGGTGGCTAAAACAATTTAAGTTTCCTCTTCGTTGCATACCTTGAGCATTGTGTACATTTTTCAAATGGCTGCCGTCACGAAAAATTTAAACACCGGACGCTAATAACTCGATCGTTTCTTGATTGATTTATTTTTGAGATTTTTGCTCTGATCAACTAGAGGTTTTTACGATTGCCATTTTATTTACTCAAGTATTTAAAATTTTACAAACAAAAGATGAATATATTTCGCGTACAATTCATCAATCGGTATTGGAAAATTTTAAAGAATGTTGCGTTCCGGCAAGTATCAAGAAATTTCCTACGTTTGATTTTCGCTTTGATTTTCGAAAAGGATATTCCGAAGTAACATTCTCTGCATACTCCAATTAGTACAGTTATGAATAGTTATTCTGTTGTTTTAACGATTCGCGTTGGATAGAGTTTTACTTCTAGGAAGAAATAAATTTTGAGAAACTGTGAAAGTGAGAATGAGTACGATGCCTAATCGTTTTGATGCCAAACGTATGCGCAAATTTCGGAAGCGCGTTAAAATCGAACATATGGAAAATCCTCCGACCATGTACCGATGCCGAGTGAACTCGTGATTATCAGGCAAAACTTAAACGTTGCCAACTACTGGTTGAGATGCTGGAGAAGGGCCTTCAACTTGAGGCCGTATCATCATTTAAACCTTTCTGAAGAGTGTACAATAGAATTTCCTAATTTTCATAATGCATACTAACATACAGGGTCCTCCCTTAGCTCAGTCGGTAAAGGCGCGGCTACAAAGCAACACCATGCTGGAGGGGGCTGGGTTCGATTCCCGGTCTGGTCTAGAAATTTTTCGTTAAGGAAAATTTCTCGACTCCCTGGACATATAGGGTATGATTGTACTTGCCACACAATCATACTAATGCAAAAATGGTACCTGGCATCGAAAGCTCTCAATTAATAACTGTGGAAGTGCATTTAGAATACTAAGTTGAGAGCAAGCAATAAGCTAATTGCGAAAGCAATAAGCTTGAAACGCTAAGAAAGAATAAGAAGAAGACTAACATACTTACTCACTTATGCTAACCCAACGTCCGATTAGAACAGTACTTGCGTTGCAACATAGTTTGAAATAAACATTTAATTTTCTGCATTATCTAATGCGTATAAAGGGAATGCTAGATTTGACACGAATTCATGGAATATTTCATTTAAATGTAAACCTGATATCACTGAAATCAGGTCTGTTGTATGAAAGATTGCAAACAATTTCTTTTTTTACGCTTGTTTTGGCTTTCAATTGAACAACGGAGAATTTTACGCGTCTGCTAAAATTCATTATTATTTTTTCTGTGAATGTTCCGCTACGAAACTAACGAAACTAATCAAATGGTTTAACGTAGTCTACGTCAACCGGTCGTGTGTTAAACACAACCCCACTGATTTTTAATTAGTGAGTCAGTGTTACGTTTATAAGTTCACTGACCGGCAGTGTTTGTATGGAAGAAACCTGTTTGTACCTATGTTAATGAATTTGTATTTATTTATAGATGCAACACATTTTAAGCCCTGAATATGAAAAGTGATAGCTCTATTGTACATCCAACAACATGTACATTCTGAGGTCATCTTCACATACAATAAGCCCCGCATGAACTCCACCATGTATTAATTGGATACATGAAGGGCATTCACACTTCCAGAATTAAAAAGTTTTTTCATAACAATAAAAAAATGAACAATCTCACCGATGTTTTGTTTCTTCATTCTTCTGCCTCTTTTGTTCCCTTGCCTTTGTGTTGGTTGTCATCTTCATGTTGAACTGCTTCGAAGTATGCTGATTTCTAGGATCTTAAGATAGTTCCAATTCCAATTCGGCCACATTGTCCATTGCCGATGCGTACTCTAAACTGTCTCAGCTACGGATCAACCTTGCCCGATGCTCAGCTAATGTCTCATGTTTCAACACCGGGATGCACGCGACAAGGCTCTTTGGAAGCCCCCTCTGCCCTCGTCTCAGTTGTACCACTTTCAAAAACCGATCGTCAGCTCTGTTCCCAGTGTTCCCGCCACCAGAGTCATCCCGGTATTGAGTTCGGGGTTCCAGAGGGGGTCTTCCAGCCTGTTATCTCAGGCAAGTACGCGTGTTATTCCAGCTTTTTGCTTCCTGAATATCTTCCAATTTCCAGCTTGTACGAAGAGTTACCCGATTTAGAGACGAATCAGTGCACATCACATCCGAGACGCATCGTAAAAAGCACTTTGGAAGCCTCCGGTTCCTCTGCCCCAGTCGCGCCAATTCCAGCCACCGTTCAGCATAGTCGTCTCGGCCCTGAGGCCAGATGCACACCGGGGGTCTTCCAACCTGCTTTAGCAGGCAAGTACATTCACGATTTAGCTTCTCCTTTGCCTGATATTGCATCGCATTCTAGTTATGTCATCGATACTTCGGCTGCCACACACGAGATCGTCATTTACTACCAGAATGTCGGTGGTATTAACAGCGATGTCGACTATTTCCGCATAGCTACTTCGGACCAGTGCTACGACATCATCGTCTTCACGGAGACCTGGCTGGATTCACGCACACTCCCTTCTCAGGTATTCGGCAAAGATTACGAGGTATTTAGATGTGACAGGAATGCCGATAATAGCCATAAAGCAAAAGGTGGGGGCGTACTAGTGGCTATAAGTACAAAATTTAAAGCAAAGGCTCATGAAAACCCTTCTTGGATTCGTTTGGAACAAGTTTGGACGTCGATCAAATTGGGCGATCGTACATTATTCCTTTGCGGACTGTACATTCCACCCGACCGCATACGCGAGCGTGACCTAATTGCAACACATTGCCAATCGGTTTTCGCAATTTTGGTAAATGCCAAAGCAACCGACGAAGTTATGGTGATAGGCGACTTTAATCTGCCTGGGATTTCATGGAAATTAACTGACAGTGGGTTTCTATTTCCCGATGCCAATCATTCTGTCATGCATTTCAATGCTTCGTTCCTTCGGGACAATTACAGCTCAGCCACTCTTTCCCAAATCAATCATGCCACCAACCAGAACACACGCAGCTTGGACCTCTGTTTCGTGAGCGCCCAAGACACCGCTCCACTCTTATACGAAGCTCCCTCTCCCCTAATGAAACTAACTCTTCATCATCCGCCTTTACTGGTCACGTTACGCTCAAAGCTGGAACATGACTTCGAAATCTCACCTGCCACAGTTTCCTACGATTTTGTTCGTGCCAATCATCGTAATATCGCCGAGTTACTCTCGCTTTTCGATTGGAATAACATTTTGGATACAGTCAATGTCGAGTCAGCCGCTCAAACATTTTCCAACGTTCTGGCATATGTCATAGACAGACACGTTCCAAAGAAAATCCATCGTCATACGTCTCGTCCACTTTGGCAAACGAGCGAAATTCGTCGCTTGAAATCTGGCAAGAGAGCTGCCCTCAGAAAATTCACAAAGCACCGGACACTAATTCTAAGTCGTCACTATGTAAGAATGAATCAAGAATACAAACGACTCACGAAACGTTGCTTTCTTCAATATCGGCGAATACAGAGAAAGCTCAAGTCACGTCCTAAACAATTCTGGAAATTTGTAACCGAACAACGCCACGAAGTAGGCCTTCCGTCGTCTATGTCGCTCCACGCCAACAAGGCTTCCACCCCGCAGGGTATTTGCCAGCTATTTTCCGAGAAATTTTCTAGCGTTTTCACCGAGGAGACATTGAGCGATGACCACATTAGACTTGCGGCCAGCTATGTTCCCCTTGCCGGTCAAACCTTGGGCCATGTCGAAATCGATGCAGAGAAGATAATCAAGGCCTGCTCATAACTCAAATTATCTCACAATCCCGGGCCGGATGGAATTCCTTCGTCCTTTCTCAAACTGCACTTGGATAGTTTGTTGCCCCCGCTGCTGCACGTTTTTCGACTATCTGCGACTGTCGGTATTTTTCCTCGCTGTTGGAAATTTGCGCACATGTTTCCAGTACACAAAAAGGGTAGCAAACGGGACGCTGGCAATTATCGCGGCATAAATTCGCTTGGCACTGTTGCTAAACTGTTTGAGCTTGTAATTATGGAACCGTTGCTCGCTCACTGCAAACCGTATATCAGTACCAACCAGCACGGATTCATGGCTGGTCGCTCCACTGCTACTAACCTGCTGTGCCTTACCTCCTACGTTACTGACAGTATGACTAAACGCGCCTAAACGGATGTCATTTACACCGAATTGTCTGCAGCCTTCGATAAATTGAACCACCGCATAGCTATTGCCAAACTGGACAGGCTTGGGATCAACGGATGCCTGCTGCAATGGTTTCAATCGTACCTCACTGACCGTCATCTGGCTGTAGTCATAGGAGATTGTCAGTCTCACATGTTCAAAGCCACGTCTGGTATACCCCAGGGTAGTCATTTGGGACCGTTGATTTTTTTGATCTACTTCAACGACGTAAATTTGGCTCTCGAAGGACCACGACTATCATACGCAGATGACCTAAAACTCTATCTTCGAGTGCACTCACTCGACGACTGTCGCTTTCTTCAACGTCAGCTAAATGCTTTTGCCGACTGGTGCACTTTGAATCGTATGGATGTCAACCCGGCCAAATGCACGGTTATCTCGTTTTCGCACAAGAAACAGACTATTTTATTCAAGTATGTCTTGTTGGGCACCGAAATTGAGCGCGTCAGTCAAGTCAAGGACTTAGGAGTAATTCTGGACACCCAACTCACTTTCAAGCAGCATATCTCGTACGCTGTCGGTAAAGCCTCCTGCGTTCTGGGGTTCATCTTTCGGATTGCTAAAGACTTCACGGACATCTACTGCCTCAAATCGTTGTACTGCTCCTTGTGTCGTTCTATATTAGAGTATTGCTCGGTTGTGTGGACTCCTCATTACAACAACGGTGTCGTTAGAGTAGAAAATTTTAATTTTCAAAATATTACAAAATAATAACTGATTTGTGATAATAAACTATTTCAGCTTTTTCAACTGAGTTTGTATGTTCAAATTCAACATTTCAACTATTTGCAAATACTGTACTAGACCATTGATCACCGTCTCCGAATTATAATGTTCATCGATCAGAACTACTGGAGAAACTTTGGGCTGCATTACCACTGATCCGGCAATACTAGTGTGTGTCTTTCCAAAATGGTCAAGAATCAGACCAGCCATGTTGAAGTTAAACTACCTCAAGGTTTTGCCAGTGCCCAGGGACGAAAAGGCTCACCTATTAATAATACCGTTCTTATTCGGTTAATGGTCCGCAAACACACTTCCAAATTTCGAAACAAGAAATTACGCAATTAGGTGCGACAAAATCTGGACAGATTAAATTTGGAATACAACAAATTGGCTGTTAGTTCAATCCAAGATGCATTTTTTATTCATTTAATTGTGCATTATTAGTCATCTTAAAACGAATCACAGTTACTTAATTAGGCTGCATGAAGAAACTAAGAACTTTTGAGTTTGCTCCAGCCATAAGGGGCTGTGCAGACTTCTCTGCAAGCGATTTAGCTGCTTTTGTTCAAGCTTTTCGAATTTTTTCTATAGTTGTAGCTTGTTGTTTATATTGAGAGAGTTCTCTCTTCACGAGAGCCCAATACCGCTCGATAGGTCGCAACTCCGAGCAGTTAGGTGGGTTCGCCTCTTTCGGTACAACATGGACTCCATTCGCTTTACTGCCCATAAACGCATGTTAGTCCCACTAGCAAAAACATGCAGCTGAGAAAAACGCAGTTAAAGCCGTCGCAGATTTTCCTTTTGTGAAAGCGAAACTTGGATATATGCATCCCACTAGTTGAAATATATATTAGAAAGTATTTTTACATACAATTTGTTCATTGTTTGTTCAAAATAATGCCTAAAAGCATGCGAAAATATGAACGTGACTGACATGCGTTTATTTCCGTATGAATGAGTCAGAATAAACGCATAACAGTATCAGTGCTTGCTGTGATGCATTAGCGTTGACGGCGATTTTGTAAACTCTTTACTCCTATGGTGAACTCACATAAGCATCTGTCAGTCTGTGTGTGAAGCTAGACAGTGCTTGTCTTATCTTTTCACTCTACCGGATAATCCAATTTTTGCGTGAAGAGTCGTTGTCTCGATGGTGCCGTCAACGCCAAATGGCGTTTCATTGTTGTTCGCGTGATCAGATGGCTAGGATTCAATTGTTTTAAAATGTCTTCTCTCGATTATTTAAAACCATACGGGTGTGAGGACAGTTCCGAAGACGTGGGGTTGGTTCCGGCGGTTCCGGTTTCGATTGCCGATGGTGAATCAGTTCACGGTAAAGTAAGTTCCGAAGATGAATTCCCCGGGTTTGAGGCAAATGGCGAGCAGTTCCCGGCTAAGAAAGCTCCGGCATCATGGATGCAATACTTGAAATCTTTGGAAGATTCTGAGCAGGATACAGTTAGTGACATCGATTCCGAAGGAAGCTTCATTGCCAATATGGAATCTACAAACAAACGGAAGCTAACTAAAAAAGAAATTAAAACGAAATGCATGATGAATAAGCGCCGCCGTTCACACCAAGTTAAGGTTGATGAGTGCGGGTGTAAGTTAAAATGTGGATCCAACATTTCCAAAGACGATCGGATTCAATTGAATACGATGTTTTGGACCCTCAATCAAGAGTACCAGACAAATTACTTCCGTCAGAACGTACAGCACACGGAAGTTCAAAGACGGCGTCGGTACAGGTATGAGGAAGATGGACCAAGAAAAATCAACAGCTATGTGTTTCAACTCGTGGCCTCGAACGGCTCTTCCGTTAAAGTGTGTCGGAAGTTTTTTTTGAACACTTTCGGTTACGGTGACAACTGTGGGTGAGTACATTTTACCTTTTTCTGACTGGCAATTCCTGAAAATATGCGAACTTATATAATTAATTCCACAGCAACATCATTTATCGGTGCGTTGATGAAGGAGATCAGCCTAAGAAATCGCAACGTGGGAAGTACAGACGAAGCACAGCAAAGCGTGATGCTATTGAAGAGCATATCCAGTCGTACGGTCCAACTGTGTCGCATTACCGTAGAGAACATGCCCCCAACAGAATATATCTTCCATCAGATCTCACTGAGAAGCTTATGCACCAAAATTTCCAGAACACCCACGAACGTGACGTTACTTACGCTCTTTATTGTAAGAAAATGCGGGAAATGAATATTTCACTGGTAAAATTGGGGAAGGAAGAATGTGAGGTTTGTGTTATTGCAGCACAACAGCGCAAGACGTCAGGATATCCTGAAACGATCATTGGGGATACATGTTCGACCTGTATTCGCTGTGACGAGCATTCAAGGATTGCCAAAATGTCGCGTAAAGCTTACCGTAAAGACGGAGAAACGGTGCTGTCAGATACTGTTGTTCTAGCCGTAGATCTCCAGAAGGTAGTGCATTTTAAGTTGTGGAAACTTGTTTAAGTTATGCTTTTTAAAATATCTTCTATTCAACTCTTAGGTGGTACAGCTGCCCAGACTCGAAGGCCTGAAAACGATAATCTTTTCTCGACGGCTTCTGGCATTTAACCAGACTTTTGCTCCCGTTGGCAAGTATACAAGGTCTTTCCCGCACATATAAAAAGAAACATTGAACTTTCTGCGTGATCTAATGCACATAAAGGGAATGCTAGATTTGGCAGAAAATAATGGGAGATAACATGTAAATTTTAGCCTGATAACGCCTGAATCTAGCCTGTTGTATGAAAGAATGTAAACATTGTTGTATGGCACATGAAAGATTGCAAACAATTTCGTTGTTTACGCCTCCTTTGGTTTGAAATTAAACGAGGGGAAATTTTACACGCTTGTTAAAATTCATTATTTTTTCTGTGCGGTTAACGCTTGTACATGGGATGAATCAACGGCGATATCATTAGCACGTTCCATCGAGTAATCGACCAATATAAAGAAACCAGGAAGATTGTTCTGTGGCTAGATAACTGTGCTGCTCAGAACAAAAACTGGGGTTTGTTTCTCCACACAGAAAAAAATAATTAATTTTAACAAGCACGTAAAATTTCCTCTCGTTGAATTCCGAGCCAAACGAGACGTAAACAACGAAATCGTTTGCAATATTTATGTGCCATACAACAATGTTTGCAATCTTTCATACAACAGGCTAGATTCAGGCGTTATCTGGCTTAACTTTACATGAAATATCCCATTATTTTCTGCCAAATCTAGCATTCCCTTTATGTGCATTAGATAACGCAGAAAATTCAATGTTTCTTTTTATCTGTGCACTTAATACTTTTAATTAATTCCAATGATATTCAAGTGGAGGAACTTACTCTGAAGTTTTTTGAGTCTGAGCATACATTCATGGCAGCGGATAGTTACCATGCAGCCGTTGAAAAAGCAATGAAATCCAGCCCACCAGTGACATTCCCCGACTTCAAGTATGATTTGCAAGTGGCAGTGCTGGATATGCATCCTGAGGATTTTTTTGAGACGCAGCTGCAAGTTTCCCAGTATACGCTCAACAACATGGATCCTCGTCCTTACATGGACAAAATAAAGCAAGTCATCATTCGCAAAGGAAGCTAGGAAGATTCATTAAAATCTGGCGCTGATTTGCAACGTGGTATGCTGTTCACTAAAAAACAGCTAAAAATGGTGACATCGAAGACGTTTGACTTGAAAACCACTTTGAAATTCAAACTGCAAGCGCGTGGAATCGAACAAAACAGGAAGAAAGCTCTGTTGAATGTTATTCTGCCGGTAATTGACGATGAGAAGAAAGCTTTCTGGGAAAATTTGGTTGAGATGGAAACAATTAATGCCGATGAAGAAGACTAGTTAATTCTGAAATTTCTTCGAACTTCAAGTTGTAATACATATGAAATCAAATAATAATTGCCATTTAGATTCGAATATTTTCATTTGTATTGTTGTTAAATTTGTCTTCATTAAATAGTTGCTAAAATAAATGTTTAAAAGTATATTTTCAACGCTGAGCCTGTTATGCGTTTATTTGAAACATGGGACAGACAAAGTTTGGTATTTTTTTCAACATTTTAGGAACAAACATAGTTTTTTCTTTTGAAATACTGAAAGTACATATAATTTAAATATGTATTGTGAATTTATCTTAAAAGTGGTGAAAAATCACGTGGGACTGTTATGCGTTTATGGGCAGTTTATTCCCCCAACCCACATCTTCGGTGGCGAAACAACAAAAACCAAAACAGGCCCGACGGGCGGCGGGGGGGCGGCGGAGTAAGAAAAAAAACACTCCTTTTTTTATTCTTCCCCCCTGTTTTTTTTCTTTTTCATCCCTGCCGGTATTGAGGATTTTTTTGCTCCCCCCCCCCACCCCATATTCCCCCCCAAACCAAATATTTTTTGGTAAGCTTGGCCTTTTTCTTCGTCCCGAAATGCCCCCCTCCCCCGTTCCGTTTCATGGCAGTATAATAAGACATTCCGGGAAGCTGCTTAAAGTCTTCCAGCACATAAGTTTCATCGCCCATTATAAAGCAGGAAAACTTCGTCAAACATTCGTGATACAACTTGCGAGGCCGAGTTTTAGCCGTCACATTCTGTTTATCATTCCGGTTCGGTACAGTTTTCACCTTGAACGACTTCATACCTTGCCGGAGCTTGGAAGTATGCACGAAAGTTGGGGGCATTTTGATTTTTCTAGCCACAGTACGTACCGAAAGATCTGATCTCTTCTGCAATATTTGCTTCACCTTCGCGTCCTTCTGGTGGTTCCTGAGATCCGTTTTTGTTCCGCTCCCAGCCTTCCTGGCTGTTGTCAAACGTGTATCAAAAGATTTAAGAACGTTATGGACAGTGCTTGCAGGAAAACAAAGTTGTTTTGCAAGTTTTCTTACTGACAGATCCGGATTTTCTATGAGACCGCACACAATTGCTCTTCATTCGACGCCAACTTCGATCTAAAAGCTTGTAGTATCACCAAAAATTGATTTTACACAATGAACAGACATACGCTCATCAGTCTGTGAAATATTTCACGCGTTGATGAAGTATTTCCAGAGGATATACGTATTTAGGGGTGTCCAGATTTTGTCGCAAATAAGCCTTATTTAACGTGACATGGGATCAAGTCCTTATCACTTCGAATTTTTCTGACCACAAACCTCAAATACCATTAGGACTTTAGGTGTGAAATTTTTAAGAATCGTTTGCTCCATTCGTTAGCAATTTCAGCATTGTTTGTTTTGTTTTGTTTGTGATTTTTAGTCTCAAAAACGTGAAGTGGTAATTAACCTAACTTATAGTTCATATGGAGAAAGGACTCCCTCCCATTTTAAGTAAATTTTTGACAGCTTCTATCGTCGCTAACCGAAGGACTAGTGCTCGTGGGATGGGAAAATATGGAAGATTAAATTAATACTCAAATCTTCATTTTTATCTTAAAAGACTAAAATGCTGCTGTGCAATGGTAGTTTGGCAAGCATGAAGGTACCGTTATTCAAGTTATAGGGACTTGATCCCATATCACGATGAGCAACAAGCAGTCAGCAGTGGTCATGGCCACGGTTATTCAAAATGTGTAAATGTTTGTTTTATTTAATTTCAATAGATTTAACCAACTTTTACAGATAACAGTCATGCTCGTTAGGCTTAAAAGCGTGAATTTTCAGGACACATAACACTGACTACCTATATGTTCCAACCGATAAGATTCAAGTACCCGGTCGATTCATTTCAATAGTAACTCTCACTTCACGGAACTTCTCGAACCGTGAATACATAAGTAAACAAATGAAACAATGACCCTCAGGGCCACTCGAAAGCCTCCCGAGAGATACAAAACAACCGTGATAGTGATTAATTTATTCATTCATTCAATTCAATGTGCGCCTTTTCTTGCTCTTTTGACCAGTGTCAACGAATGGCTTGACTTTTCCGGTCGGTTTTCAACTAAACAAAATGTATCATAGCAACCGCTGACAATAAAAGCGTCGAATGAAAAATTTTGACATCAAAATCTTGCCCCGTTGCTCCGATACCAGGTGCCGAATCCAAACTTCAAACCCCCCACAAATCCTAGTGAGTCTGCTGCGAAAGTTAAATCATCCACACCGAATGTCCCAGTGAAACAGTATCGAGGCTCAAGTTCGTTAAACGTCAGTCACTGGCGGAAATTGTAGCTCGGCTGGCAGCAGAGGACGGATTTTCGATCAATGTAATCACCAACAGCAAGTTCATCAGACAATCGATCGCAGATCGTGGATATTCTCTGCCAACGTCGAATACATCCGTCATGAAGCTGGTCGCCAAATACTATGGATACGCTCAGCAGCAAACGCGGGGTGAAACAGTGAAGCGTATCGATAGCGGTGAACTGGCTAGTCTCACTTTGCACGAGTGGACAAGTCTAAGCAACGAGCGCTACTTAAACGCGAATGCCCATTTCGCTGACGGATCCTTCTACAACCTGGATCTCGGCAAAACTCGTGGATCACTACCTGCTGAAAAGGTTTTGGAAATGGTCAAGGATATGGTCCGGAAATTCGGTATGAGGGATGGAAACATTGTAGCATCAACGACTGACGGAGCTCGAGCGATGACGAAGTTTGGAAGATTGTCGGATTACCTTCATCAGCAGTGTTACAACCATGCGATTCATTTGGGGGTTTGCGATGTCCTGTACAAGGATCAGCCACCGGTACTAATTGAAAATGAGGATTCAGATAGCGACGATTCGGATAGTGATAACTACGATGATGAAGTTGGTTCTTCGGGTAAATATATTGGAATGTTCATGTTCATATTAAAGAAAACAGCTAATTTATTTCAATTATAAACTTGTACACCACGCGAGAGTCTCTGAAACGTATTCGAAGAGTCGTGAATTTTTTTTTCGAAAATCGCCTGTTAAGAATGCACTGCTTCAAGAAAAAATCACGAAAATGTTACATAAACCACTTCAACTGTGTGTGGAAGTCAAAACTCGTTGGAACTCGACTGAAACGATGCTGGCGCACTTCATTCGCGGTTTTGATTGTATCAAAGAGACACTTTCCCAAATAGGCCTTTCAGGTCTTATGTTGGACAGTGATTTCGAGGTTGCAAAAAACCTTCAGGAAGCTCTTCAGCCAATCAAACTCGCTTCGGAAGCATTGGGAGGACGAGAAGCTACATTGCTGTCTGCGGAAGGCAGCTTGAGTTTCTTGTATTCGAAGCTTAAGAAAAGTAACTCCAAAGTTGGAAACGACCTCTTCGATGCAATCACGAAAAGAATCAACGAACGGCGCCAAAAGTAAATAATAACAGCGCTGAAGTTCCTTCAAGGTCTTCCGTTGTCAACGCAAGTGCCAGCAGAACTGGAAAGCTCATCGAAAACGCAAATGATTAAGTTCATCAAGGAACTGGGAGTTTGATTGTTGCAAGACTGCCAAAGCCAGACCGATGATGATGCTTCCGACTTGAATGCTGGATTGTCCTGTATGCATGACGATTCAGGATCGACACCATCGAGCATGCGTGAAGAACTGGAATCGGCTATAAAGGAATATGCCAACCCGTCCCAAGCTGATTCGGCAATGATTGATTTTTCAAAAGTAATTGCGAAAAAGCTGTCACTTTTTGAGCTACTTGGTAAGTTGAGCCCGAATCTTGAAGTCATTTTCGGCGGCTTAAAATCAATCAAACCGACGTCAACCGATAGCGAGCGCATCTTTTCGAACTCCGGAAATATCTGTTCTAAAAAGCGAACCTCACTGTCCGATGAAAGCATTAATAACATTTGCTTCTTGAAGTCGTATTTTCAGAGAACGAATTCAAATTGATAAGGAGTGTATCGAATATAAGCTATCCACATACATTTGCGTTGTACGCATGTATTTGTGATGGTTTTTTATGCTCTGAACACTGCATGCTGTGCGTTTGACTGTCAGCTTTCTTTTGTTTACTTGTTTGTGCGGTCCAAATTCTGCGTTTTCAAAATGTCGCGTATTGAAAAGGAAGTGAAAATTAAGGTTCTGGACACATGGCTAAGTGAGAAGGGTATTACTATGCGGAAATTGGCGAAGCGGTTTGGAATTCATCATGCGAGTGTTAAAACCATCATTAATAAGTTTTGGGAACACTATTTTTTTGATGAGCTACCAGGAAGAGGCAGAAAACCCGGTTCTTCCAACCCGAAACTGGAGCAGAAAGTGGTATATCTAATCATGAAGAACAAATCAATGTCAATACGTGATTTGGCCAAAAAAGCAGGAACGAGTGTCGGAATGATCCAGCGTATCAAGAGGCGAAACCACCTGAAGACCTACAAGAAGCAGAAAATCTCGAAACAAAGTGCAGAACAGAAGAAGCGAGCAGCAACAAGGGCCCGGAAATTGTATTCGCGTCTTTTGCAGCGTCCGGATGCATGCGTTTTGATGGACGATGAGACCTATGTAAAGGAGGACTCAAAAACCCTTCCAGGTCCACAATACTTTACTGCCGTCGTTGGGGAGGATGTGAGCGATGCGGACAGGTCGATTCAAGTGGAGAAATTCGGTCGAAAGGTACTGGTATGGCAAGCAATATGTCCCTGTGGTTTGAAGTCAACCATTCTTTACACTACCGGAACTATAAATGCGGGAAATCTATCGATCTGAGTGTCTCCAGAAGAGATTGTTGCCTTTATATAAGAAGCATAGTACACCTCCACTGTTTTGGCCGGATTTAGCGTCGGCTCACTATGCCAAAACCACTCTCAATTGGCTTGCGGAAAAGGGTATAGATTTCGTTGAGAAAAATATCAATCCACCAAATTGCCCTCAGCTTCGACCCATCGAACGTTACTGGGCAATCGTGAAGAGGGTCTTCAAGAAGACTGGTAAGGCAGCTGGGAACATGCAGGAGTTCAAAAAAAATTGGGCTCAAGCGTCCAAAAAATGCGATGCAACACTTGTCCGGAACTTGATGAAGAGCATTCGATCCAAAGTTCGAAAATTCGTGAAGGAATAACTAAAATTTCATCCGGTCTTCATTGTATTCAAGTTTAACCTCGTACAATAAAGGATCAATTTTTTGTATGAATAAAATATCGGTTTTCAACATAATTTGAAAGAAAGTTTGTGGATAGCTTATTTTCGATACACTCCTTAAGACCAGTTACTTGATTTGGACCATTGATTTTTTTAATTGATGAATAAAACATATTCCTAACCACAAAATTGCGTTATTAAGCACAGTGAAAAATTTCCCGCACAAACAAACATTGTGTGGTGCTTTGTATCTCCTTCTCTTGCGTGGGTGTCCCGGGAGGGGAGAGGATGCTATTTTAATTCCCGTGACCAAATCCATTCAAAAAACAACAGGGGGCGGGTTTGGCGGAAAAGAAGAAGGTTGGAAGCGACGGATGATAGGTGGAGCAGGCTCCACCGGGCCCTTGTTTTTGAAATTCCAGTAAACATTAACATTGACTCTAACTTAACTTTTTTTTACACAGTGCTCGACACTGAAAAAGTCTGTAAGTCGCAGACGAAATATGCCTATCTGTCAAAAGATAAGCTTTCTGTAGTGGAATTTAACGGAATTTGCTCGCGTTTTCTAGTGATAGTTTAAAAAAGTGTCAGTTTTTTATTTTTTTAGAAAAAGTGAAATGTTAGTTTAAATTTTCCTCGTTTTCCAATTGACTCTAAGTTAAAACTTTGAAATTCTACGAAGAGTTGAAATCCGGGTCAATATTGACCCCAATGTCTTATGTGCCACTTTTTTCGTACAACCACCTTAAACTGATTAAAAAAAAAAAAATTATGCAAAAATGAAGAATTCCGTAAATTATTAAAAGTAAGAAAATTTCAGTCCGATTGGTTTAAAAATTAAAAAGATAGCGTACATTGAAGTTGCGCCATGGGTCAAAATTGACCCCAATATCTTAGGAAGGCTAAACACACAGTACGGCAATATAAAATGTAAGTCAGGATCCAATACGTCAAAAAAATCAGCATCGTTTAGTAGACAAACTATTAAAGACAGAGTAAGTCCACGAAGAGAATCTTTCAATGTTACTTAGGACCTAATGCATTGTTCAGCTTGAATTCAAACATAAATTACAGAAAAGCATCAATCTATGAACTGATATGGCTTGTCCTAGATCTTCATATCCTGATCAAATAGAAGGTTTCGTTCTTCGAAAAAATTGATCGGTAAGATGGAGAAACTTACTATAGGTGAACATAATTCATAATTTTCTCAATTAGTCAAAATAGTCAAAAGGTCAAAAGTAACATCTGTAAACAATGAATTCTAGCGTATTTTTCAGGCATCTGCTCGATCCCACAAACAAAATTGCACCAGAAATAGATGCAGGAAGTTATTGCCTTCCCGTCGGTAGTACACGCCCGTTTCATTTTATTCAATTTTTGATTACAATTGTATACTATCTCTTTTTCTCTCACGGAAATGTTACTCAATTTTCGTTGAAAAGTGGATCTACTCAATTTATGAGTAGATCCACTTTTTACGAAAATTGAGTAACATTTCCGTGAGAGAAAAAGAGATAGTACACGGCCAGCCATTTCAACTCAATTTTGAGTTGTTTTTGACTCACTTTCGTCATTAGTGGAGTTACTCAAATTTGAGTAAATGTAACTGGCATTGACAAGTCGACAAATCAAAAACATCGACTCAAATCTGATTCCAGTTACATTGACTCAAATTTGAATGACTCCACTTCTGACGAAAGTGAGTCAAAAACGACTCAAAACTGAGTTAAAATGGCTGGCCGTGTATACAATTGTAATCAAAAATTGAGTAAAATGAAACGGGAGTGTGAATATAGATGTTAGCAACCTGGCATTTCCAGGAAATTTACGTTTTAAGTGATTGTTTACAATTGTTACTTTCGGCCTTTTGACGATTTTGTCTAGAATTATGATGTTATTCATGTTTCGAAAATCTACCCATAGGTCAGATCGTGCCAAAACCTACCTCTATCCGGAACCCGAGCGTCGAAGTGCTGGAGATCGTTTCCCGCCACACCATGTAGCGTGGCTTGGTGACACCTTTGGCCCGGTGCTCCTCCTCAGTCGGTGCGTTCGGATCGATTTGGATCATCTTTTCGTACATGTCCTGCAAGTTAAAATCAGATCCTCATCGGTTAGTACAAAACTTGGCTAGAAAAGACCCTTTTCCGGAGTGTTACCTTTCGCAATTTCGGCTTCTCTTTGGCTTTCGACAGCTCCTCCTCCAGGTAGGTCCGTACGCCAATTTTGCAGTCCATCACGCACGGCTGGTAGAAGTCTGTGAGCAGATCCTGCAGCTGGATGTAGGTGGCTAAATGATTCGTAACGAAATTGGGTTAAGGAAGATTGTTTGTCTTGCAGTTGTTTCGAATCCGGTTACGACACGCCCCGCGGCGAAAATCAGCCACGGCTAATAAATGTACCGATAATGAGGAAGCTAATGATGTAATTGCCACATACGGCAGCGCCAGCGCACATGCAACTGATTGCCCTGATTCAATCTGATGGGAAAATTAGCATATTAATTGGGTTACCAAGTCCTCCGCATCAATCGCGAAGCAGGGTGGAGATGCGCAAATAAGATGGTTCCTCCAAACAAAACAGTTGTCATTTCGTTCGCGCTAGATCGAAACAACGAGGTAGGCACTGATATTATCATTCGCCTGGTGGAAAAAAAAACAACAACAACACCGTAGCTGTTTGTTTTGATTAGCCAAAGCAGCTAAATTAAAGCGAGTTGGATATTGAGACTGAGAATGCGTGCATAGAATTAGCGGGGCGTTGCTTATTTACTCGAGAATAACAATTACAAAATAGCAAGCAGGCCCAGGTTGTTGCCAGAGAGATTCTCTCTGCTCCCTGCATCTTGAAACTTGGAAGGTAGCGACGCAGTAAGCCGCGCGGGTGATTATCTTAACCGGTTGTTACAATAATAGAAATAGAGTTGCGATAAGATCGCCGCTGGTGCTGGTTAGGCGCGTTTCACACGTCATAAATAGTTAAATTGGAAACATCATCATAAGGTGCGCCGGAGTAAATGAACTTCTGAAAATTTGTTTGTTTTTGGAAAAGGATACATTCACCATCGTCGCTGTTGACTTGACCCTTGTACTCGGGAACGTACGGCCGGAGGACGTCTTTCATGAGGACCTGGAATGAGAGTTTCGAATAAGGGATAGGACTGGTCATACGATTCAGTCAGCATACATACCTTGAAGCATTTCTCCTCCTTGGGGCACAGTTTCTTGAGAACCGTGCCCTGATCGGGACCGGCCTTGAAGTTGCCCTGATGGCCGGCTAGCTGGACCCACGGGTACCGTTGCTTTTTGTATGTCTGGAAGAAGGGCGTCCACTGGACAATATTGCGCAACTTTCGCCATCCTGAGGGCTGAAAATAAAGAGGAACAGAAGAATAGTATTAGTTGTCGGAAATGTCACATTCAATATGAAGTTGTTTACATCATGGGATTGATCGGATCTAACCACGCAATGTAACCAAGGTATTCTGTTTCGCAGTGGATGCGCACATCTAATACCTTAGTAATCCGAACTACCGTCGTCAACCGAAGAACAGGGTGAGGCGCATCGTTCGTCATCACTAACGACCGGTACTGTAAATTGACACTCCCATCTGTATGCGTCGAAGAACACGTTTCTAATGAAGTTCGCGCGCTAGTTCTCGTACACACAACAAACACAGTTGTCACATTTGCTTAACCGCAAAGCCAGCACAATCACAGTTGGTGTGCGTGTGTGTTCACTAAAAGCAATAAAAATGTGACATTATTTATAGCTCATTGCCTACTACCTGACGGGCGGGGCGGGCGGTCGGCTAAGGGCCTTTGCCTACTTGTATGTCGTCTCTGGAACAAACAGAGACTTATGTAACCGTTGCAATGCAAGTGACAGCTAAATGACATACCCCGGCGGTCGACTGACGTCAAATTAATTTGATATACGATTCAGCTGGTCGTCGGCTGCAGGTTGGTCGGTCCGGCGGTCGTTCGCCGGTGTGCGGGTGATGAATTTCAATTAGTCGCGTGCGACTGTCAATCAAACACCGTGACCTAACGGAAGGTTAGTGCAAGCGCGTTGAAACGTTTTGTCACTTAGCTAAATGGTATTAATTGCGCGTGTAATTACGCAAATTGCTCCGGAGAAAGTTATCGGCGATCGGTTGCGAGCGGGATTGACGGGGCGAAGAGCAGTTGGTTGTGTAGGGAAAATGTTGGCCTCGGCATGGTTGACTATTCTCGACATTCTATATATTCTTCCTTCAAATCACTTCACTAATTGTATTCATAAGATAACTTGGTTTTGACGTAGACTACGTCTTACGGCAAGGGTAGGGTGTCAAATGAAAATCTAAAATATTGCGACCGTCACGAAAAACCGTACGTTTTGTACTCGAATAACTCAAATAATCCACGATAGATTTACATGATTTCTTCCTCAATCGGTGGGAAATTTTACCGCGCTCCAATTCAATTGTCAAACATTATTTTCAAACAATAGTAAACTATTGAAAATAACGCAAATATAAGGTGATGTCTTATAATGTCATTTTGCAGAGTAAATTTACCAAATTTCCTATCACAGTTTTCAAATCGAAGCAAGGAACGTCTTGCATCATCATCTTCTTCTTTGTATTAGAGAGGGACTTTAACCAATCATGTCATTCGTCTCTCCATGTACGTCTCGCATGCAGCTGAGAACAGTATAAAACGCACACTTAGGAAAAATTAGCCTCATTCGTTTGGCAGCATTGAAGCTGTGCGGAGCTGGTCGCTGTTAGCTGGTCGCAGGCACCTGGTCGCAGCTGCTTCATTCGTTCGGCAGCGGAGCTGGTCGCAGAGGCAGCTGGTGGTGGTAAGTACCAAGGCTCTCCCAATCAGCGATCGTCGCGATGAGGTAAAATGGCGGATTATGGGGGCGCACAATGTCGGTTTGTGCAAGCCGCCATCTTACCTCATCGTGGCGATTGTTTCGCCGTGACTTCGAAAACGCTGCTGTTTGGGGGAAAGCGTCACTGGGGGCGAGCAGCAGTAGGTGGAATTAATCTGTCCTTTTGAGGACAATAAATTAAAATAAAAGAGTTGTTCATTAAAGAATTAATCTTAAATTTAGTTCGGTGCTCGATGGAGGGCGACCTGTCGGTAAAAATTTTACCCAGCTGGTTGGCGCAATCCATAAATTGATAATCTGTCCTTTTGAGGACAACCAATTTAATTAAAAGAGTTGTTTATACAAGAATTAAACTTTTATTTCGTTTGGTTTGTGCGCCTAATATCATGGTGCCGATTCGTTCGCCGCAACTGCAAAAACGCCTCCATGGAGGGCGAGCCGTCGGGAAAATTTTACCCAGCTGGTTGGCGCAATCCACTAATAAATAATCTGTCCTTTTGAGGACAACCAATCCAGTTCAGAGAGTTGTTTATATAAGAATTAAATTAATATTTCGTTCGGTTTGTGCGCCATTTAATCTAGTGCCGCTTGGTTCGTCACGACTGCAAAAACGCTACTGTTTGCGGGAGAGCCTCCATGGATGGCGAGCAGGACAATTCTCCGTCGGTGAAAAAAATTTTCCTAGCTGGTTGGCGCAACCCGCGATGATTCAATAAATCAATTCAATTCAACAACCAAGCACCAAACTACAATAACAAACTCTCTTCCTCGACTTTATCTTTGTGTTCCTACGGCTATGTACATGGTGTTCAATAAGTTCGGATACACTTTCAAAATTTGTTAAAAAAATGAAAACATGTTTTTTTATTTTTTGGATTTATGATATTGAAAGCTATGTTTACAAGGAACGTTTACAACATTTCTCTTGGAATGACCCCCCTTTGTACTCCTTAACGAGCTTCAAACGTTTCTCGAACGCGTCGCAGGCGGCACGCACGGACTGCATGGGCATTTCGTCCCAGATTTTGAGAATTACCGTCTTGAAATGATCCAAAGTGCTGACCTTGTATTCGTTCAGCTTCGCCATCATATAGGACCAAACAAAAAAGTCGAGAGGATTCAAGTCCGGGGAGCTGGGAGGCCACAAAGTTTTGTCCAGAAAGTCGGTTAAATTGTCCCGACACCAGGCTTGAACCACATTTGCCGTATGGGCTGGTGCACCGTCCTGCTGGAACACGTAGTGCTCATCGCCGTAGAGGCTTCGGAGACAGGGGGCAACAACCTTTTCCAAAACCTCAGTTTTGTAGTACGCCGCGTTGATTTTGACGTTTTTTTTCAATAAACACCAAGGGTAGCTTACCACGTTTGCATACTGCCCCCCAAACCATCACCGACGCGGCACTTTGGAACCGAGGGATGTTTATATTGGATTCAGGAATGCTGTCCCTCGATGGCGCCCACACCCGGTCATTTTGCACATTGTGCGGCTGCTGCAGCACGAACAGTTTCTCGTCCGAAAAAACAAACTCCTGACCAGCGTGCCGAGAGGGATCCTCTTAGCTCGATCCAACCGCTTTTTGCTGGTAGCCTCCGAAACGCCATGGACCTTACGTTTTTTGTAAGGCCTGAAACCAAGGTCCTTGGTGAGTATGGTGTGAGCGGTTCCAATGGAAACGTTGAGATCTGCAGCCGTTTTCCGGATTGAGCGGTTCTTTTTGCGCCGAATTCGCTCCCTCACGATCTTGATGACCCGTGGCGTCCTCGCTGAACGCGGCCGACCGGATCTCGCACGGTCATTGGTCGAGGACGTCTCCCGGTATCGCCTGATGGTCGTGTAGACAAAGATTCCGCTTGACCCCATGCGATTTCAGCAGCCGGAATATATCGCCGGGTCGCTCACCGTTCAAAAAACGCTTAATTACGAAGTCCCGATACTCTTTCATCGCGCGTAACAAACGAACAACAACTAACAGAATGTCAACACCGCGCACATTCGGTAGCGTATGAATGAAGCTAAAGCTGACACCAATACCAATGCAGAATATGTACATGGCGCATACCTACGCAATGATGAAAACTTGTATTCGAACTTATTGAACACCGTGTAAAAACATTTTCAAATATTTTCAACACATAGTACGGTAGTATAAAGTGTAATTAATGATCCAATACCCAAAAAAAACAGAAAAACATTAAAAGACAAACCATTACCCAAAAAAATGACGAAGAACACCCCCAATTACTTAGGACCTAATGCATTGTTCAGCGTGAATTTCTAATTTAAGAGAATTATTTGAATAAGAGTTTATCTTACATTTCGGTCGATTGGCTTTGGATTTTGCCAAGTCGGTACTAGGCAACAGTGTGCTATGCAGCGGATCCATAAAATCAGTGAAAATAAATCAAAGCCTGCCGGTGCTTTGATTTATTTTCACCGAAAAATCCTACCTGATACAAATCCATCTTTGTTACTTTCAATTTAATATTCTCAGCTTGAGAGTTTTTTTTTATTTGGATTTTCGTTTCAAATTGTCGATTGGCAGCCAGTGGTATTAGCAAAACTTGTTTTCCCTTCGTCGCATAGCTTAAATCACACAAATTCCCTATCACGGACACCATTTTTGATGTCGAACATGATATTCCGAACCAACATTCTCTGTAAATTCCAATTAGTAGTGTGTTATAAACAGTTGTTCTGTTGTGTTAACGATTCGCGTTGGATAGAGTCCTACCTCTAGGAAGAAAAACTTTTTGAGAAACATAGTGAAAGTGAGAATGCCCAACCGATTTGATCCAGAACGCTTGCGCAGATTCAGGAAGCGCATAAAGAGCGAACATACGGGAAATCTTTCGAAACGACCATGCACCGATGCCGAGCGAGCTCGTAGTTATCGGGCGAAATTGAAAGCAGCAAGAGGTAATGCGTTGCCAACAACTAGTTGGGACGCTGGAGAAGGTCCTTCAACACGAGGTTGGAAATTGATATTTATTAAATTTAAATCAATTTGACAGAGTGCATGTCATCATAGCAATTGAATATCTCTCTACGAATCGCTATGGGCTCCCTGTCTTAATAAATTTCAACATAGTATTATTTGTACTCTGGTGATGACATGCGCTGCATGCTTTTACTGCATATGAACCTACAAATGATATCGATACAACTAATGCGCTGAACATGTTTTAATGCATGATTATTTTCTCAGGTGTTTATTTTATATTTATAAGAATTTATCATATATTAACCAACATTTTCTCCCATACCTATTGCAAGGAATAATGATATATTATAAAAGTCACTCTCTTTCTTCGGCGAGATCTAATATATTTATATATATTTCGATCTCCTTAACGTTTTAGCCATAATGGATTCACTAATTTACCTGATATTCACATAGAAACATGAATAATAATTTCACAAGAAAACCATAGACCATATTTTAGGTACGCATTTAACCTTATATTCCCAACTATGGCCTAATGTATTCATCACATAGTAAAATGTAGAATATAAAAGTTTTCAATGGAAAAGTAAGAGTGAGCGGTTGTGTATTTTTCGAAGAGCTTATTCATACCAACACCTATATAACTAAATGAATATAGTGGGAATTTTAATGTTTTGAAATGGAATGGCCGATTTATCACATGAGAAAGTCATTTAGATGTTATAAAGTAGCTTTATATTCCGTATAGTATACCGAATATAGCCGAATGCCCGGAGCGATAATATAAATAAATGCGCGGAGCGATGAAATAAATAAACTTTACTGAAATTCGTTCGAACAAGAATCCTTAATGATATCCATATCCATCGAAAGTTTTCGACTCAATAATGTGTGTAGGGGGGGGGGGAGATTAAAACTAGTTAAAACTATCATTAATTTAATAATTTTATATTCCCTAACAGATCCTCAACTATCTTCTAGGCCTTAAAGATAGTCCATCGTAAAACGTGCAACCGTGGCCGTGTCATCATTTAAACCAAACGGCCCTTTTCAGGGCCACCAAAGAGTTATAAAGAGTGTACAAGAGAATTTTCCCACATACTGACTTCATAAAACCAAACGGCCCTTTTCAGGGCCACCAAATAATATCTCAAGAGCGTACAATAGAATTTTCTTACATACTGGCTTCAAAACGCTGGTCTAATGTCCCATAAGAGCCGCACCCGTCATATTGAGACTTAAACTGCTTCTATCGGTAAGGGTAAGCGACCGGCACGAATAATTGAAACCCTTAAACGCTAATAATAGCCACACAGAATTTCCCTGACATTATAATGCATCACTTGGTTTAACGTAGTCTACGTCAACCGGTCGTGTCTTGTACACAACCCCACTGATTTTTTATATTTATTATTTTTTATTTTATAATATATTGCCATTCCCTAAATCTATATTTATATAATAAAAAACAAACATTATTTTTTATTTATCACTAACCAACAAAAAAAAAAAAAGTGTTTTCCCCTTTTTCCCCCGCCCCCCAAAGACACCCCCCAACCCCCCCCCCCCACCCAATCGGTCAACTCTCCCCCCCCCAACTGACCATGGTGGATTGATTAGGCGAGTTTTCTACCACCAGAAAAAATAGCCAAAAACAATCTTTTTTTTTTTTTCTTTAGGCCCAAAGAAAAAAATCTTTCGCAATTCCCAAAAACCCCCTTTTTTTACCCCCCCCCCCAGCTTTCCGCCGGTAGCCGAAAAACCATGGATTCTACACAATTAAAATTAAAAAATTTTACAACATACGTAATTCATGTTTGCAAAAAGTTGGGGAACGTAAAGAAAGATTAGGATTAAAATTATGTCTCCTGAAACTGACACATACGCAATTCAACACAAGATGTGTTTGATTGAATTTATTTTCTCATCTCTTTCAACTCATTTGTATGGCGCTGTTCATTGACCACGTAGACCAAAATTTGACATTTTCAAACGTTAACAGCACAAAAACAAAGGTCAAGTTGTTCCTGAAACCAGACGAACGGACTGAACGCTGTTCTGGAACCCCACCATTACCGTCTTCCGACACCCGACAACAGATTCAGCAAACTGGCTGGCAGCAAGATTTTCAGTGTCATCGATCTATCCGACGCCTACTTACAAGTTGAGTTCTCGAGTACTTTTTCAAACAGGCGTATCTGATTTTTATAAACAAAGAGGTGAAGTAAGATTCAAACGTTAAGTTCTTGAAACCTTTAGCACTTTCATGCAAACGAGGGCCACCAACATTAGGAATAACATTTCCCTAACATGATGGTCATGCTACTTTACGTGAGGGTGCTGAGAGGTTTGAGAAATTTACGTTTCAATCTTATTTCCCCTCTTTGTTTACAAAATCAGATACGTCTGTTTGAAAAAGTACTCGAGAGTTTGACGACGATTCGAAAAAGCTCCCAACTATCAACACACATCGAGGTCTGTTCCACTCAGGAAATTATCCGTACACTGAAGAAATATTTCACTTACCTGCTACTGGAAACACATATAGACATTTTCCAATACTAAAATAAGTGACTTTTACATGAATATCACATAGAAAAAGAAATTCTACCTGACTAATCATTTCCAGTTCACTGGACACATAAGATTCACTTGTTTATGTAAAGCGTTTTACACTTTCTGAGTCACATGAAAGTTAAGTGAATTTCTAGTGGATATTTTCCACTGATTATGTGAATTTTTGTTTGGGTGTAGGATTTTCATACGATCGGAACTATGAACCACAAAGCAAGGGTCGAAATCGTATGAAATGATTACTGTTGCATTAGTCGAGAAAAACCTGCCTCATATACACTTTCAATCGACATCACATATCAAGCGCGTGTAGTCCCGTGGAATTGTGGCTCGCCTCTGGATCCCGAGGTTCATGGTTCGAATCTCAATTGCAACTTTTCTTTTTCTGTGAGGAAAATTTTCTTACGATCGTCCTATGAACTTCTTTCCATTAGAGAACCGTATGAAATTTGCAATAATATCTTGTAGCAAATTTCCATACGATATTCGAATGAATTCCTCTCGATTTGTTCGCTCAGTGTCCAGTTCAATCGGTTGGCTCCAGGAGTAGAATCTGCACCCGGCGCATTTCAACAACTGATGAGCCGCCTGATCACTGGCATTGAAAGGATTTCATCATTCACACTGCAACACTCTCTTCAGACGTTTTCAAGAATTTGGCGACAATCTACGGTTGGAGAAATGCAACTTTGGGCAATCTAGGATCAAGTTCATCGGTCATATTGTAAGTTCCAAATCCAGCAAAAATCAACGCTATTACCGAGATGCCCCGTCTACTGATGTCAGTCAAGTCAGACCGTTCCTGGGATTTCCGTTAATTTTTACGGCAAGTTTGTCAGATACCGATTACGACGACCGGTTGAAGAAAGACAACCCATTTGGCTGGAGTTAACAGTGTGAAGAATCCTTCATCTACATCAAGAAAGTGCTTCAATCGGACCTGCTGCTGACTCATTACAACCCTGCTTTGGATATCGTCGTAGCAGGGGACGCCTCGAAAACAGCAATAGGTGCCGTTATCATGCATCAGTTTTATGTCTTATACGTCTTACAGGGTGCGGCAGAAAATAATGCGAAAATTTGTTCTATTTCTTTCAAATCCCATTTTCAACTAATTCAAGCAATAATATCAACATTTTCGAGTGCAGTTATCTTAATAAAGTCACGTTCCTTTTAAACAAATTTATTCAATGTGTCCTCCATTTTTATTAGCAACATCCTCGTGCCGACGCCGGAAGCCAGAGCATGCCTTTCGGACGTAGTCCTCCGACATTGACTGACATGTGCGTTTTATGGTTGACTTCAGGGTTTTCACACTAGGGTGTGATGTTTTGCAGGCTCGTGCTTCTACATATGCCCAAATCGAATAATCCAACGGATTAAGATCTGGACTGCTAGGGGCCACAAATCCTTCGGCCAAAACTTCATGTTATCGTTCAACCATTGTTGGGTTCGATTGGACGTGTGACACGGCGCTCCATCCTGCTGTAGGACAACGTTTTGTCCTCGGAGAAGTTGGACTTCACCCAGGGAAGCACTTGGTCCTTTAAAATACCGATATACACTTCGGTATTGATTTTAACTACAGCATCAATGAAAACAGGCGGCATTTTCAAAACGTTGGACGCCACCAAGCCAAACATCATGACACCAGCCGGATGTTTGGTTTGAAATTTGAATTTCACTTTTTCCGGAACGTTCTCCATTTTCTGCGGTGAAATGAACCGGTCCGTGCGACTGTTGGCCACAGCATCGATGCTGAAAAGCTTTTCGTCGGAGAACAGGATTATCATGTTTTCCTTCTTCAACAAGGAAAGCAGTCTCTTGGAATGAGTCACTCGTAGTTCCTTGACCCGGTCCGTAATCAAGTGGCGTTTTACTCTGGCTCTGAAAGATGCATGCAGGTCTTCTTTGATGATTCAAAAAAAAACATTTTAAAAAACATTTTAAAATTTAAAGTCAATTTGCAAAAAATGGCTATCTTAGAATTGGACGAAATTTGCAAGATGGGCACTTTTAAGGAAAAAAACATTTTCATGTCCTATTTTTACCGTGCAGCTCGTCTTATAATTCGGTCCTAACAACCTCACAGAAGCCAATTAAATTTAATTACAATGACAATTTGAATTTTTTAAGGGTCTTCAATTGTTTGAAAAATCAGGGCAACGATTTGAAAAGGGCTTATTTTTAATTTTTTTTATTAAACTTTAGTCGTAATACAATTATATCAGGTGGTTGATTCTGTTTATTACCAAAAACTTTTAGCACCATTTAATGATTAAATCTGGCAATTTTTATTACTTCCTACCTAAAATAACCGATGTGTTACCTACAGGCAAATACTGGATAGAAATAATGTATTTGCATTCAAATTTATGCCTAAGATCACTCAAGTGATAACATACACTATACCACAGGTGGTGCTGAAATCCGGAATGGTAAGAGAGAACATGTACAGAAGCGTTCATTAATGATGTCTTTGAAAGAAGCATACTTGATTTTTAAAGAAAAATGCAAACACCTTAAAATTGGATTTACTTCATTCACACAGCTCAGACCTAAACATTGCATACTTCTGGATAGTACAGGCACACATAATGTATGTGCTTGCACTATTCATGAAAATGTTAAATTGATGATTAATAGTGCAAAATTTGATCCACAAAAAAAAATTGACAAAATTCTTTGCAGTATCCCAATCAGAACTACAGATTGTTATTTCCATGCATGTGAAAAATGTATTTCTACAGAAGGTATCGAGAGAAAGCTTTCAAGAGTATTAGCATGGGATGGCAAAGAAGATGTTGTTTTTCAGCAGTGTCTAACAACTGATCGTTATAACTTGGAAACAATTATAAGGCCTGTAGACGAGTTTGTTCCGTATTTTGTTAAAAAAAAAAAGGTAGGCTCATCAACTCATGATTTCAATTATAAGGAACAATCTTCTTTTCTGTGAAACAAAAAAGATTCCCTAAAAGAGGGTGAAATAATTGTAATTTTTTTTTTTCATTTCAGTGTCCCCTTCAAAAATTAAAATCGGTCCCTTTCGAATGAGCACTCCGCAGTAAACGGGTTGACAGATCTTGTTATGCTCATGCCGTTCCCTCGTTCTGCAAACAAAGACCAAAGTACATTGAGAACAAGGTAAAGCATATTGCCAGCTGTCATATTATTCTCAGATACACGCTCATTCGAGCTTACTCAATGTTGAGTAACTTTTACTCAATTTTATAAGTATACCTGAAACGTCAAACGCTGAGTACCGTGAAGTACCCTAATTCTGCGCAGCGCCTAATTATGCGCATTTTGCCAGAATGTTGCAGTTAATTGCAAGATTGTCAAACTTTATATTTTATCCCCCCATACACAAGAGGACAACATCTATTTACATGTAGAACTAAATTCAAAGAATATTCAACTAAACATTAGTTTGGAATGTTTTAAAATGCGCAAAATTAGGGCATTAGGTGCGCAGAATATGAGTACTTCACGGTAGTCGTATTATATGAGTTTTATTTATTGTTCAATTTTGAGATAGCTACAATGTATTTTTATTAAAAAAAAAAAAAGGGCGGATAACATCTTTTTCAATTTTCTCCCCAAAAGCCAATTAAAAAATAATAAATTTAACAAAAATAAAAAAAAACCACCACCAGGAGCAGAAAGCAGCCACCACTGAAGCCGAAAAGAATCTTAAAAAAACTAAGCTGATTTATCTTGACTGGGGTTTGTTGGTTTTTAATAGTATATTACATTACAGATAAACCAAACATTTTCGAAACTCTTCCTGGCGTATGAATCGAAACCAGACTTATTGGCAAAATGGCTTTTATACAATGTGGTTCTAATTTATTGGTGTTGAAAATGGTGAGCAAACATTTAATTACCCTTGCCTTGTCGTTTGATTTTACAAATGTAATAATCGATCCACCACAACTCTTTTCAATGAAAACATAATATACATATTATACTTACATATTACAGAGCATACTCGAGCATTACTGAGGATCAACGGCGAAATAAAAAAAATCATTTGAATAAATTTTTGTTTTAATGTTTATGAGTAAGTTCATCTCGAAACTAAATAGGGTATGTGTCCCTGAACTCAGCCTAATAAGCAAAGATCGATTACATATTACTATTTATTACTCCTAAACTATTGTAGCTTGAAGCGATATTTAGCTAGTTATACACTTGCTTAGATACGTTTAATAAGACGTTTGCAAGTATGTATCATGAAAAGCTATAAAACTCATTTTATAACGTTAGAAACTTTCGAGGGATATGGATGTAATGTCGGTCTACAAGCATCAAATTGGGTCTATTCATGGATGCAATTGTGTCCCATTCGTTCGTTTTTTTTATTAAATGTAGTCTTCGTACGGTTTTTCCTCTGATTTTATGATTTAAGACCTTGCCAGCTGTATAAGCTTTACCCAACATAAAATTTATGAACAAAAACTTAACTTAAACTGCTTTGAAACACTTACGAGATTTTCAAATATAATTTATTGGCCCTCTGGTAGTAAAAACATTATAATTCACTCTGCACAGGTTTTGATCTTTTGGTTTGTATTTAGATGAGCCATTTGAAAAATATGCAACAGAAACCCATACATTTCCGTTGACAATTACCAATAACAACATTTTAACTAAGTTTTCCATGCAACAGGCCATAATTGGGAACAAAGAAAAAAATATGTCCCTAACATTGGGTCCACGGTTTTCTTGATAAATCATTGTTATTTTATCTGTGTGAACTTTTAGTTTATAAGGTGTGACTATTTGCTGTACATCTAGGCTGCATTATTCGGTTTATCGGTTCAATTTAGTCAAATTTAGATCATTCGAAGATCATGGAGATTATCTGTCCAGCTTAACCAGTGAAATCAGGATTTCTAAAAAGTTAAGAAAATCGCAAATTACACGGAAGTGTACTACAGTAAATTGATTAATAATGTCTGAATTCCTTCGAATTAGATCGGTTATCATGATAGCAATATAATTTTGTTGATTATCTCTGAATTAATGACATATTTGGTGCATAGGCCGAATGAAGGAGCTAGGCTAACATTACATCCTCTAACCCTAAATTTCAGGATTCGAGGATTTTTTTACTATCGTACAGGTTTGGTCAGAAAAACGCAAATTGAAGTTTTCCGATTTTCAAGAACCTCACTTAATTCAAATTCGGGTACGTTTTTGAGTTAATGTTACTCAAATGTGAGTGAAACCGGATGGCAAACAAACATCCATGATTGTAATGAGAAACCACGAAGTTCCATCTAGTTGCATACATTTTATCTTATTTTCGAGTTTAAATCGTTGTGGATCTTCCTGAAACAGTGATTCTAGCCAGGCTTGAAGTGAAATTGAACAATATGTCCTAACGATAATCATAATCATAAAAATTAAACACTTAAGTTTTTGCGTACGCATGCAGATTTCATTAAAATAATAAAATTTGGCTACTTTAACTTTATTTATAAAAAATAAGCTTTTTCTTAAAATTATTCAGAAAAAATGCCTGTGATACTCGAAATTGGAGACAATCATCATCGCGTTTTCGAACACCTCAAATATCAGCGCCAATTCTCGCGCTAAATGACTCAAAAATATTCAGTAATAACGTATTTTTCCAATGAATTTGTATACTTAAGTAACGTACAAGAGTTACTCAATACCTACAAGCAGAAATTCAAGCAAGAAACTTGCGTTTGGCTGGCTTTTGAATCAAAAATGCTTAAATTTCATGCATTTCTGAAGACATTTCATAACTTTTTTTTGCTTTTGTCTTTTTCGTACCACTAAATAAACATTGTAGCGCCAGATGTGTTCAAAAATTACGATATATGGAATGAAAGGGACTAAGGGTCAATCACAAATTACGTTTGCAATTTCTGAAAAGCACACGAGTATGTTATTGTTTATCGTTGGTTCAGTTGTTTATATGAAAATTGCTAGATTTCATTAAAAAAAATCAATATATTTCTGAAAAATTATTTTCATGTCAGATGGATCAGCGGCCCATTATAAGAACAAAAAGAACTTTGCCATCTTGTGCAATTTCAAGTCCAAGTATGGAATGGATTGGAAGCAGAATGGCACTTCTTTGCAACGTCTCATGGAAAAGGTCCATGTGATGCTATTGGTGGTACTCTCAAGCAAATGGCAAAGAGAGCAAGATTATGGAAACACAATCAAAACTCCTCGGGAACAATATGACTGGGCAGTTGAACAGACAAATAAAAGTATTACGAAACTGAATTTCTGCTTCATACCTATCAGCTGAACAGTATGCAAAAATGTCAGAAGAAATTGAGGATTTATATAGCCACGCCAAGGCAATACGTGGTACACAGAAGTTTCATTGATTTGTACCTATTTCAGAAATTCGAATTTCTGCTAAAATGTTTTCTGATTTAAAGGATAATCCAAACAAATTTACTTTGAAAGAGAAAGATTTTTAAATTAAATATATGAAGCTATGTTAATTACTAATACGTGAAAAGGTATACATAAAAAATGAATAAAATAAAATCCTTACAAAGCAAAAACTTATGAGTTTTTATTGATATAAACAGTATTTCGAAAATTCATAAAACGTCACATTTGAATCGTCATTAAATGGATATGCATAAAGTTTTTTCAAATTAGAATTTTCTAATTTGATAAGACTTGATTCATATCCATTTAAAGACAATTCAAATATGACGTCGGCTATTTTTTTAGATTTTTCAGCCCCCCTCTATCACATTTTACCCATAACTTTTACACGTACTGTAACAAATTTTGACCTTCCTTCCGGAGCCCCCCCCCCCTCCCCAAAGATATACGACGCCATTTTTGAATCGCCTTAAAAATAACAATATACGTACAAGCAGTTATGAATTACTTTTACCTAAACGTACATTCTCGGTTCTGTTTTAAAGGGTGCTCCGATCAAAATTTAGTCAAACAGTAATGTGTGTGAGTCGATCAAAGTTTTTATTAATAAGTCAAATTAAGTAATTAAGTCAAGTTAATACAGAATACAGGAGAAATATTCAGCATCATTTTGACCGAATGCAAATTGCTGGCTTTTTCTTTTAACACCTTCTAAAGGGTGATACGGTCAAAATTTGGTCAAGGGAAAACGCGTGTAAATCGGTGAAATCGTTTATTTAAAAAATCAAATTAAATTTCTTTTTCAAGTTCAATTAGTATCAAATTCAGGAAAAATATTCAGTTAGGCTTCCGCTTTTCCAAATCCGAATTTCCGGGCCTTACGCTTGACCCCTGCCATCAGATTTTGTACAGCCACCTTGTCCACCTTCTTCGCCGCAGAAAGCAAGTTTGCCTTGAACTGCTGCTCGTCATTAGCAGTTTTTTTGGTCTTCTTTAGGTTCCGCTTGACAATAGCCCAGTATTTCTCAATTGGGCGGAGCTCTGGCGTGTTGGGAGGGTTCTTGTCCTTGGGAACCACCTGCACGTTGTTGGCGGCGTACCACTCCATGGCCTTTTTACCGTAATGGCAAGATGCCAAATCCGGCCAAAACAGTACGGAACAACCGTGTTTCTTCAGGAAAGGCAGCAGACGTTTATTCAAATACTCTTTCACGTAAATTTCTTGGTTGACAGTCCCGGAAGCTATGAAAATGCTGCTTTGACTTTGACAGTTTCGTGTGCTTGAAAATATCTACTACCTTTCCCCTTCCTTTTGCCGTATAAAACTCCTGTCCCGGAAGCTGCTTGTAGTCGGCTTTGACGTAGGTTTCGTCGTCCATTATCACGCAGTCAAACTTCGTCAGCATCGTCGTGTACAGCCTCCGGGATCGCGCTTTGGCCGTCGTATTTTGTTTATCATCGCGATTTGGAGTCACTACCTTCTTGTAAGTCGATAGTCCGGCTCGTTTTTTGGCTCGATGCACGGTTGTAGACGATACACCCAGCTTATTTGCGGCATCTCGGAGAGATAGGTTAGGGTTTCGCTTGAAACTACCGGCAACTCTCTTTGTCGTCTCAGCGGCTTCCGGTTTTCGATTTCCCCCCGATCCAGACTTCCTGGTTGTCGACAAACGTTTCCCAAACACTTTAATTACATTTGTAACGGTTGATTTGGCAACTTTTAGCGATTTTGCCAACTTTGCGTGCGAGTAGCTCGGATTTTCGCGATGCGCGAGCAAAATTTTGATACGCTGCTCTTCTTGCTTGGACGGCATTTTGACAACTGAAGAGTGAATTCCAAAATCAAAATAGGAGCAACATTCTACACACACACACCTTCAAAATGAGGGGTGTTCAGGTTTTTTAAATGCAAAATTGAAAGAAATACGTCAAGTTGATATTGACCAAATTTTGACCGTATCGCCCTTTATAAGATTTTGTACAGTCTCCTTGTCCACCTCATTCGCCGCAGAACGCCAGTTTGCCTTGAACTGTTTCTCGCTCACAACAGCTTTTTGAGTCTTCTTAAGGTTCCGTTTGACGATGGCCCAATATTGTTGATTGGGCGGAGCTCTGGCGTGTTGTCTGGGTTCTTGTCCTTGGGAACCACTTGAACGTTGTTGGCAGCATACCACTCCATGGCCTTTTCTTCCCTAATGGCAAGATGCCAAATCCGGCCAACATAGAACGGAATAATTGTGTCGCTTCAGGAAAGGCAGTAGACGTTTTTGTAGGCACTCGCTCAGATGAATTTCCGGGTTGACGGTTCCGGTCGCAATGTAAACGTCGCTCTTCAAGTCACTTTGACAGTTTAATGTGCTAGAAAATATCTGCCACCTTTCGTCGTCCGGTTGCCGTATAAAATTCCTGTCCAGGAAGCTGTTTAAAGTCTGCCTTGACATAAGTTTCATCGTCCTGTACCACGCAATCAAACTTCGTCAGCATCGTCGTGTACAACTTGCGCGATCGTGCTTTGGCCGGGGTTTTTGGTTTATCGTCGCGATTTGGAGTCACCTCTTTCTTCTAAGTCCAGCTCGTTTTGAAGCTCTCTCCGCGGTTGAAGGCGCCACTCCCAGCTTCTTTGCGACATCTCGGACGGAGAGGTTGGGGTTCCGCTCGAAACAGCGGGCACCTCTTTTTGTCGTCGCTGTGGGCTCCGGTTTTCGATTTCCCCCGATCCAGCTTTCCTGGCTGTCGACAAACGTTTACTGAACACTTTAAATACGTTGGTAACAATTGATTTAGCCACATTCAACAATTTCGCCAACTTGTTGTGAGAGTAGTTGGGATTTTCGCCATGCACGTGCAAAATTTTGAAGCGTTGCTTCTCTTCCTTCGACGACATTTTGATAACTAAAGTGCTAATCTCAAAATCAAAATAGAGTCATAATGCTAAACGCATACATCTTCAAAATGAGGGGTGTGCAAAATCTTTTAATGCACGATGAAAGGAAATGCGTCAAGTTTAAGTCGACCAAATTTTTATCGAAACACCCTTTACTGTAAAGGGAAATTGACTGCTTTTGATACTTTTCAAATGTTAGTCTAGATGATTATTTTTTTTTTGCTAAGATGTTCAATACATTCCATTCTTTATGACTGCTAAATTTGTTTGGATAGTGGTGTTGAAGACCATAACTAGACGAGTTATGGTCTTCAACACCCCTAGCGTGATACACGGTAAAATAGGACATGAAAAAGTTGTTGTTAGAAAAACTTTTTTTTCTTAAAAGTGCCCATCTTGCAATGTATGGCGAACTTTTAGACAATTATATTGCCTTTATTAATTAAATACTTTGTCTTATTCTAAGAAAGCCATTTTTTGCAAATTGACTTTAAATTTTCAAATATTTTTTTTTTCAGCGTGAAAGAATCGATTTGACAATTTTTACAATTTGTTTCATAAACGTTCAGACGAATTTCTAAAAGTCATCGATACATCACTTTTTTGTAAGTCTTGTCCTTTTTGAGTTATGTTGATTCAAAAAAAAAAATGGATCAAAAACTTAAGCCCTTTTCAAATGGTAGTCTAGATAAATTTTTTTTTTTGCAAAGTTGCTTGAAAAGACATAGTCTATACACTCACAAAGTTTCATTGGATTCTGAGAGGGTGCTGCCAACCACGAAGACGAGTTGGCGTGAAAAATCGTCATTTAGTCCTTTCGTTAATAGTTGCGGTTTACTGATTTGCTGATGCTTTTGACGTATTGGATCCTAAATTACACTTTATATTACCGTACTGTGTGTTGAAAATACTTGAACATGTTTTTACATAGCCGTCGGAACGCAAAGAGAAAATCAACGAAGAGAGTATCCCAATGTTACTTAGGGACTAAGTTCAGCTTGATTTGTTGCGGAGGCGAACTAAATTAAACAACCTTTTGGTTTGGTGGTTATAATAGGAATTATCTATTTTAATTCCGACAATTAAAAACAACCAACGTTTCATGGCTTGATAATAATGAATAGATAAACAGCAACAAATTGGAATTGCTTTTAAATTTCCTCAAATCCAAAAAGTGCATCCAAAAATCATGAAAAAATTTGCTTACCGTGTGAGCAGATCCACTTTTTGCAAAACTAACTAAAATCCCACTCAACATTCGATCGCTATCAGCGTCAGCGTTGGATAAAATGCAATGAGTGCTCGTCAATTGAACATTTCATGCTAAAATAAAAAACAACATTTCAGGGATGAAAAAACCGCACATATTGTCCACGGTCCGTCCGTTCTCCGGCACTTCGATCCCATAAATCTTCACCTGCGTCAGCCGCACTTGCTCGCTCTCTATTGCTTCCCATACTTTCCAGTGCTCCCCTGCTCTGCGTGTGCGTCATAACAATATAACCTCGCAACAAAGTCAAGAAAATCCCGCCGGGCCGCCGGAAAAGTACCTGCGCGTACAACTGCCTGCCTCTGCGCGACGAACCCAATTTCGTTCCATCGAAAAGAGCCCTCTTTCTAACTAAACCGAGATGACGTAAAACCTACCTTCCAGTGCCGATCGCATTATGGTCATCAGCTGTTTGCATTGCAGCTTGTTGTTCGCGAAAATGTTTCCCCTCGATCGCTAATCATTTATATGGTTCAAATTTGCCCCCCCGCGCACCGTCAACAACAATTCGATCGCGATGTGCGCGATTTTGACGTCAATGCCTAGAGTCTCCAAACAAATTTTCGACATTCAACCGCCGTTTATTGCTAATGATGGATAGCCTGGTTTTTTTTTTCATGAGGATTGTGCGAAGCTTTTGTGAATTCATTTCCACATTTAATCATGTTAAGTGGAACGATGCTAGCAGGCGCGGTTGGTTGAGAGATGTCACTTTGGTGGGAAGTATTTTTAGAACACGACGGAATTTGAGATTGTTGATTGCGGTTTCGAGTGCAGTGCTTGTTTGGATCGGATCGATTACCCTTACTGGTGACACGAGCAAAGTAGGCTTGGCTGTCATTTCTGATGTTGATCGTTATCGAACACACATCGGCCGCAAACATCACGCGAACTGTCAGAATCGAGGATGATTGGCTGCGCTGAAAGTTGGTTATGCGTTGTGGATTACTTTTTGCGGTGAATTAGAAGTAATTAGACCGGTGAATTGTTGTTGTTCCATGCATGCGTCATTTCGCTTTTAGGTAATTTTGATATTTGAACACTCGTGCATTCTCATTTCTGACTGGTGGGCTTTTCGTGAAAAAAAAAAATCATTTGTGAGGTAAATCAATTTCAGATACCGAATGAGTCATACGAAGTGTCGGACAAAACAAAAAGACAGAAGTCTGATGTTCATACAGAATGTTTGGTTGCTTTATATTCTGCGATTTTGTTTCCATGATTTTATAACAAGTTACTAGAAAATTTAAAACATTTCTAAGTAACTTAGAGCAATCTTAGAGCAACCTTCAGAGGAGCTTTGGGCACCTTATATGCTATGATTTATATCTAATTGTGTTAATATGGTTTTATCTTGTTATTTTGTTGGACATTTCTTCTAGGGTTTCAACGTTCGAAATTCTATGTAATTCAGTAGTACTGAGCCAGGACCGCAGCTTCAAAATCATTTTCAGAACTTTGTTCTGAATCCTTTGAAGTGCTTTTTTCCTAGTAGCACAACAACTACACCATATTGGCACAGCATAAAGCATGGCCGGTCTAAAAATTTATTTGAATATTAGAAGTTTGTTCTTCAAACAAAGTTTGGATTTTCCGTTCATGGTGACTATATGGTTATTTATTGGTCTCAAAAATGCAGCTCTAGGCTTGTGTGGAAATATTAAAAGTTGAGTTTTGGAAGCATTAGGAGAAATGTCCCATATTTGAAAATAATCAGTAAAATGTCCAAGCTTTTTTGTAGCCTCCTGGATATAACACGAAGACTTTTTCTTTTAGCGAAAATGCCTGTGTTATCAGCAAAGTAAGATTTGTGACAACCCTGAGGTAAACCAGGGAGATCTAAAGTGAATGTGTTTTAAAGTATTGACCAGAGACCGAAATTTTCGCCTACTTGAGAAGAGAAACGTCCTTTTTCAACCGGTTGGAGAAACAGATGAGAATGTGAGAAGCGAGAGACTATTATACGGTCACATCAGTTTTCGCGAGAAAAGCAACGGCGATTTATAATTTTCGGAGAGCATGAGTAGCTGATAAATCGTTTCTTTTTTAGTGAATCCTAGATGCCGATAATTATTTTTCACTTGATTTTTGACACCTGAAAATGCACCAGTCTTCATTTATCATTTATGATCTATGCACCAGTTTTTCATTTATGGTCCATGGCGGTACCAGTGTGCACCGGCTTGGCCTTATTTTCGGTTTTGCTCCTCGTATACTTTTTAAAAAAAAAAAAAAAATATTTTTGAAACACAAAAAAAAAAAAAAAAAAAAAAAAAAAAAAAAAAAAAAAACCCCCCCCCCCCCCCCCCCCCCCACAAGGTCCCCCCCCGATCCCCCCCCCCCCCTCCCCACCCCCCCCCCCCCCCAATTTTTCCCAATTTTCAATTAAATACAACCTTTTATATAAACCCCCACAACATGACAGATTAACATAGTTTCGTGTAACCACTTGCAAATCGTAGATGTCGCCCCGCGACGTAAGCATTGGGGTCGTCCCTGGTAGATGCACCGATGTTTCTATTCGGAGAAGTATGTTTTTGTTGCGTCATGAGTGGTTGCAAAACAAAAAGCAAGCGTAGCATATCAAAAGAGTCTATTTTTATATTTATAATATAATTTCAGTTATAAGTAATTAAATATTGAAATTAATATTTCACGCGGCTTTCCTCAGAGCAAAAGTACAACCGCAGCGATTCGAAAGTGTTACACCGCGTTGTATGTTGTGAACTTTACGTCGCGCGGTGTATTGTATCCAATAAATTAGATTATTTGAAAGTTAATGATTGGCCATATAAACCGTTTAAACAATGATTTTTTGTGCTTTTTTTACTGAGGTACTGCATGAAAAAGATTTAAATTTACGTTGGGAGGAAGCGGATGTCAAAATTCATACACATATATACTATCTCTTTACGTAAGGGAGAGCGGGAGTTGAAAATGGCACCGAATTGATACAGAGTTTCAATTAAATGTATAGGAGATATGTCGAAGAACTCCAGGAACTGAGTAAAATACCCTACTACAGATTCAACCAGGATCACCTGGAATCATTCACACTAAAAAAAATAAAACTACAAGAAGTGCAATTTAAAAAAATCTCACGATTTAGCTCAACGTAATGGTTTGCTGCTGTATCTTTATGTACTTTTTAGGGTATTTTAAAAATCCGTTATAAATATTAATAGGAGTCAATCTCAATAACATAATATAACTTGACCTTCGGGAATTATATTGGTTGCTCGCCATTGTCCATTAAAATTACTTCTTCGTATAATATGCGCTTCAGTTATATCTTGACTCTACGCAGTCATAGTCGTATGAATTTTCTTCCTGCGGCAGTAAACTGAACAACACATTTTTTAAATCAGCTTTTATCTGCACACTAGCAAGCCACCAGTGGTTGCCAAACCTTACCCAATTACTCAGCAGTAATAAAGTAATTACGCTTGATGCATAAATTAGGATATATATTAAAAATATTGTTTCCGCAAAGAAAAAAAAGGCAAATCAATCTTTTTCACAAAAGAATCTACCTCATACATGCGTAAGCGCCCCCTGATTATAAAGCTGGGGTAAAACGTAAAGTAATGGAAATTCATGTCTCAATGAAGCATTCGTTTCAAGTAAGATTATACATCTATTGAACATTTACATCGTCTTTAAATATTACATCAACTTGATATGTGGCACAATAAGGTTACAGTCCAAAATTAATTTGGTTGATGTAATTTTTCCCTCAACAGATTAATAAATCATAAAAGCCGCTCCATTTATGTGCATTCTTTTAGTGATAAATTTTCACGATTTTCTCTAAGTGTGTTTGTTATCAGGGCAAAAGTGGGCAACAACAACAATCCAACCACTGTGCAGTTTAAAGCAGCATATGTACAAAAGGTTAATTGTGAATAACAATGTCACTTTACCGGCATATGCTATTTGCCAAAACTTCGATGAACTGAACATGCTTCATGCTGAAGAAAATTCTGCGTTCTACCTCGAATCAGTGAAGAACTCATTAACCATTGGATACGATGACGAAAATACAGATGATGATGAGAATTCTGCTGACATGGTCGGAAATTCTCAAACGGATGATGAGTTTTCACTCAATCCGAATTCCGCTACTCGGGTTCAGAAACAACTAGTTGGAAAACTAAAGTGTGAACAATGTTTGCCACAGGTCATTCGGGATCTAGGGGTCCTTCCTTAGCTCAGTCGGTAAAGGCACAGCTACAAAGCAACACCATGCTGGAGGTGGCTGGGTTCGATTCCAGGTCTGGTCTAGGAATTTTTCGTAAAGGAAAATTCTCGACTCCCTTGGCATAGGGTATAATCATAGACTAACTCTAAAAATCTACAAATACGATATTTTTCTTGGCTCAGTCAGTACTAGCACATCGGTCACAAGCTCAATGATTCTCCCCTAACAACGTAGCTCACACCAACACATTCTCAAATGTTGTGTCAAAATAACATAGTGAATCAAAACAACAACCAAGATACTTGTAACGGAAGGTACCGAAAAGCGCAAGAATTGTTGCAAGGTGCAGACTGCAAGGTATACTTCAGACCTAGGGGTTCTACAACAGTGAACCAATTTAAAATCGCTAGTTGCACATTGATTGTTGGTATAATTGTACTTGCCACACAATCATACTAATGCGAAAATGGTACTTGGCATCAAAAGCACTCAATTTATAACTGTGGAAGTGCATTTAGAACACTAAGTTGAGGGCAAGCAATAAGTTAATTGTGAAAGCAAAAAGCAAAATGCTGAAGAAAAAAAAGGTCATTCAGGATGCCGAATACTTGATAAATTCAACATTGCCAAGTATTATGCGAAGCTGGAAAGCAGGATCGTCATGACAATTTACAACGCCCAGCAGCTTGTTTTCTTGCAACTATCACGGCACATTTTGAATCAAGATTTAGTGAATAACCATCGCAACATCTTGATATATTTGTGCATTGATTTTTATCTAAAGCTGTGACTGGAACAATATGCTAAAAAATGTGGTAAAGCAAAGCACAACCTCCGCAAAAAGCTTATTAATTTGATTCTTTTCCAGGGTGAAAGCGATTTACCTTAACAGTCAGAAATGTTGTTTACCGTAGAGAAATATATAATAAGATAAAATAAATGCAATAATGTGAAATCTATTAAAAAGAATGAAATTATTACCTATGCTTAAAAAAATACATGAAGGAACTCGATTCTGTCGAAATCCGGAAAACCTACTAGAGAAAATCGATCATTCTGATGCATGACAACGGGCATCGGAGATATTGGCGCATCACTTTGTGAATCCAGTGAAATACCTCTTACTTAAGGTATCTCATATAGTTCTCGATACAAATCGGTTTTCGGAAGTAGATTTTCCAGATTTTGACTGGTACGAGTATATCTTGTTTATAAATACCTAGTTCGAAAAAGAACGAATAGTGACACTTAATGAAAAACCGTTGACATGACTTAATTTGTTACATGGAGTATCTATGATGACGTTACATTTTACAAAAAATATAATCGGCTCTACACAAAGAACTTTAAATTAATGGTTTGGCAAACAATCTAATAATCGCTTTTACCTTCCAAACGTTATTTCACTTACAGAAATATTCAAACGGCTAACAAACAAATGTTCAAAAATAATGGACTTCATGTTTGAACGATCCCTTGAAACTCTTGCGCAATTGATTATTGACCGCTCTCCTTAGGAAACGCAAATCGGCTCCCTCTTCCCCTTTGAAACACGTTTTATATGAAGCAATTCCAAATTTTGTATCGATTGTCACATTTAATACCCCTCCCTCCCTTCAGTGCGTGATGTAATTTATGTACAACACACTTTTATGTTTCCACTGGTTCCATGTTCACTGAAGCGTAAAATGTAACAAAATTTGCATTAATATTTTTATCGCACACAATATCTGCATTCCGACCTTTTTAAAAGATACGCTAGATTTTTTTTCGGTTTGACACGTTTTACAGTACCACCGGACCAATTTTTTGAGTTTCAGTGACAATGTACTAGAAGTGTCAAGATGTTCCCGGGTTGGTTAAGTAGTGTTGAGCTAATTTCATAATATAAAGCGGAAAATTGAACTTCTTCAGTTTCGCAATCAAACCTTCATGCCAAACACTGTCGAATGCCTTTTCTATGTCTAGAAGAGCAACTCCAGTGGAGCAGCCTTCAGCTTTGTTTGAACGAACTAAATTTGTAACTCTCAAAAGTTGGTGCGTAGTTGAATGCCCATGGCGAAATCCAAACTGTTCATCAGCAAAAATTGAGTTTGTATTTTTTCTTTTTTTTATTAATGACACTTTACACCAGAAGGGTGCATTCGTGTCTAATGGAATTCTTATTTCGTTAATCTATTTCATGCTCAATATTTCCAATAATTCTTTTCCCACTCCACTTCATTTCGTCCTTCTCAACTCTTATTTTTACACTTCTTGATGTGAAGCATAATTCTAACATATGTAACATAAGTCCTGGGAAAAATTCAAAAGCATGGTACTTGAAATCAAACAATCGGATTTTAAAATGCTCTTCAGGGTATTTTATTCTATTAATAAATTGTTGAAAAATATATTTACAGTACGCTCAATAGACCATTATCTTCGATTTTACGCAGTGTACGGCGAACATGTTGAATCAGGTTCTGGACGGTGTCTATGTCTATTTCTTTCATCTTCCGCTTGATTAGATTAACCAATTGTTGCTCATTTTTAGCTTCCCAGCCATTGTCGTACACCATACGTTTGAGAACACTCCAAAAAATTTCAATTGGACGAGCCTGAGGCACGTTAGGTGGATTGTCGCTTTTCGGTACAAATGTTTTGCTCAGTTAGCCAATCTAATGTTTTTTTCGCGTAATGACAGCTTGCAAGATCCGGCCAAAACATGATTTCGTCGTCAGCGTGATATTTGTTGATGACTTGCTTCAATTTCGGCAAGCATTGGCTGATATACACGTCAGAATTGACAGCTTTGGCCTTGTTTGGGCGTATCAAAGGCGCCGAGATACCCTTCGATGACATGGCTGCCCACACTAACACCTTTGGCTCATATTTCGATTTGCTGTTTGTTTTTTTTTATTTTAGTATAAATAAAACCAATACAACAACCAACATTCCTTCCCAACAAATAAAAAGAAAAAAAAAACAAAAAAAAATTAACCATCAATATATACAAATCCCCCCCCCCAAAACGCCCCCCCACATTTTTTTTTTTTTTTGAGTTTTTTCTGTGTATATTTTGTTGCACATTGATGTTTCCCAAAAAAAACGTTATGTTTTCCCAAAACCCGATGGACTGTCATGTTTGAAACCTGAAATTTTCGTGCTAATTTGCGTGTTGATTAGCCAACCTTGTTTTCAGCGCTTGACAGCAGTTTTTTCGTTGTTCTGGCACTCAATTTTGTTGGGCGACCTTTTGACGTAGACTACGTCTTACGGGAAGGGTAGGGTGTCAATTGAAAATCTAAAAACGAGCGACCGTCACAAAATATCGTTACAAATTAAACGCTAATAACTTAATAAATGCTTGATAGATTTTCAAGATGTTTACATCAATCGATTGGAAATTTTCCCGCGTATCAATTCAATTATCAAACAATATCCGCCATAATTTCAAGCTATTGAAAATAACCAAAATATGAGGTGATGTCTTATAATGCCGATTTTTCAGAGTAAATTTACTAAATGCACTCAATTTTACTATCACAGATTTCAAATGTAAGCAAGGGAGGTCTCATATGCAGCAGTAAACGATATAAAACGGGTACACCTTCGCAAATTTACGCATAAGTGTCGCCGTACTGGAGCTGGGCAGACCAACGAACCATCGAGGATAAGCAGCTGGCAATGGCATGAGCCCTGAAGGCAACCTCGATGGCGTGAAGCCTCGTGCGGAGCGGCAAGACGCCAGTTTGGATTTGGCAGCTGGTGATGGAAGGTACCATAGAAGGTGCAGTGGCGACCAACCAGTGGACAGGTAGCTGATTGCGCTGCAGACTTATGCTAGCAAGCCCTTGGCTAGGCAACCGTTGCTAGGCAGCGACTAAATTGCAGTGGTGTGCTAGGCAGTCGGTTGCCCAACCTGGTGATGATTTGTTGCCAGCCGGTGGGCGCCACCACGAGGAGCGATATAAGTTGCCTGAGTGTGTGTTATTCTTTCGGTAGCCACCTTTACGTATAGCGTAACGTGCACGGCAGCTTTGTGAAAAGACCGACAAGTATTCAATTCTTATGCGGATTATTCAATATCCTTCCTTTTCAGGACGCCCAATCCAATGTTGAAAGAGTTTGTTTAACTTGAATTTATCTTACCACTTGGCAGAAAACGGTGGCTAAAACTATTGTAGATTTCTCTTTGTTGCATTCCTTTAGCATTGTGCATAATTTATAAATGGCTGCCGCCACGAGCAATTGAAACCAATTGGCAGACAGCGGTGGCTAAAACAATTATAATTGTCTCATCGTTGTATACCTAGAGCATTGTGCACAATTTACAAATGGCTGCCGTCATGAAAAATTGAAACGTCTTATGGCAAGGGTAAGGTGTCCATTGAAAATCCTAAAAATTAGCGACAGTCATGAAATATCGTTACAAATTAAACGCTAATATCTTAATAAATGCTTGATAGATTTTCAAGATGTTTACACCAATCGGTAGGAAATTTTCCCGCGTATCAATTTAATTGTCAAACAATATCCGTTAACAATTTCAAACTTTTGAAAATTACGAAAATAAAAGGTGATGTCTTATTATTCTGTTTTGCAGGCTAAATTTAATAAATAAACAGTAGTTTTCTATCACAGATTTCAAATGTGAGCAAGGGAGGTCTCATATGCAACAGTGAACGATGTCAAACAGGTACACCTTCGCAAATTTTCTCATTCGTGTAGCAGTACTGGAGCTGTGCGGAGCATCGAGCCATCATGGATTGGCAGCTGGCGATGGCATGTACCCTGAAGGGTGCATTCGGCAGTGCTGAGCGGCAAGGCGTCAATGTGGATGTGGCAGCTGACTGTGGCAAGTACCATAGAAGGTGCACTGGCGACCAACCATTGGAGATTGCGCTGCAGGCTGTTGCTAGCAGGCCGTTGGCTAGGCAACCGTTGCTAGGCAGCCATAAATTATGCAAAGGTTTGCTAGGCCCAAGCCAGTGATTTATTTGTAGCCAACCGGTGGGTGCAGCCATGAAGAGCGAAATAAGGTGCTTGTGTGTGTGAGTGATTTTGCTGCTAGCCATCTTTTGGTAAGGCGCAACGTTCAACGAGTGAAATAACCTGATTAATCAAAAGACCGAGAAGGTTTGAACTCAAATGCGGACCATTTCGAATCCGTCCTTTTCAGGACGACGAATTCAGTTTCAAGAGAGTTTGTATGATTTGAATTTATCTAAAATTACAAGTTCTAATCAATTGGAAGACAGTGCACTGCAGTGGTGGCTATAATAATTTTAGTTTTCTCTTCGTTGCATACCTTGAGAATTGTGTACAATATACAAATGGCTGCCGTCACAAAACATTGAAACACCGGACGCTAGTAATTCGATCGTTCCTTAATTGATTTATTTTTTGAGATGTTTGCACCAACCTAAAGGTCTAACGATTACCATTTTATTTGCACAAATATATATTTGTAATATAAATGTTGCGTTCCGGTATATATCCCGAAATTCTTTATCACGGAGAACGTTTTGATTCTTCACCAAATGCTTTCTAAAGAGTGTACAAAAGAATGTTCTAACATAATTTCTATCTAATGCTGGTGTAACGATCTATTTGGACCACACCCATGATTTTTTATCAGACTACGCTTTACGGCAAGGGTAGATGTCAAATGAAAATTTGAAAATAACTGAAATAGTTTGAACGCTTTATCATTTCTCAATAGATTTTCGAGATTTTTGCTTCAATCAGTTGGAGATTTTCGCGACTTTCAGCTATCAAAAATATAATTAAGTGTTGACTTAGAATTCCCAAACAGTCCATGAACAATCTATAAAGGGATAATGGTTTTCAGCTAGTCGGTCATATCAACACAATCATTACAGCCAGCACAACCGTTGCCCTTTCATCATACCAACATTCAAATCAAACGTCCCTTTCCAGGGCAGCCAAATAGTTACTAAGAAGCGAATCAAGCGAATGTTCTTACATACTTTCTCACTTACTTATGCTAACCCAAGGTCCCATTAGAACAGTACCTGAGTACTAATCAAACGGTTTAACGAAGTCTACGTCAACCGGTCGTGTGTTATACACAACCCCACTGATTTTTTTTTTTTTTTTTTCTTTTTCTTTACCACCACCACAATCTCCCAAAACCCGGTATATTGTTTTTTTTTTTTTTGGCTCTTTTCCCACCCCCCCCAAATTTCCCCTCTTCCAAACCCCCCCAAAAGGTTGGCGCTCCCCCTTTTATAACATTTTTAATAAAAATAACCCCCCAATTTTAGTTTGACAGTTTAGTAGGAAAACAGAAGAACGTGACAAGTACATTGGTTGACATCTGTGTGTTTGTTAATGCTGTCAAATAAACGCCTGAAAGTATTCCCAGGACTTATGTTACACATGTTATTCAAAATTATTTCTTCAAACTGCTTACTTATTGAAGAGAGCAAACTAATTGGTCGGTAGCTAGAAGCTTCAGCTGAATTTTTCTCTGGCTTCAAAATAGGTACGATTTTGAATTTTTCCATTCATCTGGAAAGTATGCCAGATGAAAACATTTGTTTTATAGTTTTACCAAAAAAGACACGGTTCCGTCAGGGAGGCTTTTGGCGAGAAGATAGAAATTTTCATCATCCTCTGGTGCTTTCATATTTTGAAAAATGTTAGTTATAGTTTTTACTTCATCCAAATAAGTTCCTCAAGAATCATCAAACATATTTTCTTGAGAGAAACTCCCTGGAAATCTGATGCTCAATAGGACTAAAAAGACCCAAACTGAAATTATGGGAGCTCTCAAATTGCTAAGCCAGTTTTTGAGCTTTTTCCGCATTTGTGAGCAAAACCTTCCTTAAGTGCTGGGATAGGTTTTTGAGTTTTTTTTTTCAGGATTTTAGAGGTTTTCCAGAAAGTTTTGGACCTTTTTTTTGTTACTCAGGGCAGAGAAGCCTTTTTTTGTTTTTGTAAATCCTGCCATATGACTTTCATAGCGGGATCACGTTTTCTTTGATATTGCCGTCTACGTACATTTTTCAGACGAATCAAGAGCTCAAGATCGTCATCAATTATAACTGAATCGAATTTAACCTCGCATTTTGGCACTGAAGCAGCTCTTGCTCTAACTATTGAAAAACCCAGAGATTCAAGAGCATAATTAATATCATTTTTTGTTTGCAATGGAACATTAGGATCAAAGTTGTACTTCATAAATGTTCGATATTGATCCCAATCAGCTCTATGGTAGTTGAAAGTAGAACTAAATGATTTCTAGAGGTATTTCAAATTTAACTGGAAGTTGATCAGTACCGAATGAGTCAGTTAGAACCAAATCAACAGTTGAGCGATGTCTGGCTGAAGAAAAGCAAGCAGGGAAGCGAAGAATTTAGACCTATGGCGGGTAAGCTTCTGAAGGTCACCCTTTAACCAGTTCTTAGGCAGCTATAAAAGTCATTTGGCTAAACTTTGTTTCAACTGAAATCCCCAAACTTTGGTTTCAAATGTAGAAAGAAAAACCTGTCCGCTGTTTCTACCGACGGTTTGGTAGGAATTTGTTCTTTGCTGATCGTTGTTAACAGCTGCAGAATGGGTAGTAGCTGGTCGGGAACATATATTGCTTCCTACCTGGCGTTTAGTGCGCGACTGCAAAATTGCTTTGCGAGTCTTGCACTCCCAAAAATTTGATTTATGGTTTTCACCACAATTTGAGCATTTGAATTTTTGAGGATCTTCCTTCACAGGACAGTCGTCCTTAGCGTGCGAGGAATCACCACAATTCATGCATTTACCAATCATATGGCAATGCTTTGTTCCGTTACCCCATCCCTGGCACTTACGGCACTGGGTGAGGCTTTGAAAATTTGCTCCAGTCTTCCTGAAATGTTCCCACTTCACTCGGACATGGAGCAAAAGGCTTGCTTTTTCTAAAGCCTTAAGGTCATTATTTTTTTTTTTATTTGTTCTCAATCATATATGTAGACTGGTTTTTCATTATTGCCTTTATTATATTCTTACAGATATTATAAGTGAAATACTCTTTTTAGTTGATTTTCATTCATTATTATATCAATTGTGGTGAAGTATTTGCTATAGCAAGACATCATCTTATTTATGGGTCCATTTTGGGCATAGTTAGTTCTTTGGTTATTTATGTAGAATAAATTTCTGCTTCTTAAGTAACGGGTATGAGCGTAGAAATTGAGCTTCTCTAAAATTTCTGCGTCATTTACTCTTTGCCTAATAACATCGTGTATAAATGATATAATTGAAAACTCACGTCGTTTTTCAACACCATCTATTTTATTTAACATACATCGAGATTCATAAGAAGGTAAACAAAAAGAGTTCCATCCTAACTTACGCATAGCATGCTTTAAAAACTGTTACTGCGCTGACTCAATACGTTCTTTATGTGTATTGCCGAAGACTGAGATGCACTTGTTAACGTTAATCTCTAGCAAGCTTTTTGTACACCAAATATGAAAATTATCAACTTCTCTTTGGAAGACTTCAATGTCAGATGTTTTACGTATTTCCATGAAATGTTTCATGTCGTCTGCATATATTAAAACATTTAAGCGGCGTAAAATATATTCAACATCATTGACAAACAAAATAAATAGTAAAGGACCCAGATGGGATCCCTGTTGTACTCCGGATGTAACATTCACAACCAATGATAGATTTCCTTGAAATCTTACTCGTTGTGTTCTTCCACGCAAGTATGACTGAACCCACTTTAATAAATTGTGATTGAAACTTATCTTAAGACAATTTGTAAAGCAACAAAGGAATATCGACTCTATCAAATGCCTTGCTAAAGTCAGTGTATAAGGTTTCAACATAATTACCTTCATCCATTGCATTAACTGAAAAATTTACAAAATTTTGTTAATTTGTAGTAGTAGAGCGTCCTTTCATAAAGCCATGCTGCTTGGTAGAAATAACATTTTTTACTTGTGAAAAAATGTGTTGGTTGATAATGGACTCAAATAGGTTGTGAATACAAGATAATATTACAATCCCACGAAAGTTTTTAACATCTGTTTTTAACGGCTTTTGAAAATCGGAACCAAGTACAATTCCTTCCAAAACAAAGGTTTCACTAATTCATTTGATATTGTTTTCAAAAATACTGGTGGTAGTTCGTCAGGACCAGCTCATTTAGAAGCGTCTAATGTACTTAAAGAAAGCTAAATTTCGTTGACGGACACAATATCAACAGTCACATTTGACGAAGATTCATGAAGATATGAGAAAAATTGATGGCGTCGAAGCAAGAAGAGCAGCCTAACAAAATTTTGCACGCGCAAAAGCAAATTCCAAATTATTCCCAAACCGACTTGGCAAAATCACTTAATATTGCCAAATCTACCGTGACGAATGTTATAAAAGTGTTCGGAGAACGTCTGGCGCCAGCCAGGAAGCCGGAATCAGGAGGAAACTGAAATCAGGAAGCCGCAGCAACCGGAAGAATAGTGGCCAGCAATCCCAACTCTTCCATCAGAGATATCGTACGCAAATTGGGAAAATCCTACACAACAGTTCAAAGAGCAAAGAAACGAGCCGGATTGTCAACATATAAGTGACACCAAATCAAGATGATAAGCAGAACACAACAGCCAAAGGAAGAGCGCGTAAGTTGTACACGAGTTTGTTGACCAAGTTTGATTGCGTCGTAATAGAAGATGAATCATACGCCGAGGCTAATTTAAAGCAGCTCCCAGGTCAAGAGTTGTAGACGGCTACCGGAAAAGGAAAGGTTCAAGATAAGTTTAAGTAGAAAAAAATGTCAAAGTTCCCGAAAAAATACTTTGTTTGGCAGGCGATTTGCACCTGTGGGCTAGAAAGCGAAAGTTTCGTGACAACTGGCACTGTCAACCATGATATTTATGTAGAGGAATGCTTGCAAAAACGCTTATTGCCTTTCTTTAAGAAACATAGTCGTTCCGTGCTGTTTTGGCCAGACCTCGCTTCTTGCCACTACGGAAAAATGGCTCAGGAATGGTATACCGCCAAAAGTGTGCAAATCGTAACCAAGGAGAAAAACCCTCTAAACTCGCCGAAACTGCGCTCAATTGAAAAATATTGGGCAATCGTAAAGAGAAACCCCAAGAGAACTCGAAAAACAGTTGGAAGTGACAAACCGTTCAAGGCAAATTGGCGTTCAGCATCAAATAAGGTGGATATAATAGCGGTTCAAAACTTGGTGGAAGATGTGAAACGTAAAGCCCGACAGTTCGCATTTAGAAAATCCGAAGCCTAATCAAATAATTTTCTGTCTATCAGGCTTACCCTAATAGACTCGGAAACTACTGAACCGATGGGCGTGAAATTTCGAATGCCTGGGTTTTTGGGGCCGAAAAAGGATCTAAAGATGGTTTGAGACCCCTCCCTATTCCAGAAAGGGGGCTCCCATACAAATGAAATACAAATGTCTGCATAACTCGAGAACTAATCAAGCAAATGGGACCAAATTTGGTAAATGGCGGTTTTTGGAGGCAATAAATGTTTCTATGGTGGTTTGAGACCCCTCTACTCTCAGAAAAGGAAGGCTCTCATATAAATGAAACACAAATTTCCAACAAAAAAGGGGATTTCCCAGGCAACTAAAACTTAAACTGTGTATTTCTCGGGTAAGCAGCATGTTCTGACTTGAAGCACATGTGTTTGAACTCATTTAAAAACGTTCGATTGAGATTTGGGATCAAATGCCGGAGGAGGTGGTGCGGGCGGCTGGCAACACTTTCGAAAAGCGTCTTCGAGCCGTGATTAAATACAATGGATAAAGATTTGAACTTCACTCAACACAATGTAGTTTTAATACTTTGACCTGTTATTTAATGTATTCAAATTACATTGTGTTTAGTGAAGTTCAAATCTTTATCCATTGTATTTAATCACGTCTCGAAGACCATTTTCAAGTGTATCATTTCTACGTTGCCACCCTGTAGTCTGGAAATAAGAGGGTCACACGAATACAGTAAGAAGCAAAATTCATAAAAAAAGGGACTTGAGCGTAAAGAAAACAAACACTCTACTTCTACATCATAATCGTTACTCCACGCTCGGAGAATAAAAGAATAACAATTGGAGTATGTAAACACTCTCGCTATGTGCAATGGAACTTGACGAAATGAAAAGATTACGATAATTTGTAACCCTTTTTTGAGGACCTTGATAGGGAAAAACAAATTTTCGACTTGCTCATATCCATATTTGTATGGGAGCAAAAGTAAGTTATTTTAAGCACAAAATTGAATAAATTAAACAAAATGAACGCAATTCAAATTATGGTGCAAAAAATTGTGGTTTTGTCCGATTAAATGGTGTATGGATAAAGTATTTCTATTCAATAGAACGAGAGTTATTAGCGTCCAAAAATCACTTTAGCATGAAGCGCTCGTGCAAAATATATATTAAAATAACTCTCTGGTATAGAAAAGAGAAACGTAGGGGCCAACTATAGAATCGAGTGGACGGTCACTTTGCTTGACAGGTCTATTTTGCTATTACGAGTTGGTCGACTAAATCGACCGTTCGAAAACTAGTGACTGATCTGTCACATATTGTCGAGTAAGAGTTTGTTTTGATACGCGTTTTGCATCGGTTAGTGGCAATTGACTGAGGAAGGTGAGAAATACACTGAACCATCTTTTTGCAGGTGAAGAAACAGAAAAACAATTTACTTCTAGCAAAAGTGTCTAATCCTATTAAAAACAAAACAAATTATCGTCAGTTTGACAGCCTTATCGAACTAATTACTATTAAGGTGGACATCGCCAGAGGCTTTTGTGGCGTGCAGCCAGCAAAACTAATTTTAAGCAGAAGTGGTAGGAAATCGGCCAAGAGCTCAATTCATCAGGACCACCAATGCGTGTTTCGTCGGAATAACAAGAAGTAAATTTTATTTTCTCGTTTGAATGCTGTTATTTTTGTGATCCTAGCATTGGCTCTCAAGCTCAATCGGTGCCTGATCGGAGACACAGAATAAGAGTGAAAGTGGCTAGCTTTTGAAATTTATCTTAGAACTCGGATTTTTTTCCCTAAAGTACTTCTAAACGCATCATTGTACTGTAATAATTACACTAGGGACTTGGAAATTTACCCTCGAATAAAATAGTTTATGAAATATGTCCTGGATTTCTTGAAGTATAGAAATCAACTACCCAGAATTTAAGGCCCATCCTAGAAAGTTCATAAGCAGACTGCCCAGAGTTTCAGTGAGATACTAACTAGAAGTTCAGGACATCATCGAAAACGAAAATTCTCCGAAGGTCAGGCAAAAACTTCCTCAGAAGTATAGCACTTCTTAGTGGTTCAAGCAGGAATATTCCGAAAAATTCAGGACCAAATATCCCCGAAGTTCAAGTTCATACTTCCCAGAAGTGCAGGAGAGAGCTTCCTCGAAAATCAGGAGAGGACTTCTCAGAGCTTCCGGAAGAAGTTTAGGGAAGATGACTTCTTAGAAGTTTGGAACTTTTCGGAGATTCAAGATGGAACTACCCAGAAGTTCAGGAAAAAGGCACGGCCAATAATTGCTTAAAAATTCAGGAAAAAACTTCTTCAAAACTCAAGACGATACGTCCTAGAAGTTTAGGAGAGAACTTCTCTGAAGTTCAGGAAAGGACTTCCCAGAAGTTCCTGAAGAAACTTCCCAAAAGTTTAGATGGAACTTCCCAGAAGTGAGTGAGAGCTTTCCTGAAGTTTAGAAGGGAACATTTCAGAATTTCAGAACGAGGATTTCTTGAAGTTCAGGAAGAAACCTCTCCAATGAACAGAAAGAAACATTCCAGAAGCATGGGGGGTACTTCCTTGAAGTTTGAGCAAGAATTTCTCAGAAGACCAGAAGTCCAGTAACATCCATCCCCGAAGTTAAGGAGAAAACTTCCTTTAGTTCAGAAGACGACTTCTCAGAAGTTCAGGAAGAAATTTCCAACAAATTTGAAAGGTATTTTCCTACAAGATCTAGTGTCGATTTTCCCAAAGTTTCAATACAATTTTCCTCAGACTTCAAATGGGACTTATCAGAAGTTTTGAAAGAATAAGCTTAGGAAAACACTTCCCCAAATTTCAGGAAAAAAAACTTATCAGAGAGGGCACTACCTATAATTCAAGAAGGAATTTCGCAAAAATTTCAAGAAAAAACTTCTCTGAAGCTCAGGAGAGGACTTCCCAGAAGATCCGGAAGAAACTTCCCAAAAGTTTAATTGGAACTACACAGAAGTGCTAGAGTGCTTTCCTGAAATTCCGAATAGAATATTCCAGGATTTCAGAATGAAGCTTTCTCGAAGTTCAGGAATTCCCAGAAGTTCAAGTAGATACTTCTGAGAAAAATAGGAAGAAACTTTTCAGAAATATAGTGGGTACTTCCTAATAGTTCAAGCAGGAATTTCTCAGAAATTCAGGAACAATCTTCTCCAAAGTTCAAAAGTAAATTTCCTTTGGGTTCAGGACTTCTCAGAAGTTCAGGAAGAAACTTTCAACAAATTTAAGATGATTTTCCAAGAAATTGTGGAGAGAACTTTCCCAAAGTTTTCGACAAATTTTCCTCTCAGTTCAGGATGGGACTTATAAGAAGTTAAGAAAGTAACTAGGTTCTGAAAAAAACTTACCAAATGTTTCTGGAAGGAAAGGTTGGGTTGTTTGATGTGAATTTACAAGAAAATCAGGAGCGACTGCCAGGAAGTTCATGAGGAAACTTGAACTTAAGTTCCGAAGGAAAATGTCCAGATTTTTTGCAAAGAGCTTTGAAGAAGATCAGGAGAGAGAGCTTCCCTGAAATTCAAGAGACGAACCGATGAAGCAGTCTATTCAAAAACCATTCATATGAACTTAATGATATTCATTGCTTATGACACCATATTAAAATATGGTAAACACGATTTTTATAACCAGTTGTATCGTACTATGAGCTAGGACACTCACTCATGCAGAAATTATAATTTTTTGGTTTCCATCTAACCTCGTTTGAGAGATTTGATCGGTATCAAAGAAGTTTTCGAGAATTCTTCCAGAGCGTTCCAATCTTCCAAAAATTAAAAAAAAATCCTAGATTCTTAAAAATTTCCCATTAAGGGTTGTAGAAGATAAGGGAAACGTTTGAATGCTTTGAAGGTCAGAAAACTTCGAGACAAAATAGTTGAAGTGAGATCGATCACTGCATTGATATACAGCAACCATTGAATGTTAAATGTTTAAAGAAATATTGCTGGCAAAAAATTAGTTGGTGATAACTAGATAACTTTGGAGACAACTCCTGTTGTGAATCATCTTTGAAATAGATACCAACACTTGTCCACATATTAACTAATAACTTCCTCGGAAAATACTTCAAATAGCAACTTTGGAACAGCATCCCAATGAGGATTTCTGAATTCTAAAAACATTAGTATAATTCACAAAACCAGAGTGAAAAACATAAGTTTTTGCATGCTGTAATAATTCAATAACATTTTGAAAAATTGCAGCATTATAGTTAACAGTCGAGTTCGGATGCAGACTAGATCAGATTCAGTCGATAAGTGTCGAGTCGAGTTGCTCAACTCGACTTTTATAATTGACCCCGTAGTTCTATATACTGTTGTATATGTTTAGTACACTAATCGAAAATTATCATTTTGGCATTTCGACCACTCCTTTAGATGGAGCCATTTTATTGTGCCTGAGCGAGAAGGTCGCAGCACGTACCACGAAGGTTTCCTTCTAAATTTCAGTTCAATTACACGTTCTCTGCTCTGTGATCGCAGTGGGCGTCCAACGATCGCAGCAATCTTCTCTGCGCCTTGAGACTGACAGCTGCGACGGCTGCGAACAGTTCGCGCGATAATTGCTCGTCGCTCAATCGATTCGATTCCCCTCACCCGTCAAGCGCAACTGTTAATGTTGTCAATTACTTGGATTCGCTCGGTTTGAAACCCAACGATGGCGATTGCCAGGTTTGTTAGCAAGGAAGATTAGAACTTGAATTCCAGTGACGATCATCGACGTCACCGTTTTGACAGTTTCCTGAAAACAAACGACTTAAGGGCTCGATTCATGTTAGTTCAACACTGATGACGTCCGAGTTGACTGATTATTGGTGACGCGAATCGACAATCGTTCAGATTACGTCCTACACAAAAATGAGCGACCGATTAGGTTGTGTTGAAATATTTGATTTCCACGAATCGTCATGATTAGCTGCCTTTCGACGTTATTTATAAACCCACGCCAGTGCAGTCTCATTAGATTCCGCTTGATTGAGTCGTTTGAAGTGAAATCATAAAGCACGTGTCTTGACCAAAATAATAGGAAAATTCCAAATATGAGTAATATGACTGTCAAACGGTTTCGATGATGATTATGGTGATAATTTAGTATGGAATTTTCCTCCCTTTGTTACAAACTTCGTCTATTTGTCTGTGATTTTTTGCTACGCTTCACACATATCAGCCGGACGCTAATTGAAGCTGATGAATGTAGGCGTACTTCTCAATTACACAAATGATCTTCCCCGGAGGGTCACACCAATTATCGCACTTACCTTCGCTCCCGATTCGCTGCGATCCGGTACGTCCGAGTCCCACTCGGAGCTGAGATCGTCGCTGGAGGCATCGCCGTAATCCCGTGGCAGTGGGACTTCCAACAGCGACATCTGGTACTGCTCGTAGCCGGGACACAAACTGGCCGATCCCAACCGCGGCGACGGGGATCGATGCAAACGGTACCGCAGCGGAGTGCCCGGCGAGGATGAACTGCTGCTCGCGTCGCCGGACGGATGCTGCACCATCGGAGTCCGTACCTGGTGGTGATGGTGTCCATGATTGTGATGGTGGTGGTAGTGGTGATGACTGTTGTGGTGATTGTAGTGATTATAGGGATGTACTCGGGATGCTAAAGTTTGTGCGTCACCGCTCACATCCTCCTTGGAATTCTTGCGCAAATTCCCACTTGATCGACGTTGTTCTGTGCTAAGCTTCCTTCCCGTCGACTTCTTCCGGGCTTTCTGACGTTCCTCCAGCGGAACTCCCGGTCCACCACTCACATCACTGTCGGACATGTTCTGTAGATATTCCTGCTCTTCGGGACTTAGGTTCGGAAAATGCAGCAACTTAACCGTGATTTTGTCCCCGGCCTCGGTGAAGTACACCTCCTTGGCACTGATCTTGTCAAAGTCCTCGTAGATCCTGACCGTTGGCAGCGTACAAATAGGCATTCTTCGCACCTTCTTCACTGTTCACTTGGTTTTTGTTCTTGTTTTTCAGCTTTGATTTATCTAATCTCCGTTGATCCACTACTCACTTCCAGCTGAAGGCGAGATATCTTCACTAGTGTCGTCGTTGCAGTCGGACGGGAATCACAACACATGAGGCGCACTCTGCTTCCTCTCTTGCACTCACTAACTAGTTCTCTATGGAAATCAAAATGGGTCGAATCATTAGCACTTAATTGGCTCCGGCGAATCACCGGGGCGCAGAATGCATTTAGCAGACGGCACAACGAGCGAACGGATGAACGAACAGCGGGTGTGATTGTGACGAGTCAGTTCTTTCTAAGAGTGATGAACACGTTATCTGCGGGAAGCAACATGTGCGCGCGATCGGCGGCTCTGCGGTCACTGATTTGGGTTGGAAATTGTGGTGATTCACAAACGGTTGGTTGAGTTTATCGAGCTAAATGGTTGCCTTTAAAAGAATGTTCGGGAGGAAGTTCGTGATTCAAATTTTGTGGAATTCCACGAAATCTAACGAAGTTTAAAAAACAAATCATTGTCCACTAGGAGGCGTACTATCGCCTCTTCTCATTAGTGGTAGATGACCTACTGACAAATCTAGAATCACAAGGATTTGAAGTTATAGGGTTTGCTGATGACATTCGCTATTATAGTTCGGGGCAAAAATGATAGTGTCATTACTGAAAGAATTCAATATGCTTTAAATTATGCGATTAAATGGTGCAAGGATGAAGGGTTGGGAATTAACCCCCAGAAAACATACCTAGTTCCATTTGTCAGAAGAAGAAAATTCAAAATACATGGCCTTCACATGAAAGGAACTTTAATGACGCTTTCATCTGACGTTAAGTATTTGGGTGTTATTTTGGATTGCAAACTAAATTTGAATTCACACTTAATACAGATCTTAGATAAAGCAACAAATGCACTATATACATATAAGTAAAAGAACTTTTGGTAATAAATGGTTATTGCGACCAGCAATGATTCACTGGATATACACGGCAATGGTGAGACCCAGAATTACATATGCTTCCTTAGTTTGGTGGCCAAAAACTAAAGAAAAATGTACCATTAAGAAGCTAGAAAAACTTCAAAGAATGGGTAATTTGTCCACAACTGGTGCGATGCGTAGCACACCAACGAAAGCTTTAGATGCAATTCTAGTTCCGTCAATTGGAAGCCGAAAAAGGTGTGCTTCGTCTCAAACGGACTATATCATTCCTTGATGGGGACATCAGAGGACATTTGAGTATTTTAAATGACATTCAAATTAACCCATTACGACTGGATGGAAACGCAATTCAACTTCAATTCGTTTGTTCAATGTGATAGAACCAGACCGCACTGTTTGGGTGGCGGGAGGACCACAAATACGTCCTGGATCTATCGTATTCTATACTGATGGGTCAAAATCAAATTGATCAAGTAGGAGCTGGGGTGACAGGTCCTGGAGTTGATTTTACAGTTTCAATGGGTAGATGGCCAATCGTCTTCCAGGCTGAAATTCAAGCAATTGTGGAATGTGCTTCCCTTTGCTTAACAAGGAATTATAAACATGCAAATTTATGTATTTTCACTGATAGTCAAGCAGCTTTAGCTGCATTGAAATCTTTTACATTTACATCAAAACTAGTATGGGAATGTCTTCTTTCACTTCAACGGCTGTGTATTAATAATGGCAAAGGGTAAATGCACCCCTCTTTTTGGGGAAATGCTCCTTAAACTTTGGAAAAATGCTCCTTAGATGCGTTTGCCCGGTATAATGCAATCGGAGGTATTAACCTTCTGGTTAGCGCTTACCGAGTGTTTTGACGGGTCTTCAGTTACTTCAAGATTGTATAGTTTTGACGGGTTTTATGTTTCTGAATTTAAGAGTCGTCAAAACGAAGTTAAGACCCGTCAAAACGAAATTAAGACCCGTCGAAATAAAATTAAGACTCGTCAAAATGGAATTAAAACCCGTCAAAACTACCTCGAGGATTGCTATACAATCTTGAAGAAACTTAAGACCCGTCAAAACAACCGGCAAGCGCCAACCAGAAAGTAAATACCTCCGATTACATTATACCGGGCAAACGCATTTTTCCAAAGTTTAAGGAGCATTTCCCCAAAAAGAAAGGTGCATTTACCTTGCTGCCATTAATAATACAGTTAATCTTTAATGGGTTCCTGGACATTGTGAAGTCGATGGCAATGAAAGAGCTGATGAACTAGCAAGGACTGGATCTTCTAAGCCATTTCAAGGCCCAGAGCCATTTGGCTGAGTCTCTGCATGCGCAATAAAAATGGAGCTCAGGAACTGGGAAAAGAAGATGGTGATTACAAATTGGAATATAACCACCACTGACCGGCAGTCTAAAAAGTTCGTTACATTTTGGACATACCAATTTCAAAAATCCGTATTTTTGTGAAAAAATTAGGTAGCATAATTGAAATTTCACCATAGCCTAAAAAAATATAGAAAACTAGCTGAACCCGGTGCGAGCGCTGCTATGCTTGCTACTAAGGTCTGTATCCACACCTTCAAATCATTATAACTTTTGAAATATTGCCCGTAATAATGAAAAATTTCACTGTGGTATAGCTGAGAGTCTATGATGAAAAAGACTATGATTGATGTCCACATTTCATGTTTAGTATTCATGAACGAATTTTGTACGGGCGGACGGCACATCCTGACTTGTCAATACGGGACCTTGCAAAAACATTGGATTTGCTTAAATCCACTGTTCACGATGTGCTCAAATCAAACCGGAACGTTTGACGGTGGAGAGGAAACCGAGAAGTGAGAAAAACATTGGATCCTGTCATGGACCGAAAGGTGAAAAGGATATTAACGAAAAACCCAAATCTCTCCATTCGAACGGTGGCTCGTAAAATAGGGATGTCACCTGGTTTTGTCCAAAAATCAAAACAACGTTTGGGAATTAAGTCGTATAAAGTAAAAACAGTTCCAAATCGCAACGACAAACAGAACTTGGCAGCAAAATCACGGGCTCGACGTTTGTACTGTGAATATTTGACGAAGTTTTCATGCGTTGTTATGGACGATGAAACTTATGTCCTGGAGGATTTCAAGCAGCTTCCAGTGCTAGCTTTTTATCCTGCTATGGCCAGAAATGCTACAGCTGAGCATTTCAGAACGAAGAAGGCATCGAAATTTCCCAAAAAATACCTTGTGTGGCAAGCAATTTGCACGTGTGGCAAAAAGAGTAAATCTTTCGTCACTACAGGCACAATCAACAAGGAGATCTATCAGAAAGAGTGTCTGCAGAAGCGATTGCTACCCTTCATCAAAAGTCACAAAGAAAAACCTTTGTTCTGGCCCGATTTGGCATCATGCCACTGTGCAAAAACTGTGATGGAGTGGTACCAAGCAAATCAAGTGAACATAGAACCAAAAACCTCAAACCCGCCAAGTTGCCCAGACCAATCGAGAGATATTGGGCTCTGATGAAGCGGAAGCTTTCTGGAAAGAAGTAAGGAATCAAAGACATGAAACACTTCGAGCAAATTTGGACAAAGACGGCTTCTACGATTTCTGAAGAGTCGGTACAAACCCAAATGGACGGAGTTAAGCGCAAAGTTCGAAAATTTTATGCAAATACCGAATAACTATGTTTTGTCTTCACGAATTGTTAAAACACATCCCATGAATCTAAAAACGACGAAAATGTAATGCGAATTTTTTTTTTTTTTCCAAAAAAAAAAAAATACAATTTTTTTTTTTTTTTTTTTCTTTTCCCCCCCCCACCCCTTCTTCCCCACTTTTTTTTTTTTTTTCCCATTCCTTTTTTAAAATTTTTTTTTTTTTTTGGCCCCCCCCTCCCCAGGGGGGATGTTTCTCAAACCCCCATACAATCATTGCCTTCAAAACCCCCCACATGCCAAATTTGGTTCCATTTGCTTGATCAGTTCTCGAGTTATGCAGAAATTTGTGTCTCATTTGTATGAGAGCCCCCCTTCCTGAGAGAGAAGGGGTCTCAAACAATCATAAGAACCTTCCCCAGCCCCAAAAACCCCTGCATACAAATTTTCACGCTGATCGGTTCAGAACTTTCCGAGTCTATAAGGGTCAGACAGCCAGACAGAAATTCATTTTTAATATATGAAATCCTGCCTCCAAGACCCCCCCATATGCCAAAACTGGTTTCATTTGCTTGATTAGCTCTCGAGTTATGCAGAAATTTGTATTTAATTTGTATGCGTACCCCCCCCCCCATTCAGGCAGGGGAGGGGTCTTGAACTGCCATAGACACATTTCTTGCCTCCAAAAACCTCAACATACCTCATTTGGTTTCATTTGCTTCATTGGCACTCGAGTTATGCTAAAAATTGTGTTTCATTTGTATTGGAGTCTCCCCTTCCAGAAAGCGGAGGGTTCTCAAACCACCATAGAAATATTGCTCTTCTTCAGAAACCTCCACCTGGCAAACTTGGTTTCATATGCTAGATTAGTTCTCGAGCTATGCAGAAATTTTTGTTTCATTTGTATGGGAGCCCCCTTTTCAGAAAGAGGAGGGGTTTCAAGTCACCTTAGAAACATTTATTGCCTTCATAAACCTCAACATGCCAAATTTGGTTCCATTTGCTTGCTTTGTTCTCGAGATATGCACAAATTCGTGTTTCATTTGTATGGGAGACCCCTCTTACAGAAAACGGAGGGGTCTCAAACCACAATAGAAACATGTATTGCCTTCATAAACCTCAACATGCCAAATTTGGTTCCAGTAACTTGATAAATTCTCGAGTTATGCAGAAATTTGTATTGCATTTGTATGGAACCCCCCCCCCTTCCAGAGGGCGGAGGGGTATCAAACTACCATTGAAACATTTTACTCCTCCAAAAATCTCCATATGCCAAATTTGGTTCCATTTTCTTGATTAGTTCTCGAGTTATGCAGAAGCTTGTGTTTCATTTTTAAGGGAGCAACTCCCCCCCACCCCTGTCTGAGAGAGGAAGGGTCTCGAACTACCGTAGAAACACTTATTGCCTTAAAAATCACCACCTGCTAAATTTGGTTCCATTTGCTTTATTAGTTCTCAAGTTATGCAGAAATTTCAGTTTAATTTGTATGAGAACCCCCCTTATAGAGAGGGGAGGGGTCTCGAAATATCATAGATACATTTCTTGCTTCCAGAAAACTCCACAAGTAAAATTAGGTTCCAATTACTTGATTAGCTCTTGAGTTATGCAGAAATTTCTGTTTCATTTGTATGAGAGCCTCCCCTTCCAGAAGGGGAGGGGTTTCAAACTACCATAGAAACATTTCTTGTTTCTAAAAACTCTCACATGCTTAATTTGATTTCCTCTACTTTATTATTTCGCGTTGTGCAGAAATATGTGTTTAATTTATATGGGAGTACCCCCTTCCAGAGAAGGGAGGGGTCTTTAACTACTTTAAGAACCTTCCCCGGTCCCAAGATGAATATAAGATTAAGTCGCCTCGGCTTTTTTTTGCACCGATACTGAAAGCATGGTCAATATCGGGTGAAAAAGGGAAATACTCCTGATGATGCGTCAACTTTGACGCCAGCTGTAGTCCAAACCACTTTATGGAAACAGTTCAAATTTTGTCCACATTATTTTCTATAGTCCACATTTATACATGCACACATGCACATACACAGGCCTAATTACAGGACATTGTATGGTTAAATATCATCTAAGTCTAATGGGTAAAGTCGGAGATGACATTTGTCGCTTTGCGCAAATTCATTGCGCAACTGTGCTGCACTTTTTAGCACAAGAGCAAATTTTTTCGATAAGCGCCTTTTAAAGCCCTTTGAAATATGGTCTCTATGCCTTCGTAAAGTAGTGCGTTTTATACGACACATTGTTCCTTACTGGGATAATACCCTAAATTATGCGAAGATGGTTACTTCTCATAGTAGCTTTTCACCTTGAAAAGGTATAGAAAAATCAGTTGTGTAGGGTATGTGTCCCATAACTCAGCCGTATATGCAACAATCGATTACATTTTTTTTTATTATAACTCATAAAGTATTTGAGCTGGAAGCGATATTGAACTAGTTACACACTTGCTTTGATATGTTTAATATGCTATCTGGTAGTATGAATCACGAATAGTTACACAACTCATTTTATAAAGTTAGATACTTTGGAGGGATATGGATGTAATGTCGGTCTATAAGCACCAAATTGGGTCTATTCATGGATGCAAGTTCGTCCCATTCCACAGTTTTGTTATTAAATGTTGTCTTTGTACGATTTTTTTCTTATTCTCTGATTCAATGCGTTTCCAGCTATTCGCTATTTGGGTATTCGCTCTACCCAAAAAACAATTTCATAAATCAAACTATACTAAAACTGCTAAGAAACACTTAAGTGATATTCACATATGATTTAGCGACCATTTGATAGTCAAAACATTATAATTCACTCTACACAGATTTTGTTCCTTTAGTTTGTGTTGAGATGAGCCATATGGAAAACTTTCAATCGAAGCTCAGACATTTTTATTGTAAATTTTACCAATAACAACATTTCTACTACGCTTTCCATACAACAGGCCATAGTTGGGAACGTGGAAAAAAATAAGTTCCTAACATTGGGTCTATGTTTTACTTGTTAAATCATTGTTATTTTACCTATGTGACCTGTTAGTTTATAACGTGTGAGTATTTTCTGTAAATCTTGGCTGCATTATTCGGTTTATAGGTTCAATTTCTGTAAATTTAGATCATTGGAAGATCGTGTAGATAATCTGTTCAGCTTAGTCAGTAAAGTCATGTTGTCTTAAAAGTTGAGGAAATCGAAAATTACGCAGAAGTGAACAACTATTAATTGATCAATAATGTCTCAATTGCTTTGAAATAAGTCGGTCATCCTGATAGGAACATAATTTTGTTGATTATCGCCGAATTAAGGACATTTTTGGTACATAGGCCGAATGAAGGAGCTAGGCTGACATTACATCCCGTTACCCTATCTCAATAGATCAAAATAATGGTCGCACCCAACAAGAAAAAAAAAACAAATCATCACAAAAATATCGTTCCTGGATATTCCGTCTTCTTATTCTTTATGCAGAATTAATGTGAATTTCAGTCTCTCGGGGTGGTTAGTAACGCTAGGGAAACAATCTGGACCCTCCATATAGAACCCATCAACACATGGGCTGGGACCAACGGCTGTATGGAGATTTTTCCCTCTCAGAAAATCCCAACGGCGCCGACTGGAATTGATACCAGACCCACTGGGGTGATTGGTAACCTTGCCTACCACTACACCACCGACGCCGCCTAGAGCGTTTTTAGACAAAAATTCAAGCCTAAAGACTGTTCCGACAAATATAAATACACTAATGACTCACCGGAAATTCAAAATGCGTGCAGTATTCAACCAACGTTTGGCTGCGTCCTGTTGTTTACAATCAAATTAAACTGATTTTGTCATTTTTTTTTTAATTTTTCGTAAGGAAGTTTGAAAATGCGTGGTCTTTCTCCCGAGCAAAGAAAACGGATTGTGCACAAACGGTGCACCGTCAGTAGTCTTTCGATCAGAAAACTGGCTAAGGAAGAAGGTGTGAGCGTCGGAGCAGTTCAAACCGCATTACGGAAGTATCAACAACAGTGCTCTTTTGTAGATTCCCCGAGACGGGATAGAAAACCCGGTCCCGCTGACCCTACAATCGACTACAATCGACAGAAAGGAAAGGGACTATTTCAAGCGTCATACTTCAGCATCAGTCCGAGATGTGGCGAAAAAGCTAAGTAGGGACTAAAGGGTGTTTCGATCAAAATTTGGTCAACTTAAACTTGAGGCATTTCCTTTCATCGTGCATTAAACATTTTTGCCGGATTTGGCATCTTGCCATTACGGAAAAAAAAGGCCATGGAGTGGTATGCTGCCAACAACGCTCAAGTGGTGCTCAAGGACAAGAACCCTCCCAACACGCCAGAGCTCCGCCCAATCGAACAATATTGGGCCAGCGTCAAGCGGAACCTTAAGAAGACTCAAAAAGTTGTTGTAAGCGAGAAACGGTTCAAGACAAACTGGCGTTCTGCGGCGAATAAAGTGGACAAGGAGACTGTACAAAATCTTATGGCAAGTGTTAAACGAAAGACCCGGCATTTCGCATTCGGCAAAAAGGAAGTTTAGCTGAATATTTCTCCTGTATTAACTGAACTTGAAAACGAAAAAGAATTTGACTTATTAATAAAAACTTTGATCGACTCACGCACATTACTGTTTGACCAAATTTTGATCGGAACACCCTTTAATGTTATGCGTACCAAGGAGAGAATGGGCCGGCAAACTCGTCAGAAGCAGAAGCAGCCAAAACGAAGCACCAAGCAGGCTAAATCTGTGAAACCGAGGGCTCGAAAGCTGTACGACAAAACTGCTAACACAAAATCCGGCCGTGTTATCATGGACGATGAAACCTACATAAAACTTGATTATAAAACTTTGCCAGGACCACAGTTTTATACTTCAACGAAGGGAAAGGATATTCCTGGATCAGTGAAAGTCATTTACACCAAAAAAAATCGGCAGGAAGGTAATGGTGTGGCAGGCCATATGCGGATGTAGAAAAATATCTCGTCCATTAATTTCGACAGACACAAATCTACGTGAAGGAGTGTCTGCAAAAAAAGGGCTACAATCTTTTGGCCTGATCTTGCTTCCTGCCATTATTCTAAATATGTATTAGAATGGTAACAATGCCGTATTTGTACCAAAGGAGATTCTTTGAGAAAATTTAAGAAAGATTGGCCAAAAGGGCTGACAATGGTAGGAGAAAGCACTGTGCAGATGCTTATGAGTAGTTTTAAGGGAAAAGTTAGAGAACTCGCCTACTCTACAAACAATCAAGCAAAGATGGAAAGACAACAGTTTTATTTACTATGTTTGAGAATAAAATAATCAAAAATCACAGTATGGTCTTTTTTATTTGAGAAAGAAAGTGTATTTATATTTGTCGGAACAGTCTACAGTCAAGAGCTTACTCAGATTATATTTTGCATATTTAGGTTGGGATTCATATGAATCTCTAACTAAGCTGAAGATGCCGGTTGGTATTTTAGTTCTCTTTAGTTGTAAAATCTTACTCTCATGAGGCACAGCCAACGGTTCCCAAGTAACATTGCTAACACCATCCTGCTTTATTAAGTTTTATTAAGGTTTTATGAAAGCCACTTGAAATCAATTTGGTTTTATTATGGCACCAAGAGGTGCCAATGGGTTTCATATTTTAGTCAGGTTTATGACAGCTTGTTTACAACGATCTTAAAACCTTGTTTCTCAAATTCCTTTTACTCCTATCAAAGGTTTTATTTCGACTTTATGAACTCGTAAAATGCTGTATTGAAATGCCGTTTTAGGACTCATTGATATTATCTTATTATGGTCAGTTGAAAAGCATTTTAAAACCATTTTGCCTCCAGTAAATGCATTAAACGGCAAATCGGCATTGAAGAAAGTCACCATAAGACCAAATAGTTTTATAATAGTCATTGCGAAGAAATATTGGCTTTATGGCAAAACTGTGATTTTTTTCCAATCGCCATATTGAAATATAAGAAATAATTGAAATGTAGAAAAATAAATGCATCAAATTTTCAATGGTATGCAAATAAACTGTAGATCGGAGACTTATTTCGTCATTCTTTTAGATAATTCCAAGCACTTTTCAGAAAATTCATGATGAATTTTGCGAATGCATTTTTTTTTAAATTGATTGATGTTGTTGTAAATTCGCATAATTTCCGAGGCGCATTAATTGTCGGCTCTTATCGCGCCAATATTCACCATAAAAATAAATGCGCATATAATTTGGAGCATAATACGCTGTAGAAAACACAATTTGTTTTGGATATTTTGCTATCAAGCAAAAATTCCCGCAACACTAGACCTCTTTTTTACTGCTAAATTAATCAGAAGAGCAGAGAATCGAACAAAGCAGAACAACAAAAACCAAGCCACGATATCACAATGAAGTTTGACAGTTGTGGCCATTTGACCGTATGCTGGTTTTCATGGCAGCCAAGAGGTTTTATGAAGGTTCTCAAGTAGTCATAACATCTTTCACTAGAACATTTCAAAATCTTTATGGTCTTATAGAGGTTTCATTAACTTGTTTTCACAGCCGTTTATAGAGTGGGCTACTTTGTACAAATCTTAGCCGTAAAGAAGCATAGAAGAGCTGTTGGTAGACAAAACAGTTTTGAGTGTAGTTTAATCAACAAAGCCGGGAGGAGTGCTATGCGGCTGGAATAAAACTAACATTGTTTCTTGGGATACAAGGGGAATCTCTCACAGACTATTCGGAGAGAATCCCTTTTGACGATTGTGTAGAGTCTCTCTTTGAGGTCCTCACATAATTTGAAATATTGATGCAAAGAGAATCCCTTCACGAGATTCGAAGAGAATCTACACGAGAGATTTTCAGAAGAGTTGGAGTGAATATTTTTTCGAGATTTGAAGAGTATCAATTGTCAAAATTGAGTCAAATGAAGTAGATTTAAAGTGAATGTCTCTTAGAGATGAGGAAAGAAACGGTGGAGTGGTTTGAACATGATCTCCACCAAAATTATTCGAAGGCTCGGAGACAATCCCTTCTGGATACGAGAAGAAAATCTCTTCCAGAGGTTTCCGAGAGAATCTCTCCCAAGACAGTGATTCTGAGAGAATCACTTCAGGGTATTTGAGGAAAATCTCTCCTAGATACTGAGATAGAATTCACTCTGAAAATTCATGAGAATTCTCTTCATAACGATCTTACTGAGATTTACAGAGGACCTCGTTAAGATTCGGAAATGAGTTTCACAAGAGATTTGAAGAGAAACGTACATTTAGATTGAGATTTTTTTTTTCTAGAGAATTAAGAGAATATTTTCAAATCTGTCCAATAGATTTCAAGCGATCTACTTTTGCAAATTCGGAGCCAATCTGTATTAGATAATTGGTAAGATTGTCTTCCAAATAATAGTAAGCTCGTGGAGAATTCCTTATGGAAGAGCGAAGAGAATCTCTGCCAAGATTTGGAGAATTTTATTCTCGAGATATTGATCTCTCTTTGAGGTCCTGACAGGATTCAAAATATTGGTGCATGGAGAATCTCTTCAAAAGATTCGAAAAGGATCCGCACAAGAATGTCGAGGAGAATTGAACTTCAACAATTTAGAGCAATCCTTTTCTAATGAGTTGAAGTGAATATATTCTTGAGATTTGACTTCCACAAATTGACTCGTTTCCGACTCACTCTCTTCAAAAGTAAAGTCACTTGAATGTGAGTAGATGTTATTGAAATTGACAAGTCAACAAATCAAATACTCCCAATCAATGTTTTTGGTTTGCCGACTTGACTTGAAAATTAAGTCAATTGGACCTGGAATTGAGTCAAATGAATTTTTCTTAACGACATATGGGATCAAGTCCCTACACTTTGAAGTTTTCTGAGTACAAACCTCTGATACTATTAGGGCCTGTTCATAAAACATGTAGACTCATTTTTGAAAATCTCAGACCCCCCTCCCCCCTCGTTGACTTTTCTCCATACATTTTTTTGAAATTTTGTATGGAGCGTAGACTTTGGTCAAAGAATTAAGGCGTGAAATGATCAAGAATCGTTTTCAGCACTTTAGCTCCATTTTTAGTCTAAAAAAACGGGAAGGGATAGTTAACCTAATCTATAGTTCATATGGAGAAAGGAGTCTCTCCCGTTTCACCATAAAGCTTGCTCACAGTGGGTGTGTTGCGAATTTGTTGCCGAGTTTTTGACAATTTTCTGTTCATACGTCATCGTAATCGTCAAAGTATCCATCGTGGGCAACGTTTTAGAAATTAGGAGAGAAAAGGTCGTAGAGGTTTGGAAATATTGTCCACCAAATTGTTTCGGATGCTCGGAAACAATCCCTTCTGTATAAGCGATTCTTCTTAGATAAAGATCCTGAGAGAATCACCCCTTGGTATTCGGGGAAAATCTTTCCTAGGTATTGAGATCGAATATTTACTCTGAAAATTTATAAGAAATATCTTGTTGAGATCTTACTGAGATTTACAGAGGACCTCCTCAAAAGATTCGAAAATGATTTTCACAAGAGATTTGAAGAAAAATGCCTCTTGATATTCAAAGCAGATCTTTCTTGAATATTTTAGAGGATATTTTTTTGAGATCCGGAATAAACCAAGCATATAGATTCAAAACAAACCTTTCATAAAGATTCGTAGCTAGATAAGAAAAAAATCCGAAAGAACCTCCCTGAATGATTCGATGAATTACACTGAATTCTTCTGTAAGTGCGAAGCCAGTCCCTACCGAGATGCAGAGATTATCATAGATAAGAACCAGAGAGAATCACGTTTGGGTGTTTTGGGAACATGTCTGCTAAAAATTTCGATGGTATCACTGCTAAATTCATTCCAATTATCGCTTAAAATCCTGTTCCTCACTGCTGATTCCACACTAAAAAAGAATCAGAACAAACTTTTCGTGTTCAAGAACAATTCAAATGAATCACCCCTTCAACCTCTAAACCAACAGGCACTTATCCCAATCTACTTCCCTGATAATGAACCTTCTAATAAGTGGTCTCGGACATTTCCAACCCTCGATGTCCGTCTGCTTACTCGCCCTTTCTTCGCTAGTTGCAATCACTCGTCATCAGACATTTACGACGACGACGACGACAACCGACGATAACAACAACCCATCATTTTCCCAAATGCGGTGGACCCGATCACCCATTCGAGATTCCAAATATGCGAACCTTTAGTACCGTAATAAATCTTGCGCTTCCTCGGCAACCCGCCGGCGATGAGGTGACTTTGCCTGCAATATCGAGATCGAATCGAAAATGGAAACTTGCAACAAGTGTTTCTTCACACTGGTGGACAAATTAACTGTATCGACGACCGGAGGAGAATCGATGGAGGGCGATCCTTACCGGGTGCGAGACTTTAAGGTTGATTTATGGGGTTTTCTCCCTTTGGATGGTTGTTGGTTGATTTCATGACGACCCGAGTGGAAATGTTCGTTGGAATGTGCAGCTTTTTTTTTACCAGTGGTCATAATTTTGAGATGAGTTTGCCATTCCGAGACACAGCCATTTTATGACATATCAATCATTCTGATTGGCCGGTTGATCGATGTAGCCGGGGAAGAGAACAGAAAAAAGAAACTAGCTCAAGTCAGGCCAGTTGTTACAGCCTTTAATTATGCCAAATTAAAAGATGCCACTTAAGGTCATGATGTGCGTGGACATGTCGCATGAATTTATGCATTCTCCCATTATTGGAGCCCTAAGTATGACAGCTACTTATGTCATATATCGTCCTTAATTATCATTCATTGGAGTGGGGGGAAATTTCAGTCGCTGCAGGACAGATAAATGCGATTCGTCTTCCGTTTTCGGTTGAATTCCGTAACCTCAAAAGATCGAACCAATTCATCAATCTGCGTGTCCCCCCTGACAGCATATAATTTGCAACAAATTAGATAAAATACAACCCCTTTTCTGCGCAGCATTGCGTCTTTCTCTCCGGGGACTTGAAATTACCGCGCAACTTCGCTGATTGCTCGCCGTGTATTACAGCAACTAACGAGATTGAGTGCACTCACTGCTCTCTGGTACCTCGCTAACTATGTCCATCACTCGAACGAGGACCAACTCTCGGTGGAAAACTTGATTTATTCCTATTAGAGCGAGTACCATGTCCAATTTGAGAAATTGTGTAACGGTGGTACTGCGGCGGCAGCACAGCCAACTTGGATTCGTCGATCACACTTTTGACATTTGATGCTGGGACTTGGAAGAAGACACGCAGGGTGATAAAATTGTACTTCCTCATAGCCTGCTCCGCCGGTTAGATTTAATCGAAAATTTACAACCACGACTCGTCGTCGAAAGTTCGATTGACGCAATCAGTGGCGTCACACGCGATCGGGAACCTGTTGACGCTGCGACAAAATAATTTGAAATGTAAATCAACCCCAGCCCGCTTTTGACGTTAGAGCTGGTTAGATCGATGAGGCTGACGAGAAAACACTCGTCTTCGATTCATCATCGGATTTAGAGATTTGAATCCGAAATTTGCATTCCCAAACCGGTGGCAGGTGTCGAATTAACAATGAAAGTATCTGATATAAATCATCCTCTCTGGTAAGTTGGTGGGAAGTTGTCGAGCCGAGTTCCCGGGAATCCAATGGCAAGACGATCCATTCAAACGCCCATCAGTGACCTCGGCGAAGTGCGCTGACACCGGTCTGACTGTCGGCTCGGAGAGGCTTTCCTGGAAGCCTACAGCGCTGAAGATGGGGCCGAAGAGTGCCCGAAGAGGAAGGCCCCGTTGTCACCCCGAGCAGATAGAGGCCGTGGATACACACACGCCCAAAATGTACAGGCAAACGGGTTGCCGACGACGCCCTCGGATGGAGACGGATTTATTGCTGATTCTGCTGGTTCATGTTAAACGGTTTGGTTTGGGTTGGTTTGGGTAGGGAGTTTAGCATAATCACGAGAAAATGGGAATTAAAATTCGTAGAATAGGAGTTTAAATAATGTGATTCCTTCTACCTCGAAAGTATTCCCGCAATCATTTCCTGCATTCTAAGATTTTATCAATTTTCGTTATCAAAATTGAAATCTCTGCAGTTAGAGAAGTTTGAAAATTTGACGGTGAGAATACTAAATCGTAAAGTTCACAGTAATTTGAGAAAAGCCGATGTCTATCAAATTTCATATTCCCATTGTGAGGATGTTTACACTGGTTACACTAAAAGAACTTTGGAAACAAAATTTTAGGAACAATCGTACTTCGGTTAGTTCACGGAGGGAAGCATTGAAAATTTATACTCTAAGTTAAAAACATAGAATGCATGTTATTCAAGACTTTTGAAACTAGCCAAAAAAATTCCCTTCGATTTCCCATCGATTAAAGTAAAAGTATTGCGCGGTAATACACGTACAATAGGTCATTTACACGTCATGTGATATTCTTGACATTGTGTATTATGCGAGTAGAAACCAAACTAACTTAGAAGGCCAACATTTACTTCAGAACTAATTCATTTTCACATCCCGTTCTATTTTTAGGAATCTGATCAAATCGACTAGTAGGTGTAGTTCAAAAACTATTTCTTTTCCAATGATGTAAATAACCATCACGCTTTGTTAGTGGCCCCAACAGCATCCTTACTGTTGATTTAAATCGGTTCAGATCGACTCCAGTGTAAATGATGTTAACCACTATCACATTTTTAAAGTGGCCTCAAGAACACCCTTAAACCTCCATCCATTTAAATCAAATAAAAGCGGCCAATAAGCGGAATTTAAAAATATGTTTGTACTTTGTGAGTTGTTCCAACAGCATCCTTACTGTTCAACTTTATCGAAGACAGAAACCTTTTCAATGGTCAGAATGCCAAGTTACAGCTTGGTCAGGAAACTCCATTGCACACTTGCACCGCGTAGCGGAAATATTGTGAACAGCTGGCCATCAATGAAAAAGTCTTGTTTCACTGAAAAACTTATCCGAAGACTACATAATTCCAAATGGTCTGGATCCCCAGGTATGGCACCTTCAGGAAATACATTGGCACACTAGCGTCGCGTAGCAAGAAAAATTTTAACTGCTAAAGGGTGTTTCGATCAAAATTTGGTCGACTTAAACTTGACGCATTTCCTTTCATCATCCAAATTTGGCACACCCCTCATTTTGAAGATGTGTACGTGTAGCATCATGCCTTTATTTTGACTTTGAGATTAGCACTTCAGTTATCAAAATGTCGTCGAAGGAAGAGAAGCAACGCATCATAATTTTGCACGTGCATGGCGAAAATCCAAACTACTCTCACGCAAAGTTGGCGAAATTGTTGAATGTGGCTAAATCAATTGTTACCAACGTATTAAAAGTGTTCGGTGAACGATGGTCAACAGCCAGGAAAGCTGCATCGGGGAGGGAAATTGCAAGCCGGAGGCCACAGCGACGACATAAAGAGTTGCCCGCTCTTTCGAGTGGAACCCCAACCTCTCCGTCCTAGATGTCGCAAAGAAGCTGGGAGTGGCGCCTTCAACCGTGGATAGAGCTTAAAAACGAGGTAGACTGTTGACTTACATGAAAGCTTGATTAGTGGTAATATTGTGACACTCGGGAATAATTTATTAGTTTAGAGTGTTTTTTGCGCTTTATCGCGAGTGAATCGATGATTATTAGCAGTTTTGAAGCTCGATATAGAGTCGCCTCATAACGGGGATTTGCATTATTGGCAGAGTGTGGAGTAAAAAAAAAGAAGACTAGTGCAATGTAGAGAACGGCCATTTGCTAGTCAGAAGCAGCAAACGAAAACAACGCGCATGGGCGGGTGAAAAGCGTGCACATAATTTTAGGTGTATTCACCACGGGGTGTACAGAGTTTTGTTATGCAGGTTGCATATCTAGCGGGCGATTTAACAACGTCATTTTTTGCGCGAGTGCATGAAATTAATTACGAATCAACGTCGAACATTTTTATTCTCACGAATGAATAAGATAGTGTGATTCAGAAGGCGGATATGGGTGAGATCTATCTGATTATAACTATATAACAATAATCTTATTTTCAAATAATACTAAATACGTGCCTGGTTTGGAAATTTAAAATTTCCAAATCTGGAAGTGTGTTGCAGTGCCCTTATCCAAATGATACCGGTAATGTTTACATGCGGGGCTTATTGTATGTGAAAGTAACCTCGGAATGGGCGTGACTCTCCAGACATTCTGAAATGGGTTGCAGGATCTGTAGTAGAGCTATCACTTCCTAGTTCCCGGATTAAAGCTGCTTCCAATGGTCACTTGAATGATTGTTGTAAACAGATTTCTTCCATAATACCATTGCCGGCCAATGGGTGTTAGATTGGACACACACACATTACCACGGCGGGGTTAAATTTGTAATTTTATTATTTGCCATTGGGAGGCACAACATGTCGCATTCATAACAATAGTTATTGCAAAAAAAAACTAAGCGGGTTAGAAGGTTTGTGTCAAAGTGAGAGTTGTAGAACACTTTTTTTTAATTTAATTAACCACTGCCTTTTATAACGTACTTTATGCAAAAAAAACACCCCTTGAACAAAAAAGATGTTTAAAACATTTTTACCCTTAAAAACACACGAAATGATAATTACTCATATTTTAAATAAAACTGTTCTGTACGAAATTTTCTTAACATTCGAATAAAGGAAGAAGAATCTGGCTCTATAACATAGCTTTTGAGTAGAACAATTTTTTTCTTCAAATATTATCCCTTATCGCCCTGAAAATATTTGCACTAAGCAACTAAAGAATATTAAGTCTATTTAACAGGGGTTGAAACATGCACAGCTCATTTGTTGAAAAGCAATCGTTTCTAAACAAAATTTCGCATTCGGTTTCTTTGTTATTGCTGTAAGATGACTGACACAATAGGTTTCTGTCCACTTGCAGTGACAATTTTTTGTTGTCTATTGTACAAATGGACTGAGACTTTATGGTATTTTAAAAATGAAAGTGTGCGTCTTTATTCGCGCGCTAAACATAGGATTCGCGCTGAGACAATGTCAGGCTCATCGGTCTGACCGTCGGGCTCTGAACTGAAGCTCGACGATCAGACCGACGAGCCTCACGTTTTCCCAGTGGGTTGGTGGAGCAAATGGCATAATTAATTTAAAACGGCAACAGTGTTATGAGAGCTAACACAAACTGAACATGTTCACTCAAGTTTGCCGGAAATGAACACATATTCTACTCAAATCATCAATTTGAAAAAAAGTGTGAACAAGTAGTTTGTCTGCCATATGACGAAAATTCCCGATGGATTTTGAAAATCCCGACTTTTTCTCGCATATTTCCCGATGATTTTGGATTCCCGCATTTTTCCCGCATTTCCCGATTTTCCCGAGTCTGTGGCCACCCTGTAAATATCCGCGATAGTATTGTAGAATATTATGATCTGAACTCGAGAACAGTTTGGAGTACCGTAGATTTTCTTAGAATACTGTCATATGCCTAAAAAGGTACAATGATATCTCATGAAGTGTTTTTCACCCATTCGTACAGTAGAGGCATCGTAAACTGCTTTGTTGATCACGTGGAACATCAAAATTTGAACTCAAGTATAGTTTGGAGTACCGTTGGTATTCTAAAAATACTGTTACATGTCTATTACTTATTATTGTGTTTTTATGTCCTGTGGGGCTATTTCAACTCATAAGTACGGTGGAGTCATCCTAAACCGCAAAGTTGATCATGTACAACATCAAGATCTGAACTCAAGAATAGTTTGGAGTACCGTAGGTATTCTAGAAATACTGTAATATGTCTATTACAGTGTTAAAACCACCAAAGAAATTCGTTAAAATTTTCAACAAATATTAGATTGAGTTTTCTTTTAATTTTGCATACATTTATCTTCCCTGGACGACAATTTTATCAATAGATTATAGATTACATCCAAAACGCTTCAATAGAACATGTCCTCTTGGGACAGTTGTAACAAAGCATAGCAAAAAACTGATGTATGGCCGAACGTCATTAGGCCAATGTCACTAGGCTGAATTTTCTTAACAGTAGATTAAGCTTAATATTTCATGAAATCTTTGCCTATGAGTTTTCATGGGAGATTACTCCTTCTATAAACCATGAGCAGTTCTTTCTTATTTCAAGATATTCAATCTGCCAGGTTGCCAGATTAAATCTAGTATTTCTTGCAAATCTTTTCTGACATGAAGCCAATGAGCTGTTATGGGAATTCTTTCTAACGTATAACCTCGTCATCTGGCATCTTACGCCAATCATATGACTAAGAGCTTTAAAAGGGTTGAACCATAGCAATTCAAGTTCTTGAAAGTTAAGTATGATCGTCGAAAGGACAGCCATACAATTTGGCTGCTGGTTTTATCCAATGAATCTAATAAACCACTTCAGGACAGCCATAAAAAAAACGGAAGTTTGAAAATGCGTGGTCTTTCTCCCGAGCAAAGAAAACGGATTGTGCACAAACGGTGCACTATCAGTGGTCTTTTGATCAGAAAACTGGCTAAGGAAGAAGGTCTGAGCGTCGGAGGAGCAGTTCAAACCGCATTCCGGAAGTATCAACAACAGTGCTCTTTCGTAGATTCCCCGAAACCCGGTCTCGTAAGAGACTGTTTCAAGCGTCATCCTTCAGCATCGGTCCGAGATGTGGCGAAAAAGCTAAGTACTTCGGCGACTAATGTTATGCGTGCCAAGGAGAGAATGGGCCTGCAGACTCGTCGGAAGCAGACGCAGCCAAAACGAAGCACCAAACAGGCTGAATCTGTGAAATCGAGGGCTCGAAAGCTGTACGACCAACTGCTGACCAAAAAACCTACATAAAACTTGATTATAAAACTCTGCCGGGACCACAGTATTATACCTCACCGAGGGGAAAGGATATTCCTGGATCAGTGAAAGCCATTTTCATCGAAAAATTTGGCAAGAAGGCAGGCCATATGCGGATGTGGAAAAATATCTCGTCCATTCATTACGACAGACACAACGAATGGTCAAATCTACGTGAAGGAGTGTCTACAAAAAAGGTTGCTACCTTTGATCAAACAGCATAACAAGCCCACAATCTTTTGGCCTGATCTTGTTTCCTGCCATTACCCTAAATATGCACTAGAGTGATACAAAAGGAACAATGTCGTATTTGTACCAAAGGAGATGAGTCCACCAAACTGCCCAGAGATTCGCCCTATCGAAACTTTCTGGGCTTTGACGAAGGCGAAGCTGAGAAAACACATGAAACCGGCGGATAATGTTGAAAAATTTAAGAAAGATTGGCCAAAAGTGGTGACAATGGTAGGAGAAAGCACTGTACAGAAGCTTATGAGTAGTTTTAAGGGAAAAGTTAGGGAACTCGCCTAACCTACGAAAAATCAAGCAAATTTAAAAGAAGATGGAAAGAAAACATTGTTATTTACTATGTTTGAGAGTAAAATAATCAAAAATCACAGTATGGTCTTTTTTTAATTTAAGGAAGAAGGTGTATTTATATTTTTCTGAACAGTCTATATAAAAGGACATTTTTTTGACACACCGTTCAAAGGGATCGATAGTCGAATAAAAAATGGGCTGATGGAAACAGTTACACATTTGTTGAAAATTCTCTCAGTCTTTCAGAAGCCTTTCTGGATATTTTATTAATTGATAAAGAATCAGAAAACAAATGAATCTAATCTTAAATTAACGCAGCCAGTGTCTGAAAGCATCCTGGAAAATGACGGCTTCTTGAATACATCATTTTTCTTGCCACCGGCCAGACCAACTGCGAAGCATGTGCCGCAAAAAGGACTCCAAGAAATAGAGCGATTCCAGAAAGAGTGTCTGAATTCACGGAAAAAAATCCGTTCTCATATTCCAGAACAAAAAATCACGACATCGTGAACAAACATCAATTCCAAATATGTGACTTTCTACTCATAAACGTGATTCTTTAAATCCTATTTCCATGAAAAGAATCACAATGTCGTGAACACAATTCATATCTGTTTGGCATTTCGTAACACAATAAAAATGACTGGGAATCATGATCTTCGATCATAATAACGTGAACTCTTAAATCCATTTGCGTGATTTTGTTCCTCTTTTCGTGAACGTTATTCATGAACTGTCATTTTATTGTAACGCTTGTAAAAACTCTAGTCAGTCATTGCTGTGAGGAGTAAACGAAAGTGAAAGTTTTAAAATGATTTTGAATTGAGTACCTAGAGAAACACTTCGAAAGTGTTTCTTTACAACGGCAGGTGGTGATGGTTAGAACGCCGAACAAAGCAGCTGGATTTTTTATTGTCTTTGGTGGCGCAGAATACAAAGCCGATAATATTTTCATGCTATATGTTTATGCCTACAAGTATCGTTGGTATTAAGCCTTAAGTATGCACCGGATTGTAAAACAGTCTGGATGTTCATACAATCATATTTATTCGGGATACAAGCATTTCTTAACTAAACGACCTAATCTAACCGAAAGTATAATTCATAAGAATCCTAAATTTATTTATTCTTGTTAAACTATAATTTTATTCAATGAGTATTCATTTTCATATGTTTTTAATTCATACTTACAATAAAATGCAATACGTATGCATGCGTATAATCGAATACCTTAAGCATTTTTTCTACTCCTCATGCGAAAGTATATTCTCGTGTTATTTTATAAATTCGTGAATTTTGTTCTTAAATTCATGAACAAAAAGGTCGTTCCAAATACAGTCCGTGAACTACGTGGCTGCTTTTGTGAACTGTATCACGATATAAATCCGATTTCGGAAACATTAATCATGAAGACGTGAACTAAATCATGATTACCAAGAAAAGTTTTCACGTTTTCATGACACACGTTGCATGCAACTACGTTACTCTAGCGTTATATTAATTTTGCGGAACAAAGTTCACATATTCATGACTTTTTTTCATGGTGTATTTTCGTAAATGAAATTTTGACTTGTTATAAAATTCGTGACTCGAGGTTGGCGTATTCCGGAACGATTTTTTAGCCGTGTTCGCTCTACTGCTTCAAATCAAGGGAAGGAAGAAAACGTACAAAACACTGCCATAGAGAGTTAAACAATGTCATAATTTGTATTTTGTCGTTGGGGGTATAGATGCTAGAAAGATTAGTTTATGCTCCTTTTGCCTGTAGGTGGACTTTTGGCATTTGAACTAATAGTCCGGCAAAAATTTGCCAAGGTTATAGCGCCTTATCTCGCTCATGAGGATAACGGAGTAAGTAAATGTAAACAAACAAACACGTCAGATGTGAGCACGACGCTACAAAAATACTCATAAACTCAGTGTAATATCGTTTCAAAATTCAAACTCAATTACAATCGCAAACCTTCCATGTAAATCTATACGCCTTAGACAATGCCAGTTCATCTTTCACCCTTCCCCACCGAAAGCTTCGAAAAATCGACAACAATTCACCGAACAATCACAACGATACATCACAACAAAGCTGCCACCTCCTCCGGATGCGAAGCGAAACCGAAAAACACGTTGCGGGCCGCCTGTTTTGGCACCGCACTCTGGGAGCAATTATCTCCACAGACAAATCAAGCATGTGTCACACCCCTGCACCCTTTGCCGTCCTCCCCCGCCAGCAAATTTTCCTCTCTTTTCCTTTCGCCACCAACGGTTGCTGAGGTTCGTTCGGTTGGTTGGTTTGTTGGTTGGTTGGTTGGTTGCTAGGTTTGTCGTGTAGGCCTTCCTCCCCATTAGGCTGACAAAAACAAGAAAACGAGATGCGCGCGATCATCGGAGGAGAATTGTATACGATCCCGTGTCATTACATATTCATAAAGCTACACGACACGTACATTCTATACGTATGCCGAAATGAGAGAACCCGAAAGCTGGAGCAAGTCACCTAGCGGTGTCCCTTCCATCGACTGTCGAGTAGTTGTAATACTTTTCGACGGAACCTCAATCTGGCGGAGGCGACACACGGAGACGTGAGAAATATTCAACCATGCACGCATTGTTTTCCGACCGTCGACGGCCGCTGGGAATTCCGCGATTACTTTCGCGAAATAACAATGCTCACATCGTACCTCGCTCATTTTCAAACTGAGGCTCAATTCCACCCTCTGCTCGGGCAAAGTCGGTGCCGGTGGGCTGGTCGCTGATAAGAAATTGCAATCCAATAACCAAGAGCCAATATTTGCCAGTTCCGATTGCAACAGGTTGACATCGCACCCACAGACAGCCGCGGAGGCAGATTAGATAAAAAAAAAAACGCTGCTCCATCCGCTTTGTGGCGCGCGGCTCGCAAATTCCCCACCAGTCTAGAAGCGAAGCAAACTAGAAAAACAAGCTTCTCAGAGAAACCTTCCAACCCTGCGTTGCGTTAGCGCAACGGCAGGGGTGGGCTAATGATCATGGAAATAGTTGAAATTCTTTTCCCATGAAAAACCGACCGGTGGTGTTGGGTTTGCGCAGTGCCAAAGGTGTGGACACTATGTTTGATTTAGAGTCATGAGAAAGAAAAGCCATCGAAGAGAATAGACTTGTGAACAGTTTTACTTTGAAGTACTAAACTAGATTTTTCCATCGACAAATGGAATGCAAATTCTAGGGATCGTTGGCGTCCAGAGGAATTGGTGTATGGGAATCTGAAGGGAGTCACAAAGCACCAAGAAATTGAACAGTTGACTGTTTCAAACCCTGTGATGACGGAAATCAACGAATCATCATTGAACAGGTTTCTCAACAACAAATTCAAAATAATCAAAACATTAATCAGCAAGGGGACTCTACGCTACTTTAAGGGGATTTCCCGTTAAAGGTTATTTTGTCACTTTTTGAATCATAACTTGATGGTAGGTCTTTGTCTCAGACTTTACAGCCTTAAAATCTCCAAAATTTCGATAAAGGCCGTGAATAATTTACATCTTGTTTACATCTGAACCGATTTCCATCATTCGGCCTCCGAAAGAACTGGTTTTGTCTAAAATTAAAAATTGAAAATATTTTTCGGAATTGTTCTAAGGTTATTGAACATATTCCGGATAAAGTTGTTCATACCTAAAATTAACTTTGAAACCAGTCAAAATTTACGACTCAAAGGATCCAAGATCGAAGGAAGGCATTTCAAAGTTTTTTGGTTACGTTGAACGTAATGGACATTAGGCTTGGTATCAATCGTTTGACGCGTGGAAAATAAAGACTGTATCGAAAAGTAATAAGCAACTTTCTAAAGAAATTTACTGAAATAATTTCAAAAGTTTGTATAATAATAACACTACTCGGCAAAGTAGAAACGTTTTTCGCTTCCATCGGCATTATTTATTGAATTAAATAGATTGAGCTCAGAATAACTGTAACACGTCCACTTTTTGAGAATAAATGCGTTTAAAAGGGCGTTCCGATCAAAATTTGGTCAAACAGTAATGTGCGTGAGTTGATCAAAGTTTTTATTAATAAGTCAAATTCTTTTTCTTTTTCAAGTTCAGTTAATACAGAATACAGGAGATATATTCTGCTTCCTTTTTACCGAATGCGAATTGCCGGGTCTTTCGATTAACACCTGCCATAAGATTTTGTACAGTCTCCTTGTCCACTTTACTCGCCGCAGAACGCCAGTTTGCCTTGAACTGTTTCTCGCTCACAACAGCTTTTTGAGTCTTCTTAAGGTTCCGCTTGACGATGGCCCAATATTGTTCGATTAGGCGGAGCTCTGGCGTGTTGAGAGGGTTCTTGTCCTTGGGCACCACTTGAACGTTGTTGGCAGCATACCACTCCATGGCCTTTTTTTCCGTAATGGCAAGATGCCAAATCCGGCCAGCATAGAACGGAATAATTGTGTCGCTTCAGGAAAGGCACGTTTTTGTAGGCACTCGCTCAGATGAATTTCCTGGTTGACGGTCCCGGTCGCAATGTAAACGTCGCTCTTCAAGTAACAGGTACAGATTGCCTGCCACACTAGGTATTTCTTCGCGAACTTTGACAGTTTGATGTGCTAGAAAATATCTGCCACCTTTTCCCGTCCGGTTGCCGTATAAAATTCCTGTCCAGGAAGCTGTTTAAAGTCTGCCTTGACATAAGTTTCATCGTCCTGTACCACGCAATCAAACTTCATCAGTCGCCGACGTGTTTTGTTTATCGTCGCGATTTGGAGTCACCACTTTCTTGCAAGTCGACAGTCCAGCTCGTTTTTAAGCTCTATCTACGGTTGAAGGCGCCACTCCCAGCTTCTTTGCGACATCTCGGACGGAGAGGTTGGGGTTCCGCTCGAAACAGCGGGCAACTCTTTTTGTCGTCGCTGTGGCCTCCGGCTTTTGATTCCCCCCGATCCAGCTTTCCTGGCTGTCGACAAACGTTCACCGAACACTTTTAATACATTGGTAACAGTTGATTTAGCCACATTCAACAATTTCGCCAACTTGGCGTGAGTGTAGTTGGGATTTTCGCCATGCACGTGATGCGTTGCTTCTCTTCCTTCGACGACATTTTGATAACTGAAGTGTGCTAATCTCAAAATCAAAATAGAGGCATGATGGTACACGCACACATCTTCAAAATGAGGGGTGTGCAAATTTTTTTAATGCACGATGAAAGGAAATGCGTCAAGTTTAAGTCGACCAAATTAAGATCAGAACACCCTTTAAATTCACAAAAACAAGTATATTTATGAAAAATGTGATGACCTAATAACCACATTTCATTTTTACATTGCCCTTTAAACGATGGGCTTGGATTTTATGGAATGGACCTCCCTGAAAACATCGGTGCTCATAGATTTTTACAGTCAGTCAGTCAGTCAGTCAGTCAGTCAGTCAGTCAGTCAGTCAGTCAGTCAGTCAGTCAGTCAGTCAGTCAGTCAGTCAGTCAGTCAGTCAGTCAGTCAGTCAGTCAGTCAGTCAGTCAGTCAGTCAGTCAGTCAGTCAGTCAGTCAGTCAGTCAGTCAGTCAGTCAGTCAGTCAGTCAGTCAGTCAGTCAGTCAGTCAGTCAGTCAGTCAGTCAGTCAGTCAGTCAGTCAGTCAGTCAGTCAGTCAGTCAGTCAGTCAGTCAGTCAGTCAGTCAGTCAGTCAGTCAGTCAGTCAGTCAGTCAGTCAGTCAGTCAGTCAGTCAGTCAGTCAGTCAGTCAGTCAGTCAGTCAGTCAGTCAGTCAGTCAGTCAGTCAGTCAGTCAGTCAGTCAGTCAGTCAGTCAGTCAGTCAGTCAGTCAGTCAGTCAGTCAGTCAGTCAGTCAGTCAGTCAGTCAGTCAGTCAGTCAGTCAGTCAGTCAGTCAGTCAGTCAGTCAGTCAGTCAGTCAGTCAGTCAGTCAGTCAGTCAGTCAGTCAGTCAGTCAGTCAGTCAGTCAGTCAGTCAGTCAGTCAGTCAGTCAGTCAGAAAAATACAGATATTACTGTTGTTGCCGAAGACAGGAAAGCCTTCGGGGGACCCAGCATCGTATAGGCCAATATCCTCACCTGGCTGACGACATTTACTGACTGACTATCGAGGATGCAATTCGGTTTTCGGAAAGGAAAGTCTACGGTGGATGCCATTCGGACAGTGGTCGAGACAGCCGTAAAGGCGTCCAAACCGAAGCGGAGAGGTGATCGATATTGCGCTGTTGTAACGATCGACGTTAAGAACGCCTTCAATAGTGCCAGCTGGGAGGCTATTGCCGAGTCGTTGCACAGAATGAGGGTCCCTGATTACCTTTGCAGAATTCTGAAGAGCTACTTTCAGAACCGGGTGCTGATCTACGAGACCGCTGTGGGCAAACATCGGTAAACATCAAGGCGGGAGTTCCGCAAGGTTTCATCCTCTGCCAACAACGGGATGTACAACGGGGTGCTGATGCTAAAACATCCCAAAGGCGTAGTGATCGTTGGCTTTGCGGATGACATCGTATTATCAATGAAAGGCGAAACACCGGAAGAAGTGGAAATGCTGATGACTGAAGCAATCGGCATAATTGAAAACTGGATGCAGGGGTCGAAGCTGCAGATAGCCCACCACAAAACGGAGGTGCTGATGGTCAGCAATTGCAAAGCGGTACAGCGAGCAGAAATCGCCATCGGAGTGCCATAGCTTCGAAGCGCGTGCTGAAGTATCTGTGTGATAATCGACGATCGGCTAAACTTCAACAGCCACGTAGATTATTCCTGTGGGAAGGCGGCGAAGGCCTTCAATGTGGTGGCCAGAATCATGCCAAATAGCTACGGACCTAGCAATAACAAGCGGCGTCTACTGGCTAGTGTATCATCATCGATAGATACGGAGATACGGAGGTTCAGCCTGGGTCGCAGCGCTGGGAGCCAGGCATAATTGGGCGTGTTCAACTACGTTCAGGCTCATGGCCATGCGAGTCGCGAGTGCGTACAGAACTATTTAATCAGAGGCAGTATGCGTCATTTCCGGAATCATCCCGATTGACATCACTCTCGCGGAGGACAGTGAATGTTATCAGCGGAGGAATACCAGAGAAGTTTGGAAGCTGCTGAGAGCATAATCGATGATCAAATGGCAGCGAGAATGGGACACGGAGAAGAACGGTCGATGGAAGCAACAGCTCATTCCGGATCTGTCGATCTGGATGAAAAGGAAGCATGGAGAGGTAAACTTCTATCTTACGCAGTTTCTGTCTTGCCACGGTTGCTTCAGGCAATACTTTCATCTATTTGGACACACAGCGTCACGTTTTTGTCACCGGAGCACGTGGTCCTTGACTGCTTGATTCGGATTATTGCGAAGCGAGATGCTTGCCCTTCAGCGGGGCAGATAGCAGCCCAGTAAACGTCGTCTATAAAATGTGTCGTGACGAAAGTGCGTAGAATGCGATTAATGGAATCAAGAAGCGAGTGGTTGAATCTCGGGTCTCGGGCGAACCTACCATGAAGTAATACCATTGGGCAGTCCCAGGGGGGATACTCATGGCGCAACAAGAAGTCTAGATGAGAATGCAAGAAGTGCAATTTTGGTGACATATTACACCTCTGTGCAGCTCTTGAATAATGTGTGCATAATCCGGAGATTTTCGATTTCCCAGGAAGTAAGCTCAAATGTTTTGGAACGCATTCCTTGCTCGTTACTCGGTTGCGTTAAGAGTTTCCTGAAATCTGTCATCTTTGAGAAATTTCCTAATTTGAGGGCCAACAAGTACTCCTTCTTTCACTTTGGCTTCGCTCAATCTCGGAAAGTTTTTTCCCATAAAATAAAATGGTTCTCCTAGGATATCCAGCTCTTTTACGAAAACTTCAATAAGCCCAAGCTTAATATGTAACGGAGACATGGCCGAGCTTCCCTTGGCTTAAGAGAGAGCAAAGGATAGTTCGCACATCGTGAAGTATCGGTTGATGGCAAGATATGGGTCTGCATTCGGGATGGCGATCCTTATGGTGTGGTGGCCAGTGATGTCTATCTTTCGCCGAAAACGTGCGGGAAGCCTTTTTTGGTCGATTAACAGTGAACGTATTCTCCTAGAACGTTGGCGACTGGTTTGGGATCGGTAATGGTATGTCCGTTGATTAAGGTGTTCGTTAAGGGTCAAGGAATTCCTTCCAGCAGGCTATTCTAGCCGATCTCATCATGTCACGGCAGTGGTTTCTCTTTTCGGTATAGACTTCGGTGACTTTTTGTTTCCCGAGATACCCCTCAGGTGGTGTTTGGGCGGCTTTTTGAACTCTCTATAACTGATGCGGGGATACTGTTGCTGACGTTGTCGGCTAGGGTGTGGAAGGTGTCCCAGTCGACGCGGTAACTGGCTTTGGGGTCTGCGCAAGGTGTTGTTGTATGGTTGCCCGATCTGATCACGATGGGGTGATGGTCGCCGCGCATCGGGTCTTCAGGCAAGCCCCCCCCCCCTCCTCACCTGAGAGCTACTTGAGGAGACTGCGGCTGTAGAAGCAGAAGTACTCGACACTGTAGAATTCTGTAAGTCGCAATGCCCTTGAACGCAATATGTTACTTGCGTAACGCGTGTTATGATCATGATTAGTAGTAGAGAATTCCAGGTTATGATGCAAATTTCGAGTTTTCAGAATATCGTAAACGAACAGACAGATTTGCAACTTGCATAAAACCACGCAATTGAAAAATGCTATGTGAATCTTTTTTGTAGAGCTGAACTGGCGGATAAAGTTGTGGTAACGTATAGATAATTTTTAAGCATCTATTTTGAAGAAATTGTAGTTTCTTTAGATTGGATTTACTGGTATGACCATATACAATCATTAAATACTGCAAATGTGAATGTATACAGCCATAATAATTAGTTAAGGAGTTTTCTCACACGATATATCAGGCCACATTGAGAAGAGATTTTCCGCCGAACATGCTCTATATGATCTGTCCACGAAAGTGTATGATCTAAAACTAAGCCGAGATATTTGCAGTTAGACACTTTCTCGATCTTAGTAGTCCCAATTAATGGATTATTGGAATGTGTAATTTTTTTTTTCGGTGAGTAAAATAGCATGTACTTAGTCTTCAACAAATTTAGAGATAATAAACTAGGATCAAAGTACCTTATAAGTAAATGCAAGTCATTATTTATGTGGGCGATAATGGTCGACGACTCAATATTTGGATAAAACAGTGCTGTATCATCGGCAAATAGATTTGGTATTCTTTTTAGGGGTAGATTTCCAATATCATTTATGTAGATTAGAAATAGAAGAGGTTCGATATTGCTCCCTTGACGAACTCCAGTGTTAATAGACTGCAGGGAACTTCGTGCATCTTGTAATGCTACATATTGCTTTCTATCACTCAAATAACTCCGCATAATATGATTAGCTAATCCGTGTATACCATAACTTTCTAATTTTTGCAACAGAATATTATGATTCAAGGTATCGAACGCTTTTTTTCAGTCAATAAAAAGGCCTCCAACAACGCATTTATTATCAATATTATTTATAAGAAAATCAACCAGTTCCGCGATAATGGTTGAGGTACTGCACCCTTTCCTGAATCCATATTGAAATTTATATAACACGTTATATTTGTCCAAAAAGTCTACAAGTCTACTCACTAACAGTTTTTCAAAAACTTTGCTGAACACAGATAACGTTGAAGTAGGACGATAGTTACATGGATCACTTGGTTACTTTGAGACACTCTAGATATTTCCCCTGTCTTAGTATTTGATTTTTGAGAAAACATGTCAGCAAATCTATTAGAATTTTGTTTTTATACTGGGGGTGAAACTATCCGGTCCACAGCTTTTCTTGTTATCCAGATTACTTATTATAGATTTAATTTCATGTATATCAGTGGGCTTTAGGAAAATAGTTTGCTCCAAACGAGTAACAGTGCTCAAGGGGTTGACATGATTAGTTTTGATAGTCTTAGCAAGATTTGCAACCAACGTTTGAGAAGAACTCATTAAATATTTCACAAACTTCAAAGTTTTGATGTTTTGTACCAATCCTTCATTAGTTCAATTTTAAAGTTGGTTTGCCTTTTCCCCATCAGTTTATTCAAATTTTTTCAAACTTTAGCCTGACTTGTGCTATCCAAAAGGTTTTTGTAATACTCATTTTTACGCATTCTCTCAGCATTATCAACCTTTTTAACTACATGCTTAAGTATTTCTGTTAAGTGAACATTAGTAGGGTTATTTTTTACTTTCTTTCGATATCTGTTCTTAAGTTTTATCCACTGTCAAACATAGTAATTAAATTATGGAGAGTGTGAGCTGTTTAGTGGGAGCTATTAGTACACGACACTGAAGAAGTCTGCACATTGTAGACGAAATACGCGTATCTGTCAAGATAAGCAATAAAGGTAGTTGGAATTAAATGGAAATTACTAATCATTCTTCTTATTTTATAGTAATTAAGCCATTGACAATGTTTAGTTTTGATATTAACATTTTCACTTTTGATTGAAGTGCGTTCCGTCTACATTCTAATATAAGTAGACGTTAAAAGTAGTATTGATTCATGACTATCGTCGCAGCAAGTATAAGTATTCAAAAAAGTTCGAAATAGATGGTTAAGTTTATTTTTGTCTACCATTCTCTTTGTTGGAACAATACGTTCTTTTGAATTGCTATATTTTGTGGATGACACAACAATAAGGTGATCACTGAAATCCGAATAAACAGTAACGTTTCTAACATGTGTGAGGTATTCTTTTCTGATAACAAAGTGATCTAGGACATAATTACTAACTTGACTAACCATGAGTGTTAGAACAAATACAATCATACGACTCTAAAAGACATTTGTAACGAAGCACAATGTTATTATTTGGCAAATTATCCGGAATATTAACATCACCCACTATAAATAGCGGACGTGAGCTGTAAGTTGATAGAAAGTTTTCGAGCTCATCATGAAATTTACCATAACCAAATGATGGAGGTCTGGACACAACAATTACGTCATACATAAGTTCATTAATGTTTATTTTTATATGAATGAAATGCATTCCTTCAGCAGTAAAATTTTTAACAACATTGGTTTAATTCAGCAGAACACAATAATATGTTAAAATATCTAGTTTGAGGACCGACAAAGTCAAAATTAGGGATGATGTTGGGGCCACTCACAAGTGTGGGTGGATTGTTTCAATGTTTATCATAGATTTTTGAACTCCAGAATTATAAAACGAGCTTCGTAAGTTAATGAGATCTATTCTATTTTTGGATCATTCCTGATGCAGTTTTCAATACCTCGATAGTAAATATGTAGTTTGTTTATCGAAGTAAATATTGTACGACGAATTTTGACACATTCAGAAAAAAAACAAACAACTGCGAACAATCAAAGTTCACCGTGTTTCATGCATCATCAAATGAGCAAACAGCACATCGTCAATCCCAACGGGAAAAAAAATCCTCAGTGAATATTAGACGACGAGTACAGAAATCCATTTCTGGAGAGGTGAGATCAGCTCACACGCCCCTAAAACAGAGGCCAAATGCAAACAACAGAATATCCGACAAAATATGTGTTTCAACAGACCAACCCGGAATGCACATCTTCCGGACCCAAACATTCTCGACTTACGCTATCTAGTTTAAAATAATGGTTTGTTGATCCGGATCGCAGATTCTTCGCCACACTCTTCCCAGGGCAAACCAAGCACAATCAGTTTATCACCATTACAAACGAGCACTCAGAAGCGTCACATCAACCGAACAAAATCCTAATTTACATCTTTCCAAAGCACATTTTTATTCCTGCCTACCAGCACATCGAGTCGTTCCGCTCGAGATAAACGATGTCATATTATAATTTCAAAAAAGAAAATTGTTACAACAAACTTCACCCACCGAGTCGCGACAGCCGGCGGCGTAGAAGTTTGACGTCACAAACACACACCTTGTATCGTTTTCGTCGTGTCGTCGTCGTCGTCGTCTCTGGAGATCGCTCGACTCAACAAAACCACCGATCCGGGCGGCTATTGTTGCTGTCGAGGCATTGTTATTGTTTTTTTTTTCAATCACTCACTCGATTTTATTTTCTTCAGCAAAACAGGTATTGCTTGAAACTTACACTGACTGCCACCACGAAACCGCGTGGTAGACTGGTGAAAGCGTCGCGTCGCACTTTTTTTTTCTCTCCGTTGATAATTAATCAACTTTTTTTTTCTTCTCTTGCTATGTAACCCCGCACGGAGAAATTTTGTTCTTCAAGTAGTAACGTTGTTCAGCAACTACAAAAGTGGAAACACGTTCGGCACGTTCGACGTTTGGAATTAGACTGAATGAAAACGGCAGCAGCAGGCCGATCGAAGTAGGCTAACGGAAAAATAAAGGGCGCTGCTCTGTGGTGCAGTGCGTCGTAGTAGGCCTCGCACGGGAGCACCACCAGCACACGGGCAGATGTGCGGGTCGGACGGAACGGGATGGTAGAGTAGGTGGCGAACGCGCTGGTTGTACCGAAACGCGATCTCGGACTTCTATTCGCGAACAGCGATGCTGCGAAACTGTCTACTTACATCTTTTCCGATTCTCACCACACTCGCTGGAGAGTTGGCCCGTGCCGTTGCGCCTACTACTACTGAGTGCACTGAGAGCTGTATATAGAGCTGAGTGGTGAAACCGGAGAGCTGGAAAGTTGCAGTGCCAGCTTAGCCAGCTCAGAGTTTTACATAAGAGGGTGAGAGAGCGGAAAACAGCGACAAGCCAAACTGGAGAGAAGCCGGCTCGTGTCCCATCGAACTTAAAACAACAACCGACCAGCTGATGACAGTTACTGATAACTACTTTACTCAAACTTTGTGTGTGAGTGTAGTGGATGGGGAGCGGCAGCGTGGATTGTCGTCATAAAGCCAACGCTGACTGAGGCAATATATGTTCATAAAAGTAACGATTTGTTGATGGGTCAAAAGCATCAATATTTAGCAAAACACGTGACGTTATTGAAGCTTTGCTGTTGCGGTTTGGATGATAAGCGGAATCGCGGTCTGATGAAACCGAATCGTAATTCTATTCACTGTTAGTGTGTTTAAATCTATTTCGAGAATGACATCAACTAATCGGAAATGACCGTCGAGAAACGAAATGTCTGCAGCGAAAAAACAACGGTCAAAACGGTCCAACAGTATTTGTTCATAAGGTACAGTGAGAGGCTAAATATTGGCTCCAGAAAATATAAATTAAAGTAAAAGAAAAGCATTTTAATAATTAATGTGCCCTGCTTTGTGTCCTCCTCCAGTCCAGTCCAATCAGACCAAGGCCGGTGTGGCTTCTGCTGTACACAGAAGTTGTCTCCATTGCAATCGGTCCATAGCTGTACCTCGCCAGCCTCGCTGTCTGCGGAGGGTCCGAAGGTCGCCTTCTACTTGATCGATCCACCTTGCTCGTTGCGCGCCTCTTCTTCTTGTACCCGTCGGTTCGTTTTCGAGGACCATTTTCACAGGGCTGTCGTCCGACATCCTTACGACATGCCCAGCCCATCGTAGTGGACCGTTTTTTGCTATGTGTACGATGGGAGGTATTCCCAGCAACTGATGCAATTCTTGGTTCATTCGCCTCCTCCACGTTCCATCGTCTGCCATCTGCACTCCACCGTAGATCGTACGCAGCACACTCCGGTCAAACACACCAAGGCCGCGTTGGTCCTCCACTAGCAATGTCCATGTTTCGTGGCCGTAGAGAACTACCGGTCTCATTAATGTCTTGTAGATGGTCAACTTTGTAGTTCTGCGAGCTTTGTTCGATCTTAGCGTCCTTCGGAATCCAAAGTAGGCACGATTGCCAGCCATAATGCGCCTTTGTATTTCTCTGCTGGTGTCGTTATCGGCGGTCACCAATGAGCCCAGATACACGAATTCGTCTACTACCTCGATTTCATCACCGTCGATCTGAACTAGTGGTAGGAGGCTAACATAGTCTTCTCTTGAGCCTTTTCCCTTCATGTATTATGTCTTGTGGCTTTTTTTTTTAACGCATTACGGACTTAGATTTGAAGTTATCAAATAGATTCTAGAAGCTGTTGTAAATGTAGCATCCGCAGCGTGATTTTGAATGTGAAAGTATTTATTATTTTGGGATTCAAGTTAGAATTCTAAGAATTCATCAAATAGAACATACAATTGAGTCATATTTATCATTGTGTCTTTAAGAATTTAAGTGCAACAAGAATTGCATCAAACGTAATATTCATTATGTTTAAGAGTGTTAATTTCTAACGCATGTCATGACTACCGTCCTTTTCAGGACGATCAATTAGATTTTACAATAAAAGAGCTTGTGTTTAGGTGAAATTTTTGTGAAATTTAACATAAACAACTGTTGCATATTACCGAAAACAGTTCATTTTGGATTGTTTGAGGCATTCAGTCGTAGGAGATAAATTAGACAGAGATTTTTCATTAAAGCCAAACTGAAAAACTTAAGCAAAGGCATTTTCCACATCATTTTTTAGAGCAAGAGTCCACCTATCCGACAGAACTTGTGGCTTACATGGGTACATTTAGTGTTACGAGATATATACCGAAAGAATCATTGGTTACGTTTGTTAGTTGAGTCCTAATGATTTTTTTGTCGAATTCCATGTTTGTCATTGAATGCATTGGTCAGTTTAAAGCTGCATACAAAATGACTGGAGAGATGATAGACAGACGACTACCGGCTGACATAAAATGAGTTTCACTTATACTTTCGTACGGCATGCATAAAGTTGTATTAAGAACCATGACAAGCTAGTGTCATCTCAAAGGTGGCCATGGGTGAGATCAATCTGATTATAAATATATAACAAAAATCATATTTTCAAATAACACTAAATACGTGCCTGGTTTGAAAATTTTACATTTCCAAATCTGGAAGTGTTTTGCAGTACCCTTATTCAAATGTTATCGGTAATGTTTACATGGGGGCCTATTGTATGTGGAAGTAAGCTCGGAATGGGCGTGACTCTCTATGCATTGTGAAATGAGTCGCTGGATCTTCAATAGAGCTATCACTTTCTAGCTCCTGGATTAAAGCGGCTTTCAATGGCACTCAAAGGATTACCATTGCCATGGGCAAATTCGCATCTAATAACGGCCAATTTGAAATCATTTGCGAACACGCTCTTGGAAACATTTCAATTTCAGTGACCTTCTGCCTTCATCAAAACACACCGGAGTGAATGAAGAAGAGAGAGAAGTCTAACCACATCCGTCCCCCTCCCCTTTTCAAGTGTCCTTTTTATTATTGAATGGTTCCAAGTCACTTTCTGTGCCTACTTGATGTCGTTCCGAAATTACGAAGACTTTTTGGGGGGAGGAAAGAGGTTGGCCAAAGTCTACGCACCATACAAATTTTCGAAAAATTGTACGAAGGAAATCTAGGGGAAGGAAAGGAGGGGAGGGGGGTATAGAGAGTATAGCATGCACTATGAATTTAATCAATCATACCTTAGCAAAATCTAGGAAAAGATAATGCTACTCTACAGGAAATACTCTCATATTTTAAGAAGTTTATATTGTTCACCTCTTTTCATGAACATCCCTAATTGATTAGATTTGAACGACCTTTCTAGTGTCCTCTCCCTCTGCGTTGCGTTGTTAGGAGTATCACAAAGAGTAGGCATTGATCGTAAAAATCAGTCTTGTGAAAATTGTACTGATGAAAGCGCGTAAAAAGATGAGCTCCTGATATTGGAAGGTTTCCAACATGGATTCGGCCGGTGACGATGATTGGCGAAATCACGACAATGGCGCAGAAGGTGGGGAACCCGGCGCTGTTATGTAAGTTGGATTAAATTATTTTTAAATGTGAAATGTCCATGAATTAAAAGAACTTTGTCGGTTGCTGTGCACCACCACAGGCCCTGAACCCTTTCTGTCGCTAGTTCCGCTCGGCTCGCCGATCCTTTCCATCTGTATTAAAAGCGAGAACCGTAGGAGTTCTATAGATCCAGTTTCGCCTCTCAAATCTGGCTTGAGCGTGAACGTGCCGAACTTCTCAAGCATCTTAGATTGAGTCGTACCGCTCGACTCTAAGCTATGTACCCTGGTGTTTAACAGGTTCTACCCTTTGTTCCAAGTTAGTCGAAGGTTTCAAATGCCCTCCAGAATCAGTTTTTTTTTATGAATGTACGACATTTATGTTCATTCAAAAGTTTTCTAAATGTAAGTTAAAGATTTTTGGTTGAGTTTGGCACGTTTTAAGCAACTTATTATTATTATACTTATTTCATGCTAAAAAAATGATCTTAAAAATTATTGATGGTTTATTACTATCTTATCTTTCTGTGGGCTGATAATCCACAGTAAACTTGTTGCCAAGAATAGACTGGATTGGTGACTGCGCTCTGAATGGTACAGCTCTGAGTTGCTGCTCAACAGTTTCACATTAAGAAATAATTAGCTCTTAGTGGCTCTGTACAGCTCCGTGTAGCTGTTTGATAGTGATATTAAACACTTAAGTTAACAAGAGACTCTAAGTGATCTGAGGAAATTTGAGAACTTAACGCTGCGGCCTGATAACTCACAGTGTTAGTTTCCCTAAGCAGTTAACATTACGCATTTATAAGTTCTGGGTAGCTCTACATAGCTCTGAATTGGTGTTTGTGACTGAGCTTTGAGTGGCTTTGTACAGCTCTGAGTTGCTATTCAACAGTTTTATACTAGAAGCGACAACGAACCCTGAAAGACTCTGTACAGCTCTGAGTGGCTGTTCAATAGTGGTATCATGGACTTGTGTTTACAAGAAACTCCGAGTGGTCGCAGGAGCTTAACAAAAACTTTACTCTGTGGGCGGATAACTCACAATGTCTAAGTTTCTTTGTGCGGTTTGTAGTTAGCTTTACACAGCTCTTGAGTACAGATAATTGCTGCTCAACAGTTTTACATATCGAGAGCATGAGCTCTGAGTGGCTTTGTACAACTATGAGTTGCTGTTCAACAGTTTTACATTAAGAAATAATGAGCTCTGAGTGGCTGATCGATAATGATATCAAGCAATTGTGTTTTTAAGATACTTTGAGCAGTCTTGGAATTGTTTAGTTTCTCTGAGCAGTTCACATGAAGCATTTCTAACCTCTAGGTAGCTCTACACAGCTCTGAGTTGCTGTTTAATAATTTTACACTAGAAGGGACAATAATCATTGTCGCTCTGAGTAGCTGTTTGATAGTGTTATCATGGACTTGTGTTTTTGATAACTAACTATGTTTAAGTTTCTATGTGCGGTTTGTAGTTAGCTTTACACTCTGAGTTGCTGTTCAAAAGCTTTACATTACGAGTTCATGAACTCTGAGTTGCTGTTCAACAGTTTCACATTAAGAAATAATGAGCTATGAGTAGCTATGTACAGCTCTGAGTGGCTGTTTGCTAGTGATATCAAGCACTTGCGTTTTGAAGAGACTTTGAGCAGTCTTGACAGCTTCGAGAAACTTGACGCTGTGGGCTGATAATTCACATTGATTGAGTAGTTTACATGAAGCATTTCAAAGCTCTGGGTAGCTTTACACAGCTCTGAGTTGCTGTTTGTGGCTAAGCTCTGAGTGGCTTTGTACAGCTCTGAGTTGCTGTTCAACAGTTTTATACTAGAAGTGACGCTCTGAGCTCTGAGTGGCTGTTTAATAGTAATATCAAGCACTTGCGTTTTGAAGAGACTTTGAGCAGTCTTGAGAGCTTCGAGAAACTCGACGCTGTGGGCTAATAACTCACATTGTTTAGCTTCTCTGAGTAGTTTACATGAAGCATTTCTAAGCTCTGGGTAACTCTACACAACTCTAAGTTGCTGTTTGTGATTAAGCTCTGAATGGATTTGTACAGCTTTGAGTTGCTTTTTAAGAATTTTATACTAAGCGATAATGAGGTCTGAGTAGCTCTGTACAGCTCTGATTGGCTGTTCAATAATGATATCAAGTACAAGTACTGTCTACAGAGACTCTAAGCGGTCTTAGGAGGTAGGAGAAACTCGACTTTGGGCTGATAACTGACACTATTTTGGTTTCTCTGAGCGTTTTACAGATCAAGAGATCTGGAAGACTCTGTACAGCATTGATTTGCTCTTAGTAATGTAATTCTTTCTACATAATAGTGATATTAAGCTGTCAGCTGGTCAATCGCGTTCGTAGTGTGCCGTCAATCACGGTAATTAAATTCAACAATTTGAATTTCACAGTTCTTAGTTGCTGTTCATGAGTTTAACAAGATATTGTGAGCTCAGGGTGGTTCCGAACAGTTCTGAGTTGCAATTGCGTTCACAAGAGACTCTGAGTGCTTTTAAGATCTTGGAATAACCCAACACTGTGTGCTGATAACGAACAATGTTTAGTTTCACTGAGCGGTTCATAGTAAGTTGAAGCGAAAAAACCCTCCGATATCCCTCTCTAGCCGACAACTTCCCGAAGGGCCGTGGAAATTCCTTCAAATTGATTTTTTGTCCTTGGCTGATTGTGGATCTTACGATCTTAGTCGTAGTTGCCACATACTCTCGATTCCTGTCCATTAGAAAAATGGACGCTAAGAGTACAAATCAGGCTTTCATTTTTTTCCCACGTGGAGGCTTCCCTTGATCTTTCAGAGCGATAATGGTTTCCAAGGAAGTGAGATTACGGAATGTTGAGAAAGTAAAGGTGTCAAAATCCGGAAATCCATACCCTTAAGTCCTCAATCAACTGGTGCAGTCAAGCGCCAAAATCAAGGAATCATCAAGGCTATAGCAAGTGGTAGAATAAACAGCGTTCCTTGGAAGCCAGCCCTCCAGCAATATGGTCATGTACACAACACAGTGGAGACACACTCCAGGCTGGGCATTACCCCATTTGCATTACTTGTCGGGTTGAAGGACCGTGGCACTTTCCCGGCTTTCTGGAACTCCAAATGTGACTCACGGATAGCCAAAAAAGACGTCAGGGGCGAGGATGCTTTCACCAAGCTCATCAGCAAACAATACACAGATACGCGGAGCGGAGCAAAAGATTCTTATGTAAAAGTAGGAGATAAGGTACTACCTGCAATTCGAAGCGAATCACAGAAAGCCAAGAAAATTTTAATATGCGGGCGTCACACGTAACCGGCGATAATTCGAGTAAAATTGAAAGTTCTAAGTTACAGGGTGCAGATATGGAAGCAGCAAATGAGAAGGATCAAGACCGCGAATCGGATGGCCAAGGAAGGTGAACCCAAAGAACCATAAGAGAGCCGGAGCTCAAGACTATTCTTGAGATTTCAAGCTTATTGCTTTCACAATTAGCTGATTGCTTGCTCTTAACTTAGTGTTCTAAATGCACTTCCACAGTTATTAATTGAGCGCTTTCGATGCCAAGTACCATTTTTGCATTAGTGTGATTTTGTGGCATACGTTATGCCCAGGGAGTCGAGAAATTTTCCTTAACGAAAAATTCCTAGACCAGACCGGGAATCGGACCCAGCCACCTCCAGCATGGTGTTGCTTTGTAGCTGCGCCTTTACCGACTCATACGTGGTTTATGAATGGCTCCTTTCCTCTCCAATATTCAATATTGATACTTCCTGTAAACGACTAATGCTGCCTTTGAAAATTTGCGTAAAACTTCGCATGTCCAGGAACAAAAATTCGTCCTCCCAATAGTATTTTGACTGATCTGGAAACTGGCCAAAAATGGTAAGATTACGTTCGAGAAAGTTCTCTGATACTTCAGCGTAATCGCTTTTGAAAATTAGCGTTAAATGATACGCATCGAATTCAAGGCCGCATACGATACTATTGATCGTGAAGAGCTATGGAAGATTATGGACGAGAACGTTTTCCCCGGTGAACTGACCAGAATGATCAAGGCTACGATGGATGGTGAACAGTGTTACGTGAAGATATCGGGTGCGTTATCGGACTCGTTTGAAACACGCAAAGGACTTCGTCAAGGCGATGGTCTTTCCTGCCTCCTGTTCTACATTGCGCTAGAAGCTGTTATGAAACGTGCGGACTTTAATATGCGGGGTACGATTTTCAATAAATCCGGTCAGTTCATCTGCTTCGCTGACGACGTCGACATTGTCGGCAGAAGATTCCAGGTGGTAGTTGATCAGTACACCATGCTGAAACGTGAAGCGAAAAAGGTTGGACTGACGGTGAATGCGTCGAAGACTAAGTATCTGTTGGCTGGAGGAACCGAGCGTGATAGAGCTCGCATTGGCAGAACTGTACCAACCGACGGAGATGTGGTCCTAATAGGACATTGGGTGGTCCTCTGGTGCGGTCCTGATAGGACGTTGGACCAGCATAAGTAAGTGAGTAAGATACGCATGCAAGTGCTGTTTTTTTTGTTGTTGCTGGGGGATTTAAACACTACTGCGTCCATTGATACGAACTTTTGTAGTATATCCCTGTTTACTGTATACGCATTGGGCAACCTGACCACCATTTGTTGGGTGGTCAGCTGCTTGTCACAACACGTTCCCAGTCAGGTATGATTTGGTTTACCAGGATTGGCAGACCAAATCTCATTGGGCTGTCAACAACCACTACCAAGAAACTGATCTACGCCTATACAATGCATTACAGCTGCAAAGCAGATGCTCCGATGTTTCGCTTTCTAGGTTACAGAAGCGGCTGATATCATTCTGAACTCAGCCAATGTTCTTCAAATGATATCTGCTCGGACAATGCCCTGTTACTAGGCCAGTGTATGCACAGGGAGCTCTCTTATTGAGCTCTAAGAGCTTTTTGGTTTTATTTGCGTTTGGACTTATAAATCTTTTTGACTGGTTACACTTTCTGACAGCAAACCCATTGGTTATCACCTTTTGTTCTTCCCAGCATTTAATATCCATTTTTATGGTACAGTTTGATATACCGCAGAATGGCTCTGGGCCAAATAACTAGATCCTATTCTAGTGAGATCGTCTGCTATTTCATTCCCTTCAATGCCACTGTGTCCCGGAACCCAATAAATACAGAATACATTTATGCGCTTAATGATTTAAAAGCTGCCTGACTGTCCGAGAAAATATAAATATTTGCATATTTGTACTTTCTTTTCAGGCAAACATTCACGCATTCTAGTATTGCAAAGATTTCTGCTTGAAAAACTGTTGGCCACTGTCCCATAGCTACTGACATTTTGATTCCTGGACCATAGATTCCTGCCCCAGTTTTCGTTCCAATATTTTGAGCCATCTGTGAAAAATGAGATTGAACCTTGGCGAACCGTGGGTCCTCCGGCTTCCCAATCTGTAGCGATGTTTCGCATACCTTGTAAGGAACGTCATAGTTGTCCTCCGGTTTCATCCAGTCTCCGTTCATAGTTATCACCGGTCCTCTTTTAAAATGTTGTAATATACTCAGATGACCGGTAAGATCACCTAACATTATATTTCTAGAACTTTTCAGCATCCGAGCTCTTCTTTCCGCCTCTAACTGCACATATTCACCCGGTTTTGCGTTTTTAGTTTGTTGTGCCTCGCGCTTTCCCGCGTGTTGGTTTTTTTTTTGGTAGCGCCCGTGGGTTGCCCCCCCCCCTGTATTTTTAAAAATGGATGATTTTATTTTTTTAACCCTTTTTTTGGTAATGGTGGCAAACAAAAACAAATAGTTTTGCTTATCCCATAATAAGTGGGCATTCCAGTTCAGTTTAGTATCCATAATTACGCCCAGGTATTTAACCTGTTCGCTAAATTGGATGTGTTCTCCTCCAAGCTCGAGTGCTTCAAGGTTAAACTTTCTCTTTCTTGTGAAAGGTACAATCACTAATTTTGATGGATGACTTTTTAAGCATTGTTTCATTCTACCCGATACTAAAGGGTGATACGGTCAAAATTTGGTCAAGGGAAAACGCGTGTAAATCGGTGAAATCGTTTATTTAAAAAATCAAATTGAATTTCTTTTTCAAGTTCAATTAGTATAAAATTCAGGAAAAATATTCAGTTAGGCTTCCGCTTTTCCAAATCCGAATTGCCGGGCCTTACGCTTGACCCCTGCCATCAGATTTTGTACAGCCACCTTGTCCACCTTCTTCGCCGCAGAAAGCCAGTTTGCCTTGAACTGCTGCTCGTCCTTAGCAGTTTTTTTGGTCTTCTTTAGGTTCCGCTTGACAATAGCCCAGTATTTCTCAATTGGGCGGAGCTCTGGCGTGTTGGGAGGGTTCTTGTCCTTGGGAACCACCTGCACGTTGTTGGCGGCGTACCACTCCATGGCCTTTTTACCGTAATGGCAAGATGCCAAATCCGGCCAAAACAGTACGGAACAACCGTGTTTCTTCAGGAAAGGCAGCAGACGTTTATTCAAACACTCTTTCACGTAAATTTCTTGGTTGACAGTCCCGGAAGCTATGAAAATGCTGCTTTTCAAGCCACAGGTACAGATGGCTTGCCAAACCAGATATTTCTTTGCGAACTTTGACAGTTTCGTGTGCTTGAAAATATCTGCTACCTTTCCCCTTCCTTTTGCCGTATAAAACTCCTGTCCCGGAAGCTGCTTGTAGTCGGCTTTGACGTAGGTTTCGTCGTCCATTACCACGCAGTCAAACTTCGTCAGCATCGTCGTGTACAGCCTCCGGGATCGCGCTTTGGCCGTCGTATTTTGTTTATCATCGCGATTTGGAGTCACTACCTTCTTGTAAGTCGATAGTCCGGCTCGTTTTTTGGCTCGATGCACGGTTGTAGACGATACACCCAGCTTATTTGCGGCATCTCGGAGAGATAGGTTAGGGTTTCGCTTGAAACTACCGGCAACTCTCTTTGTCGTCTCAGCGGCTTCCGGTTTTCGATCTCCCCCCGATCCAGACTTCCTGGCTGTCGACAAACGTTCCCCAAACACTTTAATTACATTTGTAACGGTTGATTTGGCAACTTTTAGCGATTTTGCCAACTTTGCGTGCGAGTTGCTCGGATTTTCGCGATGCGCGAGCAAAATTTTGATACGCTGCTCTTCTTGCTTGGACGGCATTTTGACAACTGAAGAGTGAATTCCAAAATCAAAATAGGAGCAACATTCTACACACACACCCTTCAAATGAGGGGTGTTCAGGTTTTTTAAATGCAAAATTGAAAGAAATACATCAAGTTGATATTGACCAAATTTTGACCGTATCGCCCTTTATATTGTCAAACTTCCCTCTTACTAAGATGACTATGTCATTAGCAAAGCCTACAACCTCGAAACCTTTCGCTTCTTAGCTTCTGAGAAGATCGTTTACAACTAAGGACCACATAAGTTAAGAGAGTACTCCTCCTTGGGGGAAACCTTTGGTTGCCCTTACCTTAGTAGAAGCTCCTCCTAGCTCAGAAGTGATTTTTTTTTTGCAAGCATAGTATGAAGCCAGTTGACAACGCTTGTGTCAAAATTCCTCTTCTTCATAGCCATTGAGGAATAAGATTTACTGTTAAACGCTCCTTCAATATCCAAGAAAGAACAAAGTGCTATTTCTTTTACTGGCACAAATTTTTCGACTTTTTCTACTAGCGTATGAAGCGCTGTAACTGTTGATTTACCAGATTGATAAGCAAACTGAAATTTTGTCATACAATGCTTTTGCATATAAGTTGACTCGAAATACTCTTTCAAAACCTTTTCCATTGTCTTCAGCAGCACTGATGAAAGACTAATAGGTCTGAAGGATTTTGCATTCGTCTTATCACGCTTACCAGTTTTTGTTGTGAAGATTACTCTCACTAACCTCCACTTTGATGGGATGTAGTTCAGCCTTAAGCTTGCCTTAAAAATCTTCATCAGAAACGGAACCAGCATGGCCTCACCCTTTTGGAGCAATGCTGGAAATATGCCGTCCATACCTGCAGATTTAAATGGCTGAAATAATCTAACTGCATGTTCTACACTGGATGTTGTAAAGATTTCATCCTCCATATCTAGTGCCCCTGTGCATTCCTGTCTGTTAGACTGTCGTAAAGTCTGCAAGGAACATCCTTCCACACCGATATGATCAGAATCCTCACACAAGTCCGAGCCCGGAGAATGAGTTTTCATCATAAAACTTAAGGTATCATGTGGGGTTTTAGTATAAGCCCCGTCTTGGAGTTTAATGTTTCCAAGTTCAACCGTATGATCCGTTGCAAGAGTTCTCTGTAGTCTTGCAACTACTAGCGTATTTATTATCAATGCCTTCGCACGTTTGGATCAAAGTTCTCCTTCCTTATCTCATAATTGTATTCAGTGAGAGCTATTCTATACTGACTCCAATCTGAGCTGCTCTTCGCCTTATTAAACAATTTACGAGAGACTTTCCTAAGACGCTCAAGCTTCGAATTCCACCACGGGACGTCCCTGTTCGAATTCGATTGCGTCATAGGACAGCTCCTGTTGTAGGAGTTAACAATCACTTCGTGAATTTCTCGAGAGAATGATTCCAACTGTTGAACCGATTCAATATTTATGTCATTTGATAATAAGTTTGAATTCAGTTGTTGCACAAACTGATTCCAGTTTGTTTTCTTGGAATTTCTATATGCAGGAGGCGCCAAATCGCCTCTACTCCACTCAAAAATAATGTGTTTGTGATCAGACAGTGAGGTTTCGTCTGACACATGCCAGTTCCGATTTTTTTCAAAAATTGCAGAGTTGCTCAATGTCAGGTCTGGAACTTCTTTCCTGATTGTTACATAAATCTATATCACTGGACGACAGATATTCCAAAAGACACTCAACTCTCCTATTGATATCGGTGCTGCCCCAGACCGTGTGATGAGCATTCGCATCGCAGCCAATGATGAATGATTTTTTGTTTTGCCGACAGTAATGTTTTGTTGAAACGAAAATTTATTTTTAAAACCAAATTTGGATGACCCTGATACCACAGACACACAGACGCAACGCTTTGAACTTTTGCTCTATAAATATATAGACATGGAACTCACCAGCAACATCTTTCGAGCATTTCGTGTGAATAATGCTTGCTTGCAAAGTCGCGAACTGCACTGCATACAAGTTTGGTAGAATGTATAGAAACGTCAAAAAATCAGTCTTGATAAAAGAGATGCTCGTTAAGTTCAAAAGCGTGGATTTTCAGGCAACATAACATTGACTACCTATAAGTTCCATGCGAAAATCAAATGATAGCTCGTGACAACAAATGTAACCAGAAGAATGAACGTTCGATGCTTTGATATTCATTTATGTAAACAGGTTCATTTTCAATATGAATTTCAAAATGTCAGAAATGAAATTCAATAAACCACAATGAATATCAATTACCCGTCGGGATAGGAAAAAAATGCAAGGGTAGCCCAGTCCAGGGTATTCTTGCTCAACATTGCTAGGATCTATTCTTCTGGGACGATGATGGCGGCCCTGGTTGTTCCATGTTCGTTCCATGTTAGGATTCAAAATCACTTAATAGTAAAATAAATTTGTGATGATATTCAGATTTCGTCAAATGAAATTCATGCTTACCGATTGATAATCAAAACAACAGTGACAGCCGATTTTCGACCCGCACTTAGAGCCGATTTCATTCATTGAAGCAAAGAAAATTCAGTTGGCATAACAGTGACAGCGGTAACCATGAAAACCGGGAAAGTAAACATCATCATTACACTGGGATAAAATCATTTTCACTTCTCATCACTATTTTATGAAAATCCAAGGCACTGGTCAAAATGATCCGATGTCAGCGCTGCAGCGCACTGTGGTGACGGTCTCGCACAACATAAAATATTCAAATTGAACGTTAAATGCATGTACGGTGAGTGAAGAGAACGAATTACGTCTGTTTGTGTGTGCTGGTACTGTTCACTGTGGCCAGTTAACTTTTGGAAATATTTCCTGGTACCCCAACAAACGTAATCTGAGCATAATGACCAGTATCCGGATCATCAAAAATTGGTACCAATGACCACTTTTCGTTCCGACAAAACATGGGCATGCGACATATAATTTTACACAAATTATCACTAATTAGTGTAAATTGATATTTCGCATGCCCATGTGTTGTCGGAACAAGAAGTGGTGGTACCGATGATTTTTGGATGATCCGGATACTGGTCATTGTGCTCAGATTACGTTTGAAAAGGTACTTCCCCCTGCCCGGAAATGTAGATAAACCCCACACCACCACAAAACCACATTTTTTTTTTTTCCTTTCCCCCCCAATAAAAAACCCCCCCCCCCCAAAAAAAAAAGTTTCTTCGAAAAATTTTGAGATAAATGGAAAAGAACGGTTAAGCGAAAGTGCCATTTGGTCGCATGAATGACGTCTCTCCACATATATGTTGACCCATAGCTATGCATAGCTAACCGTACACATCACGGGTGGCTGTACATACGCGAAGTTGAATGCACCACCCAAGTAACAAATTCAATTTTAAGGTACACTTGAAGAAGTTTTCAAGACTCATTTGATAAAACCACGCATAAAACTAGATATTCTACATAAAATCGAGAAAATAGCCATAAAACCCTCATAAGTTCAAAAAAGCCCATACTACAGGAGGTTCTCAAGACTATTTCCCAAGGTTCGCTTAAAACTTGATAGTTTTGTCGGTACATACTTACAATGACATTCAAGACATGCTTAAAACTATGATAAAACTACCACAAGTTTTAATAGTTTTATGATTTTCCTCTTCAAGAACACTTCCAGTCCGTCAGAAATATGTTTCGAAGATTCCATTTTTCGATTCGTTCTGCTGAATGGGGACTTTTTTATGTTTATAGTTGAGTGAAAAAAAAATATCGATATACATGTGATGTTTCTTTTCCAAAGTGGATACGTATGTAAATTATTTGTAAAATTGACCATAAATGAATGAGTGCTTTTGCCTGCAGTTGATAATTTTTTCATGCGACGGTGTTTTATAACATAAAGGTTCGAAAATTTTAATGCACCACAGAATTATTGCGAGAATATTGATTTATTTATAAAATAAAAAATGTTTAAAAAATTCAACAATTAGGTGACTAGGCTGATGAGTGGTTAGATCTTGAATAAATTGTGTCTAGAATCCATTTTAATGTTTCAAAATGTATTTTAAACAGCAGAAATTGTTCGTAGCATTGGAAAAACGAGAGTTATGTAGCATACATATGTAAATAGCTACCATTCCGAGAGAATCCAGAATAGCCACGCTCGCATTTTTTCAATGGTTTTATGTAAAACTAACATAAAGCGCAAATAAAACTAATATTTCTTGCACAAGACTAACAAGATTTTTTGAGGAGCGCAATAAGTTCATCTTTATTTGTTGTATTCTTGAAAAAGATGAGTTACGCTTGAATAAAACTTGTTTTAATTGCTCAAGGTAAACAAGTCTTTCGTAAGATAGCCATAAATCAGTGTGGAGAAGGCACATCATAAACAAAAAAAAAGGGGACGTTCAAATCAAGAGTGGCTATGCATCATTGTTGCTCTTAGTCATAATTCCAGCTTATAATATATTGTTTTTACTTACCAGCGTAAGCCGATAAGAAAAAAAAACTCTAACTTGAATATGCTTTTGGGAAGAAGAACAGTTAATAATATTGGGTCGACGGCTGAAACATAAGTTGAGCGAAAAATATTTTTTCTCTTGATATATACGCTATACCTTACGTCGGAAGAAATGCGCTGTGTAGTGGATCACTGAGCGATTCCAGCGCACTACTTCCGACTTTAGATTTAACGTATAGATAATGAAAAACATCGATTTTTGCTCAGATGATATACCAGTTTTTAATTGCAACAAGTATATATATTGTGTAGCCTGTTGGGAACTGAAATGCATGACTCGGGAGAATTTAGCATTGACAAAACATTTTACTATCGTAGTACACTATCATAGGTTTTTATTGAATTCCCGCTTGAACGATCCACTAGTTTTTAATTTCTTCCATCTATGGGCGTCCATTGTGACAGTTTGTTTTTTTTTCACATAATGTTCTTTCTCAAGACTATATGCTCTTATTTATGGCAGCATTTCCAAGATACGTTCATCTTAAAGAAGAATGTCATAAAACTTTTTCAAAACTTTTATCAGGTTTTATGAAAGTTGCGAAACGTTGTCTTGAAAGGGGGTACAAGTATCTTATAAAATTACTTACAAGGCGAATTACACTTTTAAATAATAAAGTTTTATGGAGGTTTCTTCAAGGCGACCTGGAAGTGTGCTAACTTTACCGTTATCCACATGAAAACGGTCATGTTTAAATGCGGGGCTTATTGCGTATGAAAGTAACCTCGGAATGGGCGTGGCTCTCCAAACATTCAGGGTAACTGGATCTGCAATAGAGCTAGCACTTTCTAACTCCCGGGTTAAAGCTGCTTTCAATGGTCACATAAAACACTATTGCAAACAGATTTCTTCCGTAATACCACTGCCGGCCACTGGGTGTAAGATTGGACACACACACACACACACACACACACACACACACACACACACACACACACACACACACACACACAACGGTCAAATGACGGGGGGCTACAGGTGCCCTGTATATAAAAAGGCGACAATAGAGGTAACCCAAATAAACCTCACTCATTGCGACATAGCACAGCAACTGTTGTGGCAGTCAAAAGCAGAAACAAAGTGTGACGTCGCAATCATGGCGGAACCGTATCGTGTTCCTCCCGATAACGGAAACTAGGTTTGCAATAGAGCGGTGATGGCTGCGATACAGGTGATGGGCAGATTCCCCATACAGGAAGTAGTGTCCAGTTCATGCGAAGGGTTCGTGATCGCCAAAATCAACGGGATCTTTGTATGCAGCTGCTATGCACCCCCAAGGTGGACCATAGAGCAGTTCCACCAGATGCTGGATGCACTGACTGAAAAGCTCATCGGAAGAAGACCGGTCGTCATCGGAGGAGACTTCAATGCTTGGGCTGTGGAGTGGGGCAGCAGATGTACCAACGCTAGAGGGTGCAGCTTGCTAGAAGCTCTGACAAAGCTGGAAGTTACTCTATCAAACTTAGGTTCCAGCAGCACTCCACCATGTTTCACGGTCTTTTGATAATATCGTGGATCCAAGCGTTTTCCGACGGGTCGACGTACACGGCCAATTCCATCACACCCGATAATGTTGAACTTCGATTCATCGCTGAACAGAACAGTCGACCATTTCTGCACACTCTAATATGAGATTCAGCAAACTGGAGCCTTTTCTTCTGGTTTTTCAACGATATCAGCGGTTTCTTCGAAGGGCGTCTGCAAAACAATCCGGCATCAACGGCACGTCTTCTGACTGTGCGGTCTGACGCAGACAGCTGCAACTCTTCTTTCCCTTTGAAGGATGATATGAAAGGATCTTTCTTGATGCACCGGACGATCATAGAATCGTCCCTAGATAAAGTGCAGCGTGATCTTCCGCCTTTGTTCTCCACAGAAATCTTTCCGGTGGAACGAAACTTCGAGCAAAGTCTTGTGATTTTTGATTATTTTCACTCCATATTTGGTACAGATCTCTTTTTGTGACATTCCACACGTGTAATCATTGATTATTTTCTTTTGCAGTTCTAATCCAAAACTGTCACGGGCCATTTTGAATCTGGAAGTATCAAATGTTCCAAAATATTAGAAGCAACATTATTTTATGTAAAATAAAGCAATATTAACCTGTGGCGGTAATGTCCAATATATAATCCCTTTGCTATAGTATGAATCCAATTACATCAGTTATCAACAGATTTGATATGAAAAACAACAAAATATTATCAGGACAATATCGTCTGCAAAACCAACGATCTTGACCCCCGTTGGTGACTTCAGTGTTAACACACCATTGCGTTCCAAAGCGTCAGTCCAAGGATGGAACCTTGTGGCACTCCCGCCGTGATCCTTATCGACTTCTGACCCATTTCTGTATTGTACAGCAAAACCCGGTTCTGGAATTAGCTACTCAAAATCTTGCACAAATAGTCAAGAACCCTGATGGCGATGGCTTCCCAGCTAGCGCTATTAAAGGCATTCTTGACGTCTATCGTTATCACTGCTGCGGGAAGAGACCATCCACGATCGTCTTCAGCTTGTCCGGGCATCCTTCAACCGGTGACGCTTGACCCTTAAACTTTGCCAGCACTACTCGGTAAGCGTTGCCCCAGGGATTTGCATCGACATCTCGGCACAGTTCTTCTAAACAGCTGGACTTGCTTCTCCGTATTTCTCGTTTCAATGCGGCTCTGGCCACCCGGAATGCCACCCTATGCTCTTCTCTATTCCGTTTTTGCTCGCTGAACTCGCCTTCTGGCTTTGAGACAACTAGCACGAAGGTTACTGAGTGCCTCGTCCCACCAGTATAGGGCGTTTTTTGTTTCATTTAACCACTACGCTCCCCCCTCCTCCCGCTCGAGGGCACTCTTCACACACTGCTTCTCTAAAGAGAGCGCGCTGTGTGTGTGTGTGTTTTTTTTTACTTTTACCACGCCGTCGGTAAAGCTGTCCTCGTGTGCGGTGAGACGCCGACCCAGCACACGTTCGGTAGCCCGACTCCAGCTACCGAATTCGTCCATCTCCAGGTGAGGGACTCTAAACAGGGGAGGTGCTCTGAACCCTACTCCTCAAACCCCCCCAAGAGTTCGCCGTTGCCTGTATCCCCCGGTTCCACCCGGAGGTACTACTTCGGGAGGGGGCTGTTCTCCTGCCCTTCTCTTGTTGCCAGACCTAGCAAGTCGCGCTAATTCGCTGATCTCATCACCATAAAACTTCTGCAGCTGTGCACTCCGGTTGTAGATGTACTACTCTTCTTGTTGACCAGTTGGATGCCGAGGTCGGTCCAGTGATTCCGGTTGGAGGGTGACTTTTGTTCACTGCCCCACACCCGAACTGGTGGTTCGTCACAAATCGGTGCTACTCGGCATACTCCTCGACGGTGGAGATAGCCTACTCCGGCGGAGGATTCCCCGAAAGAATATCTCCCGAAACCGTTAACGAACGCGATATGCTTGCTTCAATGTTGTCCGGTAGTGTCGAGGTCGGTCCAGCGATTCCAGTTGGAGGATTGCTTCCGGTTCCCTGGTGCCCCGACGACTCATGCCGGTGACTCGCTACGGACTACTCAGAATAGTCGCCGACGGTGGATCCATCCTACTCCGACAAAGAGTTCCCCGGCGGTGGAAGTTCTTCCGAAACCGATGCAATCCGGGCAGATGTCAAGGTCGGTCCTGCGGTTCTAATTGGAGGATGACTTCCAGTCCACAGGCGCCCCGACGACCAATTGCTGGTGCTTCTTCATGATCTACTCAGACTAGTCCCCGGCAGCGGACCTAGCCTTCTCCGAAGGAGAATTTCCCGACGACGAAAGTTCTCCCGAAACCTTCAAGATGTTGATACGTGGCGCTCGGTCTAGTCCCCGGCGGTGGATCTAGCCTACTCCGGTCGCCTCTCTCTTAAGAACTGTTAATCAATTAAAACCATCTTAACTTGGAAAATGCCCTGATAAAACCAAATGAACTCCACAATGCTTTGATAAAACTACCATAAAACATGAATAAAAACCAATTGTTACTTGGGCAGGGAAAGCAGATTAGAGATTACATACATACTTGCCATCTATCGATCTCTGGATACTGTCAGTGGGGATACTGTATCCCTCATACTGCCTTCATGGACATCTGGAGTTAAAATTGGGATAGAATTGATGGATTATTTTTCCCGTGGTGGGAAAGTGAAAAGGGGTAAGCCTAGAATTCTGATATATAATCAAAACCACAGGTAGTAAAATTGCATAAGGAACTAGCAAGTGGATGTTGAAATTGACGTCATCATTAATTGTACCCGTTCCGAAAGCTCACAGCTTTCCGAGTAATTAAAAGGCCGCAATAACACCACCTCTGCCTTCCTTAGTGCCTTCAAAAGCTCTGCGTGTATGCGCGTTGGATTACAATGCAAGACCATTCTGAAGGTGCCTGGGTTCGATTCCCGGTACGGTCCTGGAAATTTACAGGTAGGAAATTTTCTCGACTTCCCTGGGCATAGAGTATCGTTGTACCGGCCACACAATGATGCGAATGCATAAATGGCAACTTCGGCATAGAAAGCTCTCAGTGAACAAATGTGGAAGTGCTAGGCGATCGACTTTTTTCTAGGACCGAGAGGGTATTCTGGTAGTATATAGCATCGGCCACATCCTTTCGGCAAATGGTTTTCCACCACACTATGTCTTACAAAAAAGGTATATTTTCAATCCCCCTCCGATCTTAATTCAATGGATTAGCTACAGGTTCCAAAATGCATTACTTATTGTAATTTTATGTCCATCTATGCAGCCATAAAATTAACTGCGAGCTGATTCCTTTTTCTTCAAAGCATTTAATAAACCAACAAAAACGGCTTAAGTATTCAAGATACTATATATTTCAGTTTATGTTTGTATCGAGTTACTAAACAGTATTAACCACTAATACTCTCTTACTTTTCACATGCTTCATTATTGTATTCGCGTTTCTCCTCCGGCATCAAAGGCAAAAGCTTTTTGATGATAGAAGACTAACTAGATTTTCCTATCCCACTGGCTTCTTTCTGGTGTGGAACCTGCTCGGTCAAATTGAAAGACAGTTTTTCAACAACTTTCATCTGTTTCTTTGTCAGTAGTCGCAATGTCTTCATATCTTCGTTATAGTTGTACGAGTTCTGAATATCATATGTTCCTCTGGAGAAGATGGCATGTTTGATGTTTGCCATCTTCGGTTTGTCCTTAAGCTTGGTTAGAACAGATTGCTTGAATTTGAGAGAACATTCGAGGAAATCTGACGGCTCCATTTCGAAAACCAGTGGCTTAATGCCATCCCCTGAGTTTCTCACACAGTTGACAAAATCTGGAAAATTGTGAACTTCTTTTCGAGGAACGTTTCTCATCGTGCGCTCAACCGATGCATGAAATTAATCCACGGACATATAAGTTTGTCCAGGCTCAAGGTACTTCAAATTAATTTGAGCAGTTTCAGTCATAGGCGAGTTGATGAGTAAAACCAACAGCACCATCAAATCCCAATTTTTGTTTTGTCCTGAACAATTGTCCAGCCACAAAATAACGACGGCGTTTGAGCCAAGAGAAGAGAAAAATGTATTTAAAAAAAAACACGCTGGCAATGTGATAAGCTTTCCGTCCTGCAATCACATCGTTCCACAAAAAGGCATAAACGGGTCCATTTAGAGAGCAAATGTTTCGTTGAATGCGACGATTCTTTTGCAAAAAATAACTTCTTTGTATGATTCCAATCTTGGAAGCTGGACCACCTGCAGTCATAAAATGAGATATAAATAATTCACAACGACTGATATGCATAAAAAGTTACCTTTTGAAGATCAACAGAGAAAATCGACTTGTTGATTTTCGCATTTAACCGATCGCTATCATATTCATCTCGCCCAGCAATCGCTCGTGATACGTGATCCTTCCAACTCAAACACAACTCCATTGAACTTCGTTCGTTGTTGATACTCCTTGATCATTATTATCAACCTTTACCGGTGAACCCTCTCTCCTCTCCGTGAACACGATGGGCTTGACACCGTTCCCACCCTCCATCCCCCAGTTGGGTAAATTTTATGTTCAGGTCTCTCAACACCTTACAGTAGAAACTGTAACTGCAACATTCTTGCTTTTTTTCCAACAGTCGAACATTTTCTGGACTGATAAGTCCGATAGTAGATAACATGCAAGCGGTCGCGACGATAGTGCGAGTTCGTTGGCGAGTAAGCTCGGATGTCTTGTTTAACGATACTTTGTAAAGTTTTCGGTCGAGTGTATTTTTCACGTTTCTCGAACGGTGCATCATCTGCGTGTCATTGGTCATGGTACCGGTAGACCATGTTGCTTTAGGCAAGATTTTATGAAAATTATTCGAAATTGATTGTTACGACAAATCCTGCACACAAACCTGCTTTTCATATCGTAGCCCGATGTGTTCAAAAAGAAAGCACAACATGCACCCTGCGGCACACCTCTTTCATCTTCAGGCTGGTACTCGTACGTAAATTGCCGCCGATAATTCTGGGGAGCGCAATCCACTTGACTGCGGCATAGTTTCACGGGTATACGTTATTCAGAACATAGCAGCCTGGTTTTTACGCCAAACTATGAGAATAAACGTTCAGTAATATGCCTGTTTATTCGCATAAGTTGGCTTATGCGTTTTAAAGATGATAAAAAAAAATGTAACTAATCTAATTATCTTGCTGGCCCACTTTTATAAGTAAAACTTCATCAAATAGACAGAACATTTGTCCATTATTGTTGGTATACATTGAATTTCAGCTTAAACCCGGAAAAACGCGTTTTCTCAACAATCATGCCGATGGTGATTGCGTCAACTATGCATCCCAGGGCAGTCTAGTACTCCATCCTATTCACCTTTGAAAATTAGCGTTAAATGATATAGGGAAGATGTACCTATATTAATCTCATCACTTTGCAATTCATCCTACTTGAAATAAAACGATATACACGTGACAGGATTAGTTAGTAATGTTTGTTGTTGTTATTTAACGTGAGCAAACATTATTAGAAAACGATACCGATCTTTAAACTGCTCAATTGTTTGATTCATCGTAGGATGAATATAGGAACAATGAGATTAATATGGGGGCAGTTACCCTATGCCCAGTTTTGTCGGAATGAACGAACCGGATTTCAGGAAGCATTGTTCCCTAGATCTGAATATTCAATGTTTATAAACACTTAGTGCGCATTTTTAGTAGTCCTGTGCCCGTGCTCTTGTGTCAAATCGTTCATCGGAGCAGACGTCAACAGTGACAAGGTTTTCATTAGAAATTTCGATGCCTGTATTTTGACTTTGTTAAGATCGCCTGCTTCGATTAAAAGCGTCACCCTTATTACACGCTTAATCATCCTAATTACTCTACAAATCCACTAAAACCGAATCAACTGTAATCAAACACAACTACGAACGCTAATTGTCGAGAAGTAATCCAGCAATTTCCCCTCCAATAAACATAATCAAACTCTTACCAATCCACCGTCGATGGGCAGCTATCGCATCGCACTAGCATTTACCTGGAAAGAAACAAAGAAAAGAAGAGAAAAAACACACAAATTAGTCTAGGATCACCGACCGGTCCGCACGTTTATAGTTCAAGATCAACATAAAACCTAATAATGCGAAAGCGCGCAGAAAATCTCCTTCTCAGAAAACAACCGAAAAGCCCCCGAAAAGACCTACGTCATTCGACGGTGCAGGCCGGGAGGAAATTCCGCATTCACATCCGCGCACACGCTCGTCCGCTAAAATAGAAAAATTGACGCAAACTCCCATCGGCATCGATTGGCATAATAATATGTACGGACCGGGCATGGATCGATATAATCGAGGTTCAATTTTTCAATTTTCCACTGACTGCCAAAGTGTATTTCGGTGCGGTATTTGTTTTTTGATGCAATCAGCTACAATTAAACGGAACACAGCAACGCAAAAACCTGCCAAAAACAGTAGGCCCTGCGCGCGCGTGTGTGTGTGTATGTGCATTTGTGCGCAAATGGCTCCGAAGAAGCCGGCTCCAACCCAACGCCTACTCATATCGGTCCGGAATATAACTGACTGCCCTTTGGTGGATTTTGATGGGCCAAACGATTGACGTCAATCGGACTAGCAGCAAATCATGCCCTGAAGGTTTTCCCTTCAAATTGCCCTAAAAAGCGGATTTTTCCCGGAAAGAACTGCCTGATGCATATGTGAGGAAAATGACGCAGAACTGTTCAGCTACTTATGCCCAACTATATAATTATATTTTGGCGGTGATTATAAGCACCCATTCAAATGTACCGTAGGGGAGCTGCTCTCAAATCGAAAACAAAAAATACATTCAATTATCGGCGAAATTCCCATCTTTTTCTCCCGTTCCGCAGGTGCATGCAGATACAAAATCAATATAGCGTTCATTAGTGGCTTCGAAATGCCGTCACGATTCCCCCCCTCCCAGTCCACTTTTGCAACAACAGCAACAACTGTCTCCGAGCCGGCGTTGAAGTCGAAGGACTTTTATCGGCAAGACAACCCGAGTAAAACTATTCGAAACATCGAGTGAACGGACGGGAGAGGA
>JAHHFK020000590.1:0-194032 GCA_024533555.2 Aedes koreicus | reverse complement strand
TAACGGGTGTCCACTAAATAATGAGAACGAAAAGAATGGGTCAGGAAAAAAATACCAGTGAAGTTTTGTTCAAACTGATTTATTTTATTAAAAGGGTCAACTTAAATCTTCAAACTAAGTTTAGTGAATATTGTCATATGGTCCGTGGTCCGCCGTGCGGCGCAGCTTAGTCGTTATGCTGGAACATGACCGTTGGACGGCAGCCACATCGATTTTTCGGATGCAGCTTTTGATCCTGTTGGTAAGTTGCTTGGTGTTCTTGGCCTTCCAATTATCCTTGTATACCATGGAGCTCAAAAGACCGAAGAAATCCTCGATAGGACGGCACTGTGGCAAATTTGTCGGATTCCGGTCTTTTGGGACATATGGTATATTTTGGCTCTCCAAAAACGTTAGCGTTTTTTTTTGCGTAGTGCGATGATGCCTTGTCCGGCCAAAACACGTATTTGCCATCCGAGTGATGTTGTTTAAGAAATGGGATGAGTATTTTCTGCAAACACTCTCTTTGGTACACCTCCTGGTTGATGGCCACACCGCTTGGTTTGAACCACGGCTTCGAAATACCCTTATCGGATATTACGATGTATAACATAACCTTCGATTCAAATTTGTGCTTGAACTTATACATTACTTTTGGAGGAGTAGTAGATTTGTCCTTTGTGTAGAATCGGTCGTTTCCCGGTATCTGAGACTTCGAAAGAGGAAAGTAGCTTTCGTCGTCCAGAACGAAAGATTTTCCGCCGTAATTCCGAGTCATCCAGCGGCATTGGGATTTCACGGTTTGAATCTGCTCATCTGTGTACTCTGGGGATCTGGTTTTCTTTCTACACACTATTCCTTCTTTCTTTAGCGTCTTGCAGATGAGTGACTTCGAACAATGGAACTTTCGGGCTGCTTCCCGTTGACTTACCGAATCCTTGTTGTTGAACATGCTGCGCAGCGAGCGGAGCGTTTTCTCATTCATTATTTTCGCTGGACGGCCGCAACCTTTCTTCCGGGTTACTCTCATGCATGCCAGGATACGGTATACGGTGGATACCGGAACTTTTTCACGACAAAAATGGTCCACCGTGTATTTTTTTCCACGATCTTCGTTCGCTTGAAAGAATTGTACAACGCGCGCGCGCAGTTCTTCCTGTTTCGACAGCATGCTGAACACGACTGAACATGTTAGAGTGAAATAAGAGTGTATGAAAATTTTCTGGAGAGTGCAACGATTCATTCATCTAAAGTGACATTTCTATGCGGCCGTTTTTGTTCTGATGGAAAAGTATTGAAATCATTCTCATTTTTTAGTGGACACCCGTTAGTAGTTTTTTTGTTTTTTATCCGCCCTTCGACCCCACTCCCACACCCCCCCACCAACACACCGCCATTAATTTGTGTGTTTTTTTTTTCCTCACAACCAATGGTGTATTTTTGCTCCAAGTTACGAACCATACTAAGATAAAAAGAAACATTGACTTTACTGCGTTATCTAATGCACAAAAAGGGAATGCTAGATATGGTGAAAATAATGATAAATTTCACGTAAAGTTAAGCCAGATAACGCCTGAATCTAGCCCGTTGCATGAAAGATTGAAAACATTGTTGTATGGCGCATGAAAGATTGCAAACAATTTCGTTGTTTACGCCTCCTTTGGCTTTGAATTAAAGGAGGGGAAATTTGACGCACCTGTTAAAATTCATTATTTTTTTCTGTGTAGCGGGCAATGAAAAAAAAAATCATGAAATTGCATAACAACCTTGCTTTCTTTTGGGTATAGAGACTGTTTTCAATGAGGCGAATGTCACAATAGAAGGTTCTCTTATACCTTGTTCTCTTTCAAATATTACACCGCTATTATATAACTTCGAGAGGGTTCCTTATTATAGGCCAAAAAGCAACAGTGCTGGCTAGCATGATACGCAAATTGTAAAACGAAACCGCAAAGACAACTTAATTGCGAAATATGAAAAAGTTAGCTAAGAGAGTCTCTCATTTTTACATTCATTTATTCATTTACATTGGAAAAAGTGTCTTGATTTAATTAATTATATAAAGCCTGTCCACGTTAACGGATAATTTTCTTTCAGTGTAGATTTTGAATTATTTCACGGATCGCTGAATTTATCCGGTTTATTTCATGGTACAACATGTTTACATTCTTGTTACATTCAGTAAAATGGATTCGAATCAAACGAACGGCAGCAAAATCCGAATTTATCGGTTCGCGGTTGTACTGTGTTTTGTGTTTGCAAATCATTTGACCAGCGCTTGACTGTGGATCGGAAGAAGATGGTAGCCATTATTGAGAAAAATCCAATCTTTCTGTGCGAAATGTGGCTGGCAAAGTTGGGTAGTCAAAATCATACGTGCAAAAAGTCAAGCAGAGGCAAGGACTGAAGGCGTACAAAGTGAAAAAGGTGCCCAACCGTAATGACAAGCAACATTTCACTGCAAAAAGTCGTGCTAAGGAGCTTTACACTAATTGTTTGCAAAAAATTTCTTGTATTATAATGGACGACGAAACATACGTACTCGAAGACTTTAAACAGCTTCCAGGTCTGGCTTTTTACACCGCAATGCAAAGGAACGCCGTTGCCGAGCATTTCCGGACAAAGAAGGTGTCCAAATTCCCGAAGAAATATTTGATTTGGCAGGCCATATGTAGTTGTGGTCGAAAATCCAAAAGTTTCGTCTCTACCGGCACTATCAATAAGGATGTGTACGAAAAAGAAAGGTAAGCGTTCGCTACCGTTTATATGAAGCCACGAATCTCCAGCTCTGTTTTAGCCTCTTGTCACTATGCTAAATCCGTCCTGGAATGGTATAAGGTACAAGAGGTCAAATACGTGCCAAAAACAGCCAATCCACCAAACTGTCCAGAACATCGCCCAATAGAGAAGTAATGGGCTCTAGTTAAGCGGAAACTCTTCGAAACTTCAAACCGATGATTTCAAGAGAAGATGGAGAATCGTCACGGCGGGCGTATTTGAGGATACCGTACAGAACCTGATGGCGGATGTACGACAGAAAGTTCGACAATTTTTACAGAAAGAAGGATTAACATCTTAATCAACTGTTTCTAATGTAGATATAACTCCTTCATTGTGAAATAAACAATCGGTTTTGTTGAGATATGTGTAATTTTTTTTACTGCTATTATTTTGGTGTCCAAAATTTAACGAGGACAGGCTTTATTTCCACTATCGAGCTGCAGTCTAATTTATCTCGCACATCCCATTCGCCTTTATTTTTTATTTGTTTGCTTTCTACGCGAATGCGTGGATTCTAATTTCCTCTGCATGGTTGCAGTTTGCACTGAATCGTGAAGAATAAATTTGATGTGTGGCAAATAGTTGGATGATCTGATGACTACATACTAGATTATTTTTTAGCGGGGTCTGTAAAATCTAACTGGGTTCTCAAACAGCTGAAAAAAATCAGTAATCTTTAAGTCATCAACAATACAATTTTTGCAACATAATAATATCATATTTTTCTATCAATAGATAATGTTTAAATAATGTTTCATTAATGAAATGTCGATATTCAAGGAGTACAGTATCAACGACAATATACAGTTCAATCTACCCCTTTTACCGCATCAAATTACACTCACTCGATATAGATTTATTTCCTTATACATTCTTTATAAATTATACATATTGCATGAACTAATTATATTTCACTGATTTAAAACATTTAAATACTGGGATGGGAGGGTGCATCAGGGCATCATTGAAGTTACAATTGGACAATGGAGTGGACGGCCAACCGGAGTCTAGGAGGGGATGTGTCTATCATTTATGATTGGTACATTCCACTCCACTTATAGGATTATATTGCTGGAAGGAGATTCTTTTATTTCCGCAGGTTTCGCGTAAGTGTGTCTGCTTACGGGCCTGCCCAACCCTTTTTGGCCCTTCATACAGCAATATGTTGAATTTAGAACGGTAACAAAGCATGATCTTTCTGTTAAGTGGAACCGCATGCAGGGCAAGGCCCACGCTAGGATGGTGGCTTCTTACATACATACATACAATAGATAATGTTTAAATAATGCAATTAGTATAAAATTGAAAACAATTTTAGTTTTCTCTAACTTTTAACTGTTGTTTATGTGTACCGAGTGTTTCAGTTGTTTTAAATGTTACCGAACTGGTTGAGTGTGTAAGAAATTAAAAACGTTCTCTACTCCAAAGTTCAAATATTCTGGAAGTTTTTTTTTTAAGGTTTTGACCATCATCAATACTATCCTACTTCCACTATCCAGCGATCCGATCATCCGTGATCTTCAAAGCACCCCACGAACCTCAACCACGGAAGGAAGAAACAAGTTCAATAATCCAATATAACACCTCTGCTCTCCGGACGGCGGATCTGCGTGGAGGACGCTCTGGGTTTGACTCGTAGACACTCACTCACGCACACGCGAGAAGCATAGTGCAAAGGAATAAGATAAATGACTTCTCCATTCTCCTATAAGGGCCTTCATCCCGAGGACCCGACCTTATTTTCCCGGACAAAACCACCATCAGACCATTTCGCGTGAAAAGAAATTCCACATTATCCCTCGCTCATGATCTTCGTTCCGTGAAACCACACCGACGTCCTCAATACCGTGAGCTGATTTTCCACAATTCATGGTTTAGGTTTGTACTTATTGCCCGTCTTTGGTACATTTGTAGGTACGGTACTGCACAGGTCAAAGCCATCACTATGTGCTTCATGGATGCACATCTCTTCTCGTTCCATCTTCGCGGTCGTTGTGGTCCAGGGCATCAAATTATAGCAATTTAAAAGCATACGCGAATGTGGTGTAAAATGCTCATTAAATCAATTTGATAAATGGTGATTGCACATGAACGGCTCGAGAATTAATGACAGTCTTACCACGCTCGGTTCCTTAGCCTGAGAGAAAGGGAACCCTTCTTCAAATCTTAAAAGGAGGTGAGAACAGATCTAGAACATCGTATACCGAAATGCTGTTGATCATGACAACAATCGTGCCAAAATCACCTCGGGCCAGCAATGTTATGCAGTAGCATGAAACATAGTGGCATACGAGCGTCTAATTTGATGACACACCGCTGCGCAAAGCTTTAGCGCGATCGATAAATTGGCTAAATTCATCGGATCGACCTCGCGATTATCGTAAAGAATGATGCTTTATTGGGCGTTGAACTACGGGGTCTCCCATTGATGTCAACACCGCACTCGGAAACTCCCGTATGCAGAGATTGTTGAGAGCTTCATACCTTTTTGATTCAAAATTAATGCGCCCCGGACAATTGTTCCAAACCGGATGTGATAACACCGTGGGTTGTCTGTTGTTGGTGGCGTGTTTGCGTGCCAAATGCGTCTGGGTTGCATTTCGGCACAAAGAGTAAATTTGCATTTAAATTGGAAAAAGAAGTTCATATAGGACCCCAGCTTCTTCCGTGGGGACCGAGAGTAGAAACCAGCGGCAGTAGATGTCGGCAATGTAATTACATACGACGGTAAATTTGTTAATGGAGAAGCCAGTAATGGCGTGCAATGATTGTATGTATGCCTATAGTTGCGTGTAATTGAAGGTTCGGTTTAATTTGTTTTATTAATATAAACAAGTTTTGAAGTTACTTTCTAGATAATGTAATTATGATAACGTTAATTGGAAAAAATTACCATTGTTTGGTTTGGAACATTGTTGCCATTTCGAGACCCGTTACGACGATGGGCATAGCACGTGACATACATCTGTGCATTCATAATATATCGAACTTAAGAAGAAGTTTTGGTACTGATTGCATTGGTTTTTAATAGAAATAATGTTTCTCGAGTCGTAAGATTGTTTCTTCTGTTAACTGACATATAACAAAGTCTCCCCTCTTAGCTCAGTTTGTTAAGGTGCAACTAAAGAGCAATACCATGCTGAAGGAGGCTGGGTTAGATTTCCGGTTTGGTCTAGGAATTTTTCGTAAAGTATAATTTCTCCACTCATAGGTCATAGGGTATGATTGTAGTTGCCATACAATTGTACTAATGCGCAAATGGTACCTGGCATCAATAGCTCTCATTTAAATCCTTTTCAACTTAAATTTCGGACACTAAGATAATGTCAGCAATAAAAAAAATCTAGACATAATTCAACAAAACCGAAAGATGATTTCAGAATAATAGAGTTTATTTCACTATAATAGAGTTTATTTAAGTAAAATACACTAAAAACAGTTGATTGAGACTTAATCCTTCTTTCGGTAAAATTCTCGAACTTTCTGTAGTACACCCGCCATCAGATTCCGTACAGTATCCTGAGATACGCTTGCGGTGGCGGTTCTTCATCTACGTTTGAAATCGTCGATCCCATTTGCTTTCTGCTTAGTTTCGAAGAGTTTCCGCTTAACCACAGCCCAGTATTTTTCTATCGAGCGAAGATCTGGGCAGTAAGTCGGATTGGCTTCTTTTGGCACGTATTTGACCTCTTGTGCCTTGTACCATTTCAGGACGGATTTAACATCCCACGCAACCCAACACAAAAACAAAGCGGAAAAGCACGCATTAAAATAAAAATAAAATGCTTTTCTATTCCTTTCACCCCCCCCCAATTAACTTAACCCAAGTGATGAAATTTACTTTCCCCTTATCTCCCCCCACTCACTCCCCCTCCACCCCGAGTAAACTTTAAATTAATTTTCATCTCACCCCCCCCCAAAACCGTTCCAATTAAAATCAAAACTTCCTCACAACAACCCGGGGCCCACCCGGGACAACATCCTTTAAAAAGTATTTATTTTATCCCCCCACCCGAGTAGTGGTTGGCGAACAAAACATGCGTGCCAGTGTTGCTAGAAGTATTGTCATTTGACGATGCAAGCATTGCTGCTACTTTGGTCGACAAAAAGCTCCCCAAAATTGAAATTGAAATTGAAATTACTTTTCTAGGGTTTTTTTTTTCATTAGGGCGAATCTAACATTGAGAGACTCTTTTTGACTACTTTCTCTTTCATTCATATTCCAATAACCTTTACTTTTTTCATTCTACTATTTATGGAGTATGCTAGCCAGCACTGTTGTTTGTCGATCTGTACTAAAGAATGCCTCGAAAGTTTTATAATGGTGCTGTAATGAATGATAGAGAGTGAGCCCGGAGAGAATCTCTCAATGTTAGATTCGCCCTAATTAAAAAAAAACCCGAGATTTGTTGCATTTGCGCTGGAGCTGTGAACACAACAGGGATCGCACGAAAGCAACATAAATATCAGCAATTTCGTTTATCATTTCATAAAATGGTTGATTATTGCTTTCGATGCTATAATTATTTTATCTGATGAAACTGATTCTAGTCTTAAAAATAATGAATACCTCAGATAGCCAAATTCATGCACGTATTGCACGAATTTCAATTGGCCTCCTTCATACTAGTTTGACACCGAATCTTAGTCGAAAATGTTTGTTTGAAGATTGTTTTGCTGAAGCTGACTAAGAAGTGGCTGTCAAAAGAAGATAATGTGTTTCAATTGAAAGGGATGAATGTTAAGTTCATCGTCCCCCGACGATTTTCAATTGAAATTGTGTGACCCTGGTCGTGGCTTCTTATAAACGGTAGCAATTACTTTTGCAGACATTATTTCTTGAACAAATCCTTGTTGATTGTGCCTACATATGGCCTATATCAAATACTTCTTGGGGAATTTAGACACCTTCTTTGTCCGAAAAAACTCAGCAACGGCATAGAAAGCCAGACCCGGGTTGAAATTCTTCGAGCACACATGTTTCGACGTCCATTATTATACAATAAATGTGCAAAAACCTGGTGTAAAGCTCTCGCGCACGGCTTTTTGCAGTGCAACTTTGTTTGTCACCACGGTTTGGCACCTTTTTCATTTTTACGTTTTTATTTCATGCCTCTGCTTTACCTTTTGTTCATATGATTTTAATTTGCGAGCTAAATTTTGCACATAAAGGTTGGGATGTTTCTTAAAAATGGCTACCACCTTCTTGTCCATTTGGGGGGAGCATATTTTTTGGTTTGTTCCGCTTTCAACCTTTCGATCCACAGTTCAGCGCTGGTCAAACACTTTGCAAACACTAAACACGGTACCTTTTGATAGTTTTAGTTTCTTGGCAAGATTGCGTACCGACAACGTCGAATTTTGCTGTTAACAGGCTTCAATAACTGTTGAAATGCAATTAAAACACTAAGAGTGCAAGCAATAAGCTTGAAAATTATAAGAAAGAAGAAGAACAAAGAAGTTAGACATACATTTATTCTCGCTTATAAATTTGAGTGCATATTAAAAAAAAGCATATTTAGGAACATGCATGCCAACTATTAATCTAAGAAAACGCGAAGAAGAAAAAATCGTAAAAGTTCAGTACTTGTGCTTAAGAATATCATAGAAGTCTTGTGTAAAATGACTCAACTCCCGACAGAAATTTTAAATACTACATAGTGCGTTTTATTCAAGAATTATTTGGATGAAGACATTCAGTCCCACCTAACAAAGCGGATTCAATGAGAATCATAACAATTCTTGCAATTTACGAACACATAACGACAAATTAACGATTAAAAACATTGTTTATGAAGCATTGTCCCTAGGGAATAACGCTAACTTTTTCAGATTTCAAGACTCCAAAAAATATATTGAAACTTACTTTAGAAATCAAAGTTCTGTGTGCTCCCAGTTCTTTCGTGTTGCCCAAAATAATTTCCGGGTTTGATTAGAAAACTGGATGAGTTTTAGAAATTTAACAAGAGCTCGATAAAACCAACATTACAACTCATAACAGGACTATTACTTAAATTACCTAGTTTTCAACAGAACCTAAGAGAACGAGATTTCTAGGAGAATCATTTACAGTTTTTGCAAGACAAGACGAAAAAGACGTCAAGCCATGATCCATTATCGATTATTTTCCGTCGACCTATTTCATCACGTGGTGACAACCACCAACGCCAGGAAGACGATTCCACCACTTTACTTCCCTTCCGAAGACGCGACCAGAGATTTTGTCGCCTCAGATAAATCCCACCAACCTCGACTGGGATTGAACCCAGACCCAGTGGGGTGCCAAGTAGCAATCACGCTTACCACTACACCACCATCGCCGGCCTAATATGGCACCTTCTGTATCATGCTATTGGAATTTGAGTGAATTTTTTTGGCTAACCATGATTAACATTAAGCAAATTTATGAACAGAATCGATCAATGCACGGTGTTTTATTTCTCCTCTTTCGTGCTCTAAATTTAGGATTGTATCGATAATAAACTGGCTACGCTTATGCTGCGCTCACACATAAAGGGTGTCCACGATGAAATTGCCACACACAAAATTGATTCGCAAAATTCGAGTTTTCATCCGATTGCCATCAAATTTTCAGGGATTGAGAAATAACTATTAAACTTCATTTTACCATTTTACTCGTATTTTATTTACAGTCCATACGCAAATGCCCGCACCTTGGCCTTAACCCCGGCCATAAGATTCTGCACAACCTGTGAATCAACCGTTTTTTGCATGTAAACCCATACTTTCTTCAGTTCCTCGACTGTCTTCACTACCTTAGGTCGTTTAAGAAGGTGCTGCTTCATAATCGCCCAGTACTTCTCGATGGGGCGGAGCTCCGGAGTGTTGGGAGGGTTGAACATTTTCCGCACGAAATTGACCTTATTGTCCGCATACCACTTCAGCACGTCCTTGGAGTAGTGGCATGAGGCCAAATCCGGCCAGAAGATTGTTGGGACGTTGTGGGCCTTCAGGAGAGGAAGCAGCCGCTTCTGGAGGCACTCTTTTATGTACACCTGTCCGTTCATCGTGTCCTGGGTCACGAAAGGTGCACTCCGCTTCCCGCACGTGCAGATGGCTTGCCAAACCAAGAATTTCTTCGCAAATTTGGACATCTTCTGAGTGCGGACATGCTCCGGAACGCTGAACTTATCCTTGGCCGTGAAAAACAGGTTGCCGGGGATCTGTTTGAAGTCGGCCTTCACATATGTTTCGTCGTCCATGATGCAGCATTCAACTTTCGTCAGCATGTTGAGGTACAACTTCCTGGCACGGGTTTTGGCGGACTTGTTCTGCTTCTCGTCGCGATTAGGGGCCTTTTGTACCTTGAACGTTCGAAGCCCAGCCTTAGTTTTGGCCTTCTGGACAAAACTTCGGCTTAGGTGCAGCTTCTTAGCCACATCCCGAACGGAAGCGTTCGGATTTCGGTTGAAGGCCCCAACTACGCGGTTGTGATTTTTGGTGTTGTACGGAATACTTTTTCCTTCACTTCTGAGCTTCCGATCGGTGGTCAACCGTTCCTCGAACCGCTTAATCACTCGCGACACCGTGGAATTCGCGATTCCCAACGTTTTAGCGATGGAACGATGCGAGAGATCCTTGTTCTCGTGATGAATGCGCAAGATTTTATCACGCACGAGCTGTTCTTTCGACTCCATTTCCGCGAGTTTTGATCACAGGACTTTAAAACTTGCAGGATGTAAATAATGCACTATGAACTAAATCCACCAAAATTTTCATTAAATTCTACCCAACGGTTAAAAAGTTAGAGCAATTTCATAGTGTGGCAATTTCATCGTGGACACACGCGTTAAACTATCGGTCTGACCCTACCTACACTCGACGCGTTCATTTGTCAACAACTTGATCACCTCCTGAACTTTCGGTAAACAGGGATTGTTTTCGAGATGCCGCGAGTGTTTAAATTCAAGTGCTGGACACGTGGCTTCGTAAGAAGGATGTCCCGATGAACAAAGCGTAGCTCCAAGTCATCGATTTTCTACACTAAAGGTACGATCAATGCCGAAGTTTACCGTACTGAGTATTTACAGAAAAGGAAGCGAAACAAGCAGCACAAAGTCCATCTTTTTTTTTGGCTTGACTTGGCGTCAGCCATTGCGTCAAAACCCCAGAACAATGGATACAAGAAAATGGATTAGATTTCGTTGAGAAAGACATCAATCCTCCCCATTGTCCACAGCTTCGTCCAATTGAACGCTACTAGGCTATAGTCAAGCGCAACTTCAAGAAGAGTGGTAAAGAGTGCAAGACTATGGAAGAGTTCAAAGAGAGTTGGTCTACGGCGTCTAGAAAATGCGACAAAACTATTGTCCAATATCTCATGAGTGGAGTCCAATCCAAAATCAGAAAATTCTGGAAATAAAGTTGCATTCATTTATTTTTTTATTTAAACTAAAAGAGAAATACTTCAATTAAGTGATACAGTTGTTTTTACTTATTTATACTATAAGAAAAAATGTGTTGCCAATTTGTTTCCGATACAGTCCTTAATAGTGTCATAAATGTTGACTTTCGCAAATTTTATGTCGGGGGCAATATCTAGCGGAATTCTGTACAAATACTGTGCAAAACATTGTTCAGTAGGCGAAAACAAAAGTAGATGTGAACAAATTATTATCCTCATCCGAGACACTACTCTTATTTTGAATAATCCGTTGATATTAACGAAATTGAAAAAACATTACCTCAAAAATATACAGTCCCCCTCTAGATTACTATTGCTTTTTGCAGAGTGCTGCAGTTACATACCGTGCATGTTAGTTAACTGATGAATCTCTTTTGGCCCTAGAAGAAAACAAGAAAAGTTACGATTAGTTAAATACTATAGGTCGGTTCCACTCCAAATCCCTAAATGACATAACTTAAGTATTTAAGATTTTGCCGAAACTTTGCAATCGTGTTCGGAATAACAGTGTAAGTGTTTTGGTATGAGAAACGGTCGTTTCGATACGAGAGTAACTTTTGAGAAGGGCTTATGTGTTTTTGATACAACAGTTTTAAAAAAAGCAGTAACTCGGAAAACGTTCGTTTCACAGAAAAGGTGTCTGAGAAGAAATGGCAGAGCATCAAATTGTCCAAGAAAAAAAATTGAATTTTTTTATTTTTACATTAAAAAATCATAGTTAAAACTTAAAATTCAAATTCTCAAAATACATTATTTTTAATTTTTTTAATTTCTATGGTTGAATTTAGACAAAAAGGCCATTGTTTAAGAGACATGGAGAACAATTTGTTAAAAAAACATTTCTAATTGCAAATTTTGAAGGATTTTCATAAATATAATGTATGCTTATCAAAAGTACTTCTATATATTTTTAAGTTTAAGTACAACATATATTTTTTACTTTTAGAACAAAATATGATTCTACATCAAATTTCTAATCCAAATGTTCATAGTAATGATCTCCATAAAGGTAACCGTTTCCAAGATATTTTGAATTTATTTTCATGAGTGGCTAAAAACTTAAGAAATATGCCCTTTTCATAAGTTATTCTAGATGTTCCATCAACAAAACTATGTTGGCTTCAACAAACATGGATATTTCAACAACTTTTTCTTTGACTTTCACACGATTTGACTAATAATTTGAAAGTTATAGGAAATAACTTCATCATTATTGTTATTAATTCTACGACGGTCGATTCGATAAGAAAACCCAGTTGATGTTTTGATGTTTTGAAAGCGAATGCAAATAAAAAGAATGAAATTGATGTCTGATTCCAATATAAAAATTAAAAAAAACCTTGCAAGTTTATGTCAATATAAATCAAAATATAACTTTGACGTAGAATGGCACCTTATTGCAACTTCGCATGGTAAAGGACCTTGTGATGCAATTGGCGGCACTTTGAAAATAATGGCTACTAAAGCAAGCCTTGCAAGACAGCATGAACATCCAATCACGACTGCAAACACTTTGTTTAAGTGGGCTAGTAAGCGGAGTGAAGATAACCTGACAACATTATCGTTTTGTTTTGCGTCACAAGAGGAGTACGAGTAAGGGTTAGAAGAACTACATAGCATATACCAACAAACAAAATTAGTTCCAGGAACCCAGAAGTATGCTTTGTACCTATTTCCGATAATAAAATAGTTTCTAAACAGTATTCTAACGACGAAGTAAGTAGCTTTCGTGATGTATATAAAAATGCGAACAAGTAATAAATTTAATATTATAACATAGAAAATAAGTACAACAATACTATTTATATAAAAAAAAAACAATGGAAAAAGCCAATGTCAAAGTAAAAAAAAAACAAAGGAGGTAAAAATGTAATAAATTATCTGAAAGTAGAAAAAAAGTCTGTTAACATCGACCTACTTTATACCTCAGAAATACTTGTTTTTGGTCAATTATTTGTTTCGTATGGAAGTTCCTTTTTCACATTGTGTACATATAACTAAAAATCACATAAAAAAAAACTATTTAGGTTCACCAAAAGCTTGGGTTTATTTATCGAATCAACCATACCGTCGTGGGATTAATAACAATAGTGATGAAGTAATCTCCTATAACTTTCAAATTATTAGTCAAATCGTGTGAAAGTCATAGAAACAGTTTTTAGAATATCCATGTTTGTTGAAACAAACATAGTTTTGGTGATGGACCATCTCGAATAACTTATGCCAAGGGCGTGTTTCTAAGTTTTTAGCCACAAATTAAATTCAAAATATTTCAAAAACGGTTACCTTTTGGGAGATCATTAATATAATCATTTCGATTAGAAATAAATAAATAAAATCATGATGGGGGCGACCCCGGCGTAGTGGTTAATATCTGTACCTCTCACGCCAAAGTCACGAGTTCGAATCTCACCCCCGGACAAGTTACGAAAATACCCAAAAGAGGTATTTGAGTGACTACGACGGGAGATGAACCAGCCCGAGGCTGAAAATCTCGATAATCCAGACAAAAAAAAAATAAAAAAAAATAAAATCATATTTTGGCATTAAAAAGTACTTTTGATAAACATAAATTAATTTTATGCAAATCTTCCAAGAGTTCCTAGTAGGAATACTTTTTAAACAATTTTTTGTCCATGTTGTTCTTACGTCTTGAATAATGGCTTTTTTGTCCAAATTTTACCATCGGAATTAAAAAAAGAAAATAAAAATAGCGTCTTTTGAGAATTTATATTTTAAGTTTTAATTATGTTTTTTTCATGCAAAAAAAATATTTTTTTTCAGTGTATAGGGGAAAGTGCTCTAATATAGGTCTATGCCTGTCCGTAAATTTTACCCATATTGATATGTATGTTAACGAGGCAATATTACTGGATATTTATGATTTTAAGGATAAAAACGGTGAAAACCTATTCACCTCGAAATTTATGCATAGGCCGAATCCTAGATCCATAGACCCACATTAGAGCACATTCCCCTATATTTTTTTCATGGATTCCCTATCATTTCTTCTCAGACACTTTTTCTCTAAAACGAACGATTTCCGAGTTACTGTCTTCCTAAAACTGTTGTATCAAAAATACATAAGCCTTTCTCAAAAGTTACTCTTGAGTCCAAACAATGTATCCTTATGTCAAAATACGTGTTCTATTATACTGAATATGTTTGCGAAATTTCGTTCAAATGCAAGCGGCTCTTGTCAAATTTCGACATTTTATGGCCAGTTTCGCCTGGAACTGCTCTATATTCAGAAAAGCTCCCATTTTACTAAGCATTTGAAAAAATAAGTAGATGCATCTGTCGACAACCAAATGTCTCATCCGGTGATTACCATGCTCTATGATTCATGAGTGCGGTAAATTTTCGAGCGAAAACTTGCATGTTATGCCTGTTTACCACACAGCTGTACGCTGCAATCACTTTTGCGCTGAATATGTTTGTCATAATACAGGTTTACCTCGATTATATGTACTCGTTACTAAGCGAATATTTGTCGTAAATGGTAACTAAATTCAACTAACATGTATTATCAATACACAAAGGAACGTCTTTTCGGTCGGTTGCTGTTCTTGGTGTCCACTAAATCGCGGAATTGGTACTGGAAAAACTAAATTTCGTGTACATATAATCGAGGTATACCCGTACACAGTTTATACTGATCGCCAGATATACTGATCGCCCGGAAGAACCATTACATTTTGATCACCCTCCATTTCTCCCTCTCATCCGGACACCCAGTTCCCTGAAATCCATTCACAACTTCATTCATTCAATGATGCTGTTGCGCCTACAATAAACTACGAAGCAATATTGTTACCGTGTAGGAACTCAGCCCCACTGCTGGTTGATGACAAACCACGCGAATGCCCTTCAGCGTTACACTCTGGTTCAAATATGTGCGATATTTTCTTAGAGTGCTGTTTATATTTATACTCATTCATAAAGGTTTAGCACACGTTCTCCGTGTATGCGCACACGATAACAGGCTAGAGGATGATGGGTGCGAGTGTACGCTTCAGCAAACAGAAAGCAGGGATGATGTTACCGTAGAGCATACGTAGGATTTGAAGCTGCGACGAGAAACATCGCCTTTTAGCGATTCGATCGATTGACTGTTAGTGTTGTTTTTCCCGGCCTTCCCACCCGGTTGGCTGTATGCTGCATTTTCAAGGGGTTGGGGAATAAAGCACTGTCGAAAATTTTATACAAAGCATGGAATTTTCCAATGAATATATTTCCAGCAGCTATTTCAAACAGTGTACAATCCTATTCGTCAAGCCCCACCAACGCAAAACAAAATCAGCGTTCGTGTGCCGCGGTTATAGCATGCATTCAATCTGCCAGAAATGCACAGATGGTCGTCGTCGACGACTTTCAGAACGATATTCAACTGATCCAAACTGAATCCCAGAGATATATTGTAATGGGGGATTCACCCCAAGCACCACGCTTCTTAAATCTCACTCCCGCGCTTCGTTTTGAACATCGATCGACGAAGATGATGGCCCAATATATTAAGAATACTTAATACTCGTTGAGGTCGCTTCAAAGCAGAGGGTGCCTTCGAAGGGAAGAATGGAGCGGGTTACTCCCACATCTGGCCGCAAATGTGAGCCATGATGGGACACGGACAATCTTTTGACACACTAAGCGGTGTTCTTCGTCATTTAAGGCGGGGAGATAAACATATGCATTCGTGTGCTGGGTGTATAATCTGACACTTGAAGATCTATCCGTTTTGGATCTGACAAAGGAAGATGTGGTGTGTTTTTGAATGCAGATCAATGCCCACGTAATCAGGTGATCAATTAAGGAAAATCCTAAGAGTTGGAGGGACGTTGCATCCAAAAGAAACATGGTTTCCATTGTAATTATGGATTTTCTTTGGAACATATTCATACAAAATCTTTATACCAAGGAATTCTGGAATTTTTCAACTCCCGGAGTATAGAGCATGATGATGCTTGTCACATAACCATACTATCTCGAGACGACATTGTAGTAGAGAGTCGTAATTTAAAATGTCGACCAGGCCGGCTGCCATTCAATCAGTTAGACTTATTTGACAATCGTTCATTTCAGAGGATGAATATTAAAATATAATGTTCGATAAACTTGCATCACATGGTTTCACCTACAACATTGTCGAAAAATGTATTGTTCTAAATTTTACATATCGATGACTCGATACTGAAGAAGTCTGTAAGTCACAGACTAAGTGGGCGTAACTATCTGTCAAAGGATTTTTCAAGGATTTTCAAGGAATTAGGTCGCGTTTACTAGTAATAGATTGAAAAAGTGTTTCAGTTTTTAATTTTTTTTTTGATTATTTTTACAGTGATCCAATAACAATCGTTTTGCTAATACGCTTGTCATATTTTTTTATATTCAGCGTCTGAAATGAGGTATTGGCAATCAATCTCCATAAGCAACCAAAAATCAAACGGAAAACGGATTTACAACAGAACTGGTCTTTAATCGATTGGTCTTTTCCTCATGAACAATATTACGCAAAACATCCACTTTAAATATTTTGTTTCTCATGAAATAACATATGGAGATTAATTTGATAATAACACTGAAGCAAACAGTTAGAAAGATTTTTGAACTCAGAATTAAAAAGTGATTCAATACACAAAATAACTGTGTTGTTTTATTAATGTCTCAAAAAAATTGAGTGAGTTGATACTAAACTAAATTTTTAAGGACTGCCGTGGTATACACGTTCGTTGAATGTATGGGGAGATGGGAACAAAAATCAAAGCAGGAGGATTTTGCAACATTCGTTTTCAATAAAAAGTTATTAGTTATAGGGTAGGGAACGGCTTAATCAGGGGTAACTTTTTTAATTAGTTGTTAGGAAATAGGTTTATAACTCCTACATTTTCCAAATTATTTCACTTTTAATGATACGATCATAAGCTGTATCTATTGGGCCAATGATTCGATGTATGAATCATGATTGATTCCCAATTTATAACTGTCATTTTGAAGATTTAAAATACATCACCTAGAAACCATCAGTTTCTTACCTGCTGAAGAATTTCGCTCAAATGTTGCCTTTGTGTATTTTGCATTTAATCGCGTGTACCGGAGAGCATGTCTTCATTAGCTCTCTCTCACAACTAGGCTTGTTGCCAGAATGTAATGTTGAACATTGAGTTAAATTAATTACATATTAAGATAATCTGAAATCGCTATTTATTTCATGTTTCTTCCAGTCATTGGAGGTTGATCTATGCTTATGATTATATTGTCCGTCATCTGGCACTATCATTTGCAATAAAAAATATTAGGTGCGCAACTAAGTTCTCGCTGTTTTTTGGTGAAAAAGGAACTTTATTTTGAAAACAAAGGTTACAAACGAATTATTCAAAGTATTGCCCATCACTAGCTACGACTTTTTCCCATCTTTCTGGTAGAACGTGAATACCATTTCGATAGAACTGTTCGTCTTTTGATGCTATCCAAGAATCAAGCCATTTTGAGATGTCATCATATGAGAGGAATTGCTGACCAGTGAGACCATGTGCCATCGAACGGAACAAGTAATAATCGGATGGTGCAATATCAGGAGAATATGGCGGGTGGGGTAGGACTTCCCATTTGAGCGTTTCCAAGTAGGTTTTCACGGGTTTCGCAACGTGAGGTCGAGCGTTGTCATGCTGAACAATCACTTTTTCGTGTCTGTGCTCGTATTGTGGCCGTTTTTCGTGCAGTGCTCGGCTCAATCGCATCAATTGAGTTCGATACCGTTCCCCGGTAATGGTTTCGTTTGGTTTCAACAGCTCATAATAAATAATACCAACTTGGTCCCACCAAATACACAGCATAACCTTCGCAGCATGAATATTCGGCCTAGGCGACGATGTTGAAGCATGCCCGGGCAGTCCCCATGAAAGTTTCCGTTTTGGGTTACTGTATGAATCCATTTTTCGTCACCCGTCACAATGCGATGTAGAAAACTCTTCCTTTTTTGCCGCTGGAGCAGTTGTTCACAGACGAAAAAACGACGCTCAACATCTCTTGGCTTCAAATCGTAAGGAACCCAAGTTCCTTACTTTTGAATCATTTCCAACGCATGCAATGCATGAAACTCCTAATGCTGAACCAAGCTCTTCTTGCGTTTGACACGGATCTTCATCGAGCAATGCCTCCAATTCAGAGTCTTCGAAGTTTTTTGGCCTTCCTTCACGCGGACGATCATCAACACTGAAATCACCGTTTTTGAAGCGACGAAACCAATCACGACACGTTGTTTCACTCAGAGCAGCATCACCGTAAACTTTTTGGAGCCCACGATGTGCTTCAGCCGCCGTTTTCTTCGAATAAAAGAAGAAAATCAACACTTCCCGCAAATGACGATTATTTGGCACGAAATCAGACATCTTCAAACAACTAAAATATATAACACTAAACCAAAATCACTGATTTGGCAAAGCGGTTTGTTTACCATATGTCTGAGCTTGGTTTATGACGCTTGAGATGTACAACATTCGACCAGCACTTACTACTGGCGCCATCTATTGCTAAACTTAGTTGTGCACCTAATATGTTTCGGAGCTGTCCAATAGTAATCAACGATAAATAATGCTTCGCTGTTGAGCGGCAGCTATGGCATCACTGTTGCTTTTGAGAGAGCCCATGTTTCCTCTCTTCTTTGTTAACCATGGATATAGCGCAGCGGTAATGTAACGTGAAGCCTGCTGTCTCTTGCATTTGTTTGTTTTTAAACGAAGCATCCCGTTTGTCGTCACAGTCGCTTTGGCTAACATTTGCGTGAGAGTAAATGAAATAAGAAATACACATTGCCAATCTATGATCAATGACAAACTAAAAGTTTGGTCGTGTACACGGTAAGCTTCCTTTACCCATTAATGGGTACGATTTATTATTATTGTTATTCCGTTTCACCCATTACCGTTTAAATGGGTAGACGCAGTTTTTCAGTAAAATGTGTAAAAAATCCACAGGAGGAATATCAATAATAATAAATCGTACCTATTAATGGGTAAACTTACCGTGTACGCCTGTCTTATAACCTGCTATTAGACGAGTTTGTGATCGTAGCAATCGACATGTTTTGGTTGATTGTTTTCGAGAGCGGAAGGGTAAAACGAAGGAGCGGGTTGAGGAAATTGACGTTTTCAGCAAATCGTGAACTGGCCTATTTCATTTTGCCTTCACACACATGCACAGAATCGCACTCATACAAAATTGTTAGTTTATGTAAAGATTGAGGAGCTGAAGAAAACATTTTTTTAATCGGAAAGCAATCAGCATGCTTTTAAAAAGTCCCAGCAATTGGGAACTTTATTCCATGGCTATGAAATTTTCTGAGCCTAATGCTCGTTGCCGAAGGTATGTTCCGATAGACCAGACGTAAGCAGAGGAATTAATGTCTAAATATTGGCAGTTCTAATTATAGATTACATACAGCTTAATCAAATGTCTCAGGTGCTGACTAAACTGCTTAAAACCTGCCCCGTACCCTAATACGAGCTCGTTATAATGGAATACAGAGTAGACGTTCCTTACCACTTATCGCAGGCAACTAACTTTTTACAAATTTGTCTACTGCAAGAAGCAGCGCTCATAATTAAAATTAGAAGTAACATAAAAAATAATAAAAAAAATCGTTAAAAGAGGACGAGATCAGCTAAAATCACTCATATAGCGAGTTGACGGTGCTCTGTATAACAAATGAACTAAATATCTGAAAAGCACATTGAGGTATTTTTTGAAAGATGAAATTGAAGTTTAAATGTCTATTCTCTTGACATACAAAAAGCGTTTGACTAAAATACTTCAATTTTCACAATAACAGTAATAGAACAGAATGATAAATACTAACATAATTTGTAAGTACTATTCATTAAAGAAAGTGGACACCTGTTCATCAATGGCTTAAGATGGTTAAAACTTAACGAAACATTGTGAATTTCCGCTCAGCGTGAAAAATTATTGTTTACTTTGGCAATACACCTGAAAAATCCAAAAAAAAAGTGAGAAATTACGAACGATGAGTCGGATCCGCTTATCAACTCGCAGATAAATTCTGCACGAATGGTTTTCCGAAAAGTTGCCGTTTAAAAAATTGGCAAAAAGCGCGAAGTGCTCTAAATCTGCAGTGTTCAAGATTGTTAAGAAGTTCGGAGAAACGTGTTCTCTTGAATATTTACTGAAATATGGACGTAAAAAGGGAGGTATCATGAGAAAAGTCCGAGCGTTGTTCAAAAATGAGAAGTAAATATTCAAGCTCACGTAAATTCGATGTTGATGTTGATTTTCATTTTTATAAAGCATACTTATTAATTTGTTCGCAAATGATTTTTTTTTTTTTTGAGAAACATGTGTCCACTTTTTATAATGAATAGTCCTTACCGATATACTTCAATTGATGACACTTTAATTTTTACTTGCAAAGATATGAAAAAAAGACTGTTCGATTTACTGAAAAGTTACGAGCCATGAATTCCGATGAAATACCCTTGGTTTTTGTCTCGTTCCTTCGGACCAGACACATGTTGCGTGCTTACTAGTCGACGTGTCACTGGCCAAGAACATCATGTAAATAATTAATAAAACTCTTACTATGCCGAGTGTGTAATATAAATTCGTTTTAACTGATACGTTCGCTTGAAAATTTATGATTTTGCAAATGATTTGCAGCTGCGTTCATAAACTCAAAGTTGACAAACAGAATGTTCAAAAACTAATGGGAAGTATTTCAAGAAAAGTTCATCATTTTATCAAAACCAAAACGGAATTTTTATTTTTATTTTGAAAGTACAAAAAAGGCCTTTATTTCGACTGCTCAGCTGTTTTATTTCATAAAAACAATCCGGAGATAGAGTAGATTTCTTGCGTCCAGATATGAAGTGAATCGAACTGTATTAATTTAATTGATGAATAGACACCGCAAACATTAACACGTCAGTCGTTCAGTCGTTCGCGGCCTATTACGGTGCAGAAATCAAATCTTCTAAGCTACATGAAAACTCAACCTTTCAAAATATTAACAGGAAATTTCGTCACGCTTTTCCATTTTATATAACCTTAAAACATTCAGTAAGGACACAACTAGCAGAAATTAGCAAAATAATAATTTCAGATGCTGTTCCAAAATTTTAGGGCAACTGATTCATTAAGTCATGTATCCACAATAATATGGCCAGTTTAAGCATAATGGCATGATGCCAAATTGGGTCAGAACAAAGGTTTTTCGTTTGTGGTTTTTGATGGAGGGAAGGAATCGCTTCTACAGGCACTCTTTCTGGTAAATCCTATTGATTATGTGGGCTGTAGTAACAAAAGATTGAATCTTTCTGCCACATGGCAAATTGCTTGCCAAACTGGAAATTTTGATGCCTTCTTCGTCCTGAAATGCTCAGCTGTAACATTTCTGGCAATAGCAGAATAGAAAACCATACGAATTCACCCTTAAACTTCTTCCTTCAATATCCTCTTCTACTTTCGGTCCATGACAGGATCAGCATTTCCATTGTTTTGATCACTTCTCGGTTTTTTTTCGACCGTCAAACATTCCGAAAATGATTTGAGCACGCCGTAAACTGTAGATTAAGGTAAACCAAGTATTTTTTTTAAGATCCCTTATTGACAAGTCAGAAACGTGGTTGTCATTCGTCGCCATTTTGAGCACTTAACAATGCAAACACCAATCACAGTCTTTTTCATCAAAAACTCCCTGCTATACCTCACTCCTACGTGCAACATTGTAAAAATAACAGTGATTTGAAAATGTTCGGATCAATGTGGATACATACCTTATCGCAAACTAGATAAACGTTTTTTTTTTTTGGAACAGATTATTAATTTTTATTATTATTTAGAATTAAAATTCTTTATATTTCTCAAACTCCATCTTCACTTCAAAGAAAATATATTGGCTCCGAGATCTGATAGCCATGTTTTTAGAACCGCAAAAAAAAAAACAGCATTATCTTTAAAAGTGAAAACAGGAAAATTCTCATGATATCGACGACCGGATAAATTCGATCGTTCGACTGTGCATAGCACCAGAACGCGTGGTGGAGGTGTCATACAATTTCAATTGAAAATTGTCGTGAGACGGTTCATCCCTTTCAATTGAAACACATTATCTTCTTTTGACAGCCACTTCTTAGTCAGCTTCAGCAAAACAATCTCCAAACAAACATTTTCGACTGGGCTTTTCATTCATAGGTGATTACTTTAGCCTTCGATGTCAAACTAATATGAAGCAGGACAATTGAAATTCATGCAAAACGTGCATGAATTCCATTTCTGAGGTATTCATTATTTTTAAGACTAGAATCAGTGCCATCAGATAAAGCAATTGTAGCAACGCAACCATAATCAACCATTTTATGAAATGATAAATGTAATTGCTGATATTTTTGTTGTGTTCACAACTCCCGCGCAAATGCAACAAATGTAATTCCAATAATCAAACAGAAACAAGCTTGTCAGCTCGGTGAGCTTTTTGTTGAGCAAAGTTACAGCAATGAGTGCATCGCCAAATGGCAATACTTCCGGCAACACTGGCACGCATGTTTTGTTCGCCAACCACTGCTCGGGTGGGGGGAGGAAATCAAATCAAATCAAGTTCAACGAAGTTCATTCACGGTCGTTCACCACGTCGTTTGAAGCAAGCTTGAATTTCAATTGAAACGCTTTTGACGGTGGCTAGATCGCAAATGAATTTAAGCTTACTCACGTTTGACAGGAAGTGACTTGGGAGTGAATCGGTGAAAGTAAGATTCATTCACTGCACGAAATCTAATTGAAGTGGAGTGAAATGAATACAAAAGCGATTCATTTTCAGTTTAATGCTTCGACAATGTAGGGCCCTGGTCCTAATAGCTGTCCCAATCAAACTTGAATCACCGGTAGTGCAGACATCTTCGAGTGCAGGTGACGAACTAGCCCAGGAGGCTAAAAGTCACCCTAATAAAGAATTTAATAAAAAAAATCTTGGAGTGCAAATGTCGAGAATGTATGTGTCAAAATTTCAAGCGAATCAAATCCAATTTTTGTTGGTGTATTGTACATACCACCAGACAAATCTGCTGATTGTGAGTGTATCCAATGTCATGCAGTTATTGTCTCGGAAATTAATCGTAAATGATGAATATCAATGACGGGCTGATCTTGTTCGGGGACTGCAACCAACCTCGAATCGTCTGGAAACAAGTCAACAAAGTCTATGCATTTGCTGACCTTCTAGCATCGAATTATTCCCAAGCTTGCCGCACTCTTTTGAACAAGCTTGCTTTTGATAGACTGAGACAGCGAAATGTGATATGCAATCACCTGGAAGAACGCTTGACTTATTTTTTTCAAATGAGTTCATCACCGGCTGCAGTTCGGTTGACAAGGCTCCGGAGTCGGTTGTAGATACTGATCCTCACCATACAGTTTTTGAATTGACAGTACATTCATAAGCAGTAGCTCTATTCGTATGAGACATTGATGAACTTGATCGTGACTTTGGTAAAGTGGACTACGGAGCGTTGAACTCTATGCTCTCCCAACTTGATTGGTCTGCAGTTTGTCGGTGTAACGGTGTTTACGAAGCTGTTAGCTGCGTAAATGCTTCACACTATGTGTTCCGTTGTAAAGGCCTCTGAGAAACCCTGCTGGGTCTAATTCTTGTCTTGGGAATCTTCGACGAAATCGAGCAGAGATGCTGAAACACTTCTCAACGCAGATGAAGAATATCACTAAACTTACATTCAACAGAGCAAGTCGCAGCTATCGCTGCTATAACCGTTAGGGCCTGTTTATTAACCACGACGTAGACTCAGTTTAGAAAATCTCAGACCACCCCCTCCCCCCTCGTAGACATTTCTTCATACAATTTTTTGAATTTTTGTATGGAGCGTAGACTTTGGTCAAACCCCCCTCTCCCCAGAAAAGTCTACGTGGTTTATGAATAGCCCCTTATCTGTATGGCCGGTATGTTAGACGTGTTCAGGACAATTTGCGGAGACATCCGAAACAATTCTGGAATTTTGTCAATTCTAAAAGAAATAAAAGCGGCCTTGTGCTAAGATAATCTGCCTCAAACTATGCGTGGAAACCAAGTGCGAACTGTTTGCTACACATTTTGCGAGCGTTTTTCAGACTTCGAATCCGTCCCCATCTAATGTTCAGGCTGCAACAAGGTCTTTGCCGATGGATGCATTTTACATTGGCATTTTCGATGTTAGTCTGGCGATGATGGAGGATGCACTAAAGAAGCTGAAATCGTCTGTAACACCTGGTCCGGATAGCATACCTGCGTGCATATTGAAAAATTGCAGTACCATGCTAATTACACCGCCGCAAGCCATATTCAACCTCTCCCTTCCAACTCACCATTCTTCAAACGCTTAGAAGATGGCATTTTCTTCTTCTTCTTTCTTAGCATTTCAAGCTTATTGCTTGCCCAGTTCACTTATTGCTTGCTCTCAACTTATTAATTGATCAACTGTTATTAATTGATAGCTTTCGATGCCATGTACCATTTTTGCATTAGTATTATTGTGTGGCAAGTATAATCATACCCTATGCCCAGGGAGTCGAGAAATTTTCCTCAACGAAAAATTCCTAGCTCAGACCGGAAATCGAACCCAGCCACCTCCAGCATGGTGTTGCTTTGTAGCTGCGCCTTTACCGACTGAGCTAAGGGAGGAGAAGATGTCATACATGTAGCCAATAGGCAGTAAAGTGGATGTGTCAAACTACCGTGCTATAACTTCTCTACCTGCTGGATCAAAATGCTTTGAGATCTTCCTTAATGACGTTATGTTCCAGAGCCTGCAAATCATAAAACTCGACATCTCAACATGGATTCTTTCCGCAACGTTCCGTCATCACAAACCTGTGTGAATACTCGTCTTCTGTATCAAGGAAATTGGTAAAGGAGGGCAAGTCGACAGTATTTACACTGACATAAGGGCTGCTTTTGACACAGTTAATCATAATATTCTGTTAGCCAAGCTTGAGCGATTAGGAGAATCTTTGAGAATGTGGTTCAGATCGTACTTAGCTGATCGCCATTTGTTCATGAAAATTGCATGAGCCATATCTGCACCATTCATTCCTCGATGTGGGGTACCGTAAGGAAGCAACTTGGGACCGTTGTTGTTCGCATTTTTTGTAATGATGTGTCCCACGTCCTTGAAAACTGATGCGTGATTTTCTACCCAGACGACTTGAAGATCTACATAATCGTTAAGAGCAACGATGACTGTCTTCAATTGCAACAACAGCTTGATGTATTTATCAGTTGGTGTACACTGAATCGTCGCTAAGTCACTCCTGTGTGTCCAAATGATGCGTCATATCCTTCCGTAGAATGAAAAATCCTATCATACATAACTATGCAATAAATGGCACTGTAATAAATCGAGTTGATAATGATTTGGGTGTGATGCTGGATTATCAACTCACATTCAAAATGCACTACACAGCTCGAAAAAGTTGGGTGAACTTCTGTGCAATATCATGCACATAAATGGAGCGTCAGAAAACATACAAATTTACGTTCTAGATCGTGTAAAGTTCTGGGACATTCTATGAAATGTCGATAATGTTGTATGCGAAAGCTCGTCTTTGTTAGAACTCATGCAAGTTGCTGCTATATGTGAAATGAAGCACAATTTAAACGCTCTGATATTTACATCAAAATGAAAATTCAGATTTTGTTTCTGTGTATTAAGAAATAGTAGATCGAGCAACTTGGATTTATTTTCAAGATATCAAGTGAATTTGACAACCCTCTCTTTTTGCGATCCTTGTATTGCTCATAAGTCAGATCTATTTTGGAGTTTGCTTCTGCCAGTTTGTCAGAATCGAGTCAGTACAGCGTAAATTTGTAAGATGTGCTTTGCGCACGCTACCGTAGTCCGATCTATCACGGCTTCCTCCTTACGAACATCGCTATGCTCCACTTGGTATTGAACCAGTAGTGGATAGATGCAAGTTCAACCTAGCCATCTTTTGCGCCAAGATTTTATGTTTCGAAGTAGACAGTCCTGCATTGCTCAGTCAGCTCAACATCGATGCCCCTCAACGAGTGCTGCGATCTAGAGAGCTATTGCGACAACCACCGAGACAAACACAGTACGGATCAAACAATCCGGTCGATTCGATAAGTCGAAGGCTCCAAGAAAACTATATAGACTGATTCCACGCCAAATCGGTCGGTCACCAAACTCAACTATCTTCGATTTTGATGAAACTTGGTACACGTCTTCGGTATGTTGAAAAAAAAAATCCACTGGTGTTAATGGTGTTGGATTCAAGAGTAACTTTTGAGATGGGTGTATGTTTTTTTTCCAACATTTTACTTGAAAAATCGTAGTTCCAAAACCCATTACATTTAGAGAAAAACTTTATATAGGGGAGTTGTAGAGAACTAAAAAGGCTTTGTAAAAAAAATGTACACTGAAAAAAAAAATTTGTTTCATAAAGAAAAATCGAAAATAAATACTAAAAATCAAATAGGGTATGTGTCCCTTGACTCAGCCTAATATGCAACAATCGATTACATTTTTTACTATAACTCGTAAACTATTTGAGCTGGAAGCGATATTCAACTAGTTATACACTTGCTTAGATATGTTCAATATGCCATTTGGTAGTATGTATCACGAAAAGTTACACAACTCATTTTATAAAGTCAGAAACTTTCGAGGGATATGGATGTACTGTCGGTCTATAAGCGCCAAATTGGGTCTATTCATGGATGCAAGTTCGTCCCATTCGACAGATTTGTTATTAAACGATGTCTTCGTACGATTTTTTTTTCTAATTTTCTGATTCAATGCGTTTTCAGCTGTATTCGCTCTACTCATCAAACAATTTCATAAATCAAACTATACTAAAACTGCTAAGAAACACTTAAGTGATTTTCACATATGATTTAGCGACCATTTTATAATCAAAACATTTTAACTCACTCTACACAGATTTTGTTCCTTTAGTTTGTGTTAAGATGACCCATATGGAAAACTTTCAATCGAATCTCAAACATTTTTATTGTAAATTTTACCAATAACAACATTTTTACTACGCTTTCTATATAACAGGCCATAGTTGGGAACGTGGAAAGAAATATGTTCCTAACATTGGGTCTATGGTTTTCTTGTTAAATCATTGTTATTTTACCTATGTGACCTGTTCGTTTATATCGAGTGACTATTTTCTGTACATCTTGGTTGCATTATTCGGTTTATAGGTTCAATTTCTGCAAATTAAGATCATTCGAAGATCGTGTTGATAATCTGTTCAGCTTAACCAGTAAAGTCATATTGCCTAAAAAGTTGAGGAAATCGAAAATTACGCGGAAGTGAGCAACAATGAATTGATTAATAATGTCTCAACTGCTTTGAAATAAATCGGTCATCCTGATAGGAATATAATTTTGATGATTATCGGCGAATTAATGATATTTTTGGTACATAGGCCGAATGAAGGAGCTAGGCTGACATTACATCCCGTTACCCTATAAAAAAAAACATATTTTTAATATTTTTCAAATTTGTTTTGTGGAAATTTGAGAAAACAGACACGTTTTGAGAAAAACTCTAGGATGGACGCTCTTATAATAAAAAAGTTTTCCGAAGAGCGAACTTTGGTGCATATTTCAAATTTTGGTTATTCATTATTATAAATGAAAATTAATTATACAATATGATTTTGGAGATCATTAAAAACAATAATGATAATAATGATAAATCACCTGAACGCAACCGTTTTCAAGATTTTCGGATTTATTTCAATAGAATGAAAAAACATAAGAAAATTCGCTCTTTTCTTAAGTTAATCGAGATTTCCACCAGAAATGATAAATTTTCCAAGATCTTCATATTATAACATTCCACATTACTCTAATGTCTCTTTTCTTTTGATATCAGGATGATAAGAAGACTCATTTGAAAAGAACAAGATAAATAGCACTATTGTTTTAATATTGCAATCAATATATTTATAATTGTTTTATGGCTGTATCGGTCGGGCCGCTCAGAGAATGAAGGGCGAATTTGCTAAAGCGATGAAAGTAACAGCAGAGATAGATGTCGCAGGGGCGACAAGTGTGAAATGGACAGATGATGAAATTATGCGGAGGGTCATATAGAAGAAGCATATTAATCGAACTGCTGACTATTTTGCCAAGCTCCAACGATGTTAGAGGTCGGGTGTAGTGTGTGAAAACTACACTCCGAACAGTTCGGTGATGTAGCGATGAAAGTAACACATATTGTTTAAAGGTAGGTAGACAAATAGCAGCTATAACGTATGTCAGGTATATCTTCTCATAAAAAAAAACAGCTAATGTACGCTGCCTGTAAACTACCAGAGATGTTTTATACCTGCATTTCCAAAGGTACCACAGCCAATATATATGCTCATACATAGTCGCATTCATCAGTAAAATCTATCTGAGTGAACTGAAAATGGAGTTTAACATGAAGAAGTGTTGTATGCCGTTTCCCACTAAACGGTGCTCAAAAAACCTTCGTAAATTAACCGAACAAAATGTCAAAAAACTCAAGTTTATGGGCAAAACATTTGGACACTTCTTTGATGATTTGTGATAATTGTCGTTTGCATTTAAATAGAACGGAACAATCCCATGCTGCAATTTCGGAGCCTAGTGAGAAACCATCAATTACTAACATTATGGATCCACAACCATCTACATCGGCAAGTAGACTTGTATGGTCTCGAGGAAAAGCCATCGGCAATATCATTAATGTCAGTGCCATCTGATAGCAGTGTGCAAGATTATTCAAGGCGCCATAATATTGAACTATTTAACAAGGGCGTAGCTGGAATCAACGTTTCGTCAATATCGGCTAAAAAGTTCCTGAACGTAAAAATTATGCCCGCAAAAAGTTCAAAGATGTTTCAAACGGCATTCGGACACACATATTTGGGGATCAAGCGGAGGAGGATGACCTGGAACAATTGAAAGTGAAAGCAGCCGAATATGACGAAATAATCGCGCAGCTAAAGGACCGGTATGCTGATCCAGAAACTTCGAGGGACGATCAAGTAAGGATACTTTCGGTTTTACCACAATCTTGGACAAATCAAAGAGTAATGGCAGAATTTGGGAATAACAAACAAGTACATCGTATCACAAGCTAAATTCCTTGCAAAGCACGAAGGTGTTTTAGCTGCCCCTAACGAAAAGCTGGGACACGGTCTGAACCCGGAAATAAAAAACCAAATTTTGCAATTTTACGACAGTGATGAGATTACACGAGCAACCCCTGGTATGAACGACTACGTTTCAGTGAGGAGTGAAGGTAAGAGGGTTCATATTCAAAAGCGCCTTTTAGTTTGTTCATTAAGAGAAGCTTTCATTAAATTTCAAGAGATGCATCAAAATGCTGTTGGGTTTAGCTCTTTTGCAGCACTAAGACCAAAGCATTGCAAATTACTTGGCAGCACAGGTTCTCATAACATTTGTGTTTGCACCATTCATGAGAACATTAACTTGATGCTTCATGGTCTTAGAAAATATTCATTCGAGAATGATTATAAATTGTGTTTTGAAGAAATATTATGTAGCTCATCAACTAGAACTAAAAAATGTTACCTCCGTGAATGCGAACGATGTCCAGGCTTTTCAGATTTTGAGAGTAGTTTAACAGACAAATTAGAAAAACGTGGTTTAGTTGAAATATCTTTTGAGCAATGGATTTCAACTGATAGATGTAGTTTAGAGACACTTGTTAAACCAATTGATGAATTTATTGCTTATTTTTGTGAAAAGTTGGAACAATTAGTATCCCACGATTTTGTCAAATCTCAGCAGTCTAGTTTCTTGAGAGATTATAAAAGTTGTCTTAAAGACGGCGCAGTAATAATAATTTGTGATTTTTCTGAAAATTATTCATTTGTTTTTCAAGATGCTGTTCAAAGTAGTTATTGGAGTAATGAGCAAGCCACTATTCACCCTTTTGTCATTTATTACACGGAATCTGGAATACTTAAAAATATCAGTTTCATTGTTATCTCAGAAGTGTTGAAACATGATACGATTGCGGTGCAGGTGTTTATTTCAAAACTAATAAGCTTTTTGCAAACAAAAATTAAAGTAAAGAAAGCTACGTTTATGTCTGACGGGGCAGCATCCCAATATAAAAATAGGAAGAACTTTGCAAGCCTTTGTAAGTTTAAAAAGAAATACAATATTGATGCTGAATGGCATTTTTTCGCAACATCCCACGGTAAGGGACCTTGCGATGCAATTGGTGGTACATTAAAACGAATGGCAAGATATGCAAGCCTTGCTGTACAACATGAACACCCTATAAAAAGTGCATTAGAGTTATTCGAATGGGCGAACCAAAAAAGTGATGATTGTTTAACAAAAATGTCGTTTTGTTATGTATCACATGAAGAGTATGAACAGGGGGTAGCAGAATGGAATGAAATTTACCGACAGACTAAAACGATTGCAGGTACACAAAAGTACCACTCATTCGTTCCAATTTCAGAAAACGAAGTTTTTGTAAAACTGTTTTCGAATGACGAAGAAGGCAGGATTCATAATATATATAAAAGCAATCAATAGTTTATATAATGTTTATGTAATATTATCAATGACCGAGACTAATAAATGGTATATATAAATATAAATCCAACCATAATTCATTATTTTTGTCTTATAACTTTAAGTGAAGCTTTTTCAATCGACGAGCTGTTAAGAGTAAGTAAGAGGCACATACATGTGTTTTAAAAAGGCTAAAAACACAAGAGAAACAATCGTTAGCTATTGTTGTTTTAATATCACGAGTAATTTATGAAAAGGGCGTATTTTTTGAGGTTTTGAAATTTTATTGAAAGAAAATCAGAAATATCTTGAAAACGGTTGCGTTTACGTGGTTTATCATTATTATCATTATTGTTTGTAATGATCTCCAAAACCATATTGTAACATCAAAATTTATTTATAAGAATGAATAACCAAAATTTGAAATATACACCAAAGTTCGCTATTTGAAAAACTTTTTTATTATAAGAGCGTCCATCCTAGAGTTTTTTTTAAAACGTGTCTTTTTTCCTCAAATTTCCATACAACAAATTAAAAAAATATTAAAAATATGTTTTTTTAGATATTTTATTTTTAGTAATTATTTTTGATTTTTCTTGATGAAAAAAAAAATTTTTTTTTCTGTGTATATTTTTTTAAGAAAGGTTTTTTAGTTCCCTACAATTCCCTTATATAAAGTTTTTCTCTAAATGTAATGGTTTTTGAACTACGATTTTTCAAGTAAAATGTTGGAAAAAACACATACGCCCATCTCAAAAGTTACTCTTGAACCCAAATTATCTTAACACCAGTGGAATTTTTTTTTCCAACGTACCGAACTCATGTGCCAAGTTTCATCCAAATCAATGATGATCGGGTATGATTTTTGGGATTTCCGGCACATTCTGGATGGAATCCCTCTTATGTTTCATATTCATATTGAAAGAATATGGTCATAAAAATGTATTGGTGGTGGAAAAACATAGTTCCAGTAACATTGGCCACCGGGAATCTGCTACAAATGGATAGAGGTTGTTAATTCAATGTGTGAGCAAAACAGTCCAGAGTAGTTATAGAGAGTTTTCGTCTTCGCCAAAATTTCTCAGTGTGTCATTAGTCGTCTTTTGATATTATCATATTAGTTCCACATCATGCCGCAGAGATGGCGCTGCAGTCTATCTTTTCTAAACTAAGCGCTAGAGATTTTCCTTCCTCGGCAAAGTTTCTCAGTATGTTGTTTGTCGTCGTTTGACTTTGTTATATTAGTTCCACATTATGTATACTGTAGGGATGGCGATGCAGATTATCTTTTCCAAATGAAGTGCTAGAGAGTTACCGCCCGTGGCAAAATTTCTCAGTATGTCATTCGTCGTCTTTTGACATTGTCATATTAGTTCTAAATTATGCCGCAAATCTGGCAGCGCCATCTCCGAGGTACGATCTGGATCTAACGTGATTATTTTGAATGCCTTTATTATATACAATTAACATCTTTGCTAAAGACAGTACCTTCCTAGAGCACGATTTGGGAATTTAGATTGCGGCGCCATATTTGCGGCGCAATTTGAAACTAATCTGATAATGTCAAGTGACTATATTTTACATTCTCAACAACTTAACTGAGAACGGCAACTCTCTAAAGCATCATGTAGAAAAGATATTTTACTACGCGGTTTGTTTTACACGGTCTGTTATTTCAAAAAACGACGTAAGAAAACCGAGTTATTTAAAAAACCAACGTAAAAACAATCAAGTCACAATAGACGTGGTACCACTACCGTAGTGAAAAAATACTTCAGTGTACTGCAGCGCCATCTATCCAGCTTAATTTGGAGCTAATATGATAATATTAAAATACTACAAATAACATACTGAGAAACTTTGCCGAAGACGGCAACTCTCTAGCGTTTAATTTAGAAAAGATAGACTGCAGTGCAATCTATGCGGCATGATGTGGAACTAATATGATAATGTCCAAAGACGACGAATGACATACTGAGAAAATTACCCTAAGACTGCATTTCTCTAGCGCCTCATTTGGAAAAGATTGACTGCAGCGCCATCTCTGCGGCATGATTTGGAACAGATATGATAATGTCAAAAGACGACGAATGACACACTGAGAAATTTTGACGAAGGCGAAAACTCTCTATAACTACTCTGGACTGTTTTGCTCACACATTGAATTAACAACCTCTATCCATTTGTAGCAGATTCCCGGTGGCCAATGTTACTGGAACCATGTTTTTTCACCACCAATAAATTTTTATGACCATATTCTTTCAATATGAATATGAAATATAATTTTTATTTCCTTGACTTTTTTTACGTCGTTATTTGAAATAACGCGTTTTTTTACGTCGTTTTTTGAAATAACGCGGTTGTTTTTAAGTCATTTTTTGAAATAATGCAATTTTTAGGAACCTAAAAGATTTTCATGCAGGCATAAGTTTGTCAAACAAAAGAAGAAAAAATCAGCAATACTAGTACTAGAGTTTGGGATGAAACAAGCTGAAAACAAGCGAGTTTCCAGACATAATTTTCTGCAATCCATGATTTTACACCATTACCAAATCCACCAACATAAAACGACAGTGAAAGCATACTTTATACAACTAGTAATGAGAAGTCGCCAAGTTCGGATCGAATATTTATGGAGTATATTAAATACGTGGATGGGGTTTCAATAGAAAGATTACCAGAAATAATACAAGAGGCCTATATTAGGAATGAAATGCCTATCGAATGGAAGAGAACAACGCAAATACCAATTCCCAAGAAATCAGGAGCGACAGAAGCAGATCAGTTCAGAAGAATCTCTATGTGTAATGTAGCATACATAACTAATGCTATGTGGATAGCTAAACAGTTAAGGAAATATGCAGGTGAGCCAGGATTGCGCCCGGCGGCTTTTACTGCAGAAAGATCTACAGATCATCATATATTCGTAACTAGACGTATGATGGAAGAGTATTGGAACGCAGGTCAGGATTTATATATACTAGCTCTAGATATTAGCAAAGCCTTTGATAATGTTAAATTGCAATGTTTTGGAGAAGTGCTGACTAAAATTGGAGTATGGCAAAACCAATTTTCCAAAGAAGTGACGAGAGAAAAAGGAATAAAATAGGGATGCCCTCTTTCACCTCTGCTGTTCAATTACATAATACAAGATGTTTTAAGCAGAGTTGAGTTTCGAAAATTCCAGAACTAAAATTGTTGAATATTAATCATTTAATACTTCTTCTGCTCCTTGTATTAGCAGATGATATCCTAAACATAACAAAATCTAAAGCCGAGTTGGAAGAGATTCTTAAAGAACTAGAAATCCAGCTTGAAGTCGTAGGACTAGAAATAATCTGCAAAAAGAGTCAGGCTTTAAATAGATATCTTAATGATAAAGCGAAGCACCAAAATATCATTCTAAACGGTGAGAAATTCAAAGTAAATGATAGTTTTACATGTTTAGGAGTTTGTTTAACACCTACACTGAACAGGAAATTAACTTGCAGGCAAAGATGTCTAAACTCTCTTAAATCATCTAAAATTATCGAAGAGTTTTGCAGGAAGTTTAAACCAAGCTGGAAATTAGGAAAGTTAATGTATACAACAGTGACATCACCATCCTTACAATACGGCGGTTTTGACCAAGAAGAGTAGCTACTAGATGGTAAAACTATTAATAGGAGATTTATAGTAGGGCGTATTAGTTACTTTGGACACGTTTAACGTAGGGATAAAAACCACCCATTAAAGTTAGATTATAATTTAAATTTTGAACAGAAGAAGGAGGGCCGACCTAGTATTACTTGACAAAAATCGCTAGAGCAAGACTTCCAAAAGTGTCCGAACATGGACAGAATCAGTTTTGAAGTGCTTTCAAAAGATAGCAAAAAAGGGGGCGGCCCCGGCGTAGTGGTTAGCATCCATACCTCTCACTCTAAAGTTTCGAGTACGAATCTCACCCTCGGACAAGTTACGAAAATACCCAAAAGGTATTTGAGTGACTACGACGGGAGATGATTTTCATCCCTGGGCTGGTTAGATCTCGTGACTTTGGCGTGAGAGGTATGGATGTTAACCACTTCGCCGGGGTCGCCCCCATTTGTGACAACTTTAAAAAACGTTAATTAAGTCTTATTATGTTCTGCAATGTTCTGCACTAAACACCATAGATAAGCCGTGTAGAGGCGCGAGTAGCCGTCAAGACCTACTAAGAATAGCTCTACGGAACGTCTGTTCCGGTGGTAGAAGTCCATCACATTAGGGGCCTGTGTTCAAGATGCTAAATGACCTCTGGTTTTTATTTCAGGCGGCGAACCCGGCGCAGTGGTTACCATCCATACCCCTCACGCAAAAGTCACGAGTTCAAATCTCACCCCCGGACAAGTTACAAAAAAAAAACACCAAAAGAGGTGTTTCAGTAACTACGACGGAAGATGAACCAGCCCGAGGCTGAAAATCTCGATAATACAAAAAAAAACCCTGATTCACCGTGACATTGAATGAATGATTACAAGGGACTACTAAAATCCTTACCTCTAACGGGGACTCTAATCCTAACCTCTAACGGAGCCTGTCAAGCACTAGAGCAGCCTTCATGGGTTGACGATCTAACTGCGCTAACAGAAGCAGTGGTGTAGGTTAATCATGTTTTCCCGGTGAAGAATCACACTTTGTGAGTGGCTCTAACAGCATCTTTACTGTTAGTTTGAATCAGTTCAAAGCGGCTTTTAAGCATTATTCAAAAATTCGTTCGTTTTCCGAATGACGGAACCACTATCAGACTTTGTAATTGGCTCTTGAAGCATCCTTACTGTTGGCTTAAATAGGTTCAAAGCGGACAAAGTTGAAACAAAAAGTATGTTTCTCCAATAAAAGAAACCACTATCCCACTTTACGAGAGGCCCCACCAGCATCCTTGCTGGTTTGACTGGATTCAAAGTGGATATTAAACGTAGTTTAAAAAAACTGTGTGTTTTCTCAATAAAGTAAACTAGTGAGATTGTGAGTAACACAACAGTACCCTAAATGTTGGTACAAATCTGACCAAATCGACTCTCAAGCGTTATCAAAAATATTATTAAAAAAAAAGGAAAACCCTCCATCATACACTGTGAGTGGCCCCAACAGCATCATTCCTGCTCACATAATTCGGTTCAAATCGAAAATCAGTTCTAATATTTAAATAATTCACTAGACGGTGCGCAAATTCTTTGTATTCTTTTAGACAAAACAGCTGCCAACCTATCTCTCAAACTAACTTCCCAATGAGTAACACATTCCTACTTATTCCTTATTTGACCTGTATTCGGAAGGGGCCGACGCCGGTATTGCCTGAGTTTGGGATAACCAGTTTTTACACATTGAGGATGTATTTTAGTCACAAGTATCATCTGTTGGTTCTCGGTGTAGTTACAGCTGATCTCTCAATATCACCCTTGCGACCTCGGGCGATCAATCATCGTCATACTCATCGTCTGCTAGGGCTGAGCAAAAAAAAAAATTAGAAACAAAAACATGTATGGGTCACCCTAATGGCCAGAGATTTCAAACGTAATTAATTCATCCATCTAAATCCATTCCATCAGAGAGGTACAAGTACAGTACCAAGTGCCAAGGAACAAGCCGAACTGTCAACATAGTGAAATTCAAACGAAGATAATAAGCAACCCGGATAAAAATAACCATACAATTACTATACAATAATATAAAATAACATTAAAATCTATTGCCGACCATGAATCTTATTGTTCACGTATTACGTAAATGAAAAATGCATATTGTCATTACAATAGATCTACTATTCATCCTATTTGCTAGAATTTTCAACAATTGTGAAACAACCCAATCTATAGTAATTGACACAGATTTGTTCGGGAAATAATGATTTTTTCTGTAGTTAACAACCCCCTTATTCTATTGTCGATGTCTCAATTAACATTAAATTCTATTTTTTTATTGGGAAAACACGATTTGGAAAGCGATCTGCATCTCCGGGCTGAAAAGTGAAATTATCGCAACAATTGGTACAGTCAACTAAGATACCTACGCTAAGGCATGTGTGCAAAACAGCTGTCTTGGCACGTCCTGTCACTGGATAAATTGGTCATGAATAGTATGTTGGCAACGAGGTATAAGTCGTACCGAAGAACAAATACCTTGAAACTCGCCGCAGATGCACCCAATTGAGAAAAATCGGGCAATCGTTCAGTATCAAATAAGATGAACACAACAGTGGTACAACATTTGATAGAAGACGTGAAACGTAATGGCCGACAGTTTGCATTTGAAAAATCGGAAGCTTAATTATCTGTATTTGGTAGTCTTGAAATTCAATAATTCATTTACATCATTGTGCACTTGATCATGTTGGGCCATTTTTCGGCCGTTCCACCCTTTACATGTGTTTCACCTCACTCTTGAAAAAAATACTCCTTGTCCTAAATGACATCCTCCATCCAACGAACAGTTGCAACCAGCTGTCCGATCCCCAAAGCTGCCTACACTCGTATGTGGCAACGACGCAAACACGGAGCAACCATTCATCCATTTCATTCATTAAGGCGAAACCTTTTTGCTCATTAAGTGTTGCGCGGCGGCTTAAAATTGCATCTCGAAAACTGCAACAAACCGCCCTTGTATGTCCGTGTGAGTGTGTACGGAACATTCATCGCAATCAACGATGCTCTGTGCGACTAGATTTTCTCTTAGGTGTAGGGTTCGGTGTTGTAATCGAGAACCAAGGAGATATCCAGCCCACGCCCCAAAAACGGTGCTGCACCGTGGATCGTTTGCGGCAATCTTATGGTCTCGGAAAGCCGCACTTGTGTTAGCGACTTTTGAATTTAAATTGTCGTACACAAAAAGGGAGGGCAAATATTCCGGTTGGGTGAAATCTAAATCTGTTTTCACAGCTGGTTCAGCAATCGGGCGGATTGTGTGATTATGACCATACTAAAACGCCGAATGCACCCAGTGTCAGTGCGCACTTAATTGGTCACTCTTGAAGTGCTGCGACAAGATTTGCGGGGGATGTCCATAAGTGAGCTGCACGCGGTCTCTCTGGCAATAAGTTAAAAATTGAGGGGGAGACTGCCTCGTGCAGTTTGCTACTAGTACATGCATTTGAAAGTGTTTGCTCAGTGGATTCAAAGAAAATGGATTGCACCCCGATCTGTCTGGCCCACTTCTGAGATATTGAGGCGTTCGAGTTTTGTACTCCGAGGGGTCACCGGTAATAGAACTGTAGTTATTTATGAGTTTACATAATCTTATTCGATACACCTGTTCAACGGGATAAGGTTGAGAGAGTTATTATTATTGGGAATGGTTGTAGCAGGTTTATCAATTTCAGGAAATAAATAGGTTATTTTGGTCAATGATTGAAAACCCCTATCTCTCTAGTTGATTTGAAGCTAAATTGTTCGTACTGCAACGAAACGATTAACTTTCGTCTTACATTTTGCTTACTTCGCAAATCCCACACAACCACACATCGCTCGCCAAAATCACTCTTACTTCCTTTTGCAAACCATCAGAGCCGTAGAGATCTAGCAGCTGGTTGCATCCTCGCGTGGTTATAAATCAATTTCGATACGCTTTTGTGCACGGAAATCGTTCCTCTTGAAGCAAATCGCGTCATCCTTAGGTATGTGTCGGGGATGGCGGTACATGGCGGCAGGCAGCAGCTGTGGGTGCACAGAGACTGCACTGCTCTGAATGCTCTTTTAATTGGATGCCCCCTAGCGCGGGGGGTCCACGCGCATTCGTTCCGTAGTGGGATATCCACAAAGTCGCTCGCCGCCGTTTGTTGGACAGATTAATTAAACTTTGTTCACTAGGCAAATTTGTGGCGGACTGATGGCCTTTTGAAACTGTCAGAAGAGATTCGCAGCAGTACATACCTATGCATGATACGGTAGAAACATCTTCAGTCGCATCAGTCGAGCTGTAGCCATTTATAATTTGATTACGGTTGCGAGGGTAGGAACTCTCAAGTGGTTCCATTAGCCTACGCCATAAACCAATCAAAACAAAACAATACAAATCCCAAACAGTAATGACGACCATATTTCTGTTTAACTCTTACTGCCTACCTGCAAAGAAGATGAAGATTAACGAACTCTTTACTTTTTGCGTCGCCTTCAAGCTAGTAGGAGTGCTACCTGGATTATTTGTCTCCATGAAAGCTTAACCTGGCACGCGTCTAGTCATCTTCTAGTGGAGGACTCAAACAACCCTGGAATGATTTGCCTACAGAACAACACAATCTCAAGCAAATGTGCATCGTAAAACAAGCGTCAACTCTGTTTCGTTTTTTTACATCCTTACACAGTAGTTTCAGCCTTTTCTCGTTCGCAGTCGCAAACGAGAACAAATCTTTCGACAAACTTGTTGTTCTTGTTGCAAAAACCCACCTTCTATCATGTGAAGGGCGGAGCGCAATGGAATAATTTGTAGTTGCACATTGTTCAACAACGAGAAGACATCTACGACCATAGACGCCCGCATGCTCTATTGGAAGGGGTGCTGTGATGCAGAGGTGAAAGACAATTCCACCTGACACTATTGAAGGCAATAAGATCAACAACAACAACTAACAACTTTTCCAATAATTAAAGCAATAAATAATTAATAGAAAATGGCTTGTTGGCAGCTAATAATTTATCGTCAGTGCTCGAACTTGACGCAGGGAGAACGTGGTTTCGATGGTCGTGTGCCACTCTGGTCGCTACTGCTGTGAGGCGTTGATCGAGGAATGTATGTATTAGGTTCTGTTGTATCCCGAATAGTAAAGAGTAACTAAATAAAAACAAAGTAATAACTGCAGCTGATATTCTTATCATGCTATTATAATACTATACTAAAAAAGATCGCAATCTGATATTAGTTCCCACATAGTACTTTTGATAGGTTTGTTCAAAAATATCTCATTCAGCAATCCATTTGTTATAGAATTACTATTATATATTCCTGAAACCCACGAGTAGAGATAATTAGCAAAACTGGAGCAAATTTTTCAATACGAAATGTTGATCATTGAATCAAATTAAAAACACAATACCTGCTTTACTTATTGAAAATTACTTACACATTGCACCGCTAATCTTTGAATTTCCGTATCCACTATGGTTTTTTCAAACTTGTAAACTGGTTCCAGCAATTCCATTGAAAAAAGATATTATATCTCTGAGAATTTCATAATATCTGTTAGTTTTGTACCTTATCGAAAAATATTAGACGATTTTTTATTTTATTTTGTCATTAGGGTGACCATTTCTGGGTTAGGGTGGTCTGAAAAAATGATTTTTTTAAATGCATTTTTTTTTCAAAAATTCATAAAATTCGAACCACTGAGTCGATTTTATCAATGAAACACACATATGAAAGGTAATCGAATATCATTTTTTGAAAAAATCTAAAAACATACCTAAATTGAGATATTTATTATGAATTATGTTTTTCATGGTTTTCACGGTCTCGGGACCGAAGAGCCCTCTCGTTTTAACATTTTTTTTTCAAAAAGTTTAGACCTTTTCACATAACATGTCAACTAATTGACGATGCATATAATTTAGTTCTTGAGCTACACTTTTATGTTAAATGTTATGTTTTTAGTTTTTGCTGACTATTCTATCACGCGTTTCCATTATTCAAAGTAACTTGCCAACCATTCGACCCCACCAATGTGAAGTGGTTGTTATAAGTTCAATGAGCTTTTTGAGAGCTAAGAGAAGGGCCATTTGTTTTTTTTTTTTTTAATTTGTAATATTTGTAATTGCTTGGCACTTTGTTTTTATGACCGTGGTTGCAGTAACTGAATATAATTTTTATTTAATAGTTTCCATATAATTGTTTTGTGATACTATTTTTGATGTTTTATCTTTCATCTCTAACAAACCACTTACTTTTATTGTTCTTCAGTAATTCAATTGAAAATAACTAGTTAAGATGTTCGTTGAACTGTTTCGTTTACTCGGGATAGGTTGTTTAACATATTCTTGTTTATTGAGCTTTGCGTCTACGGCATCTTACTGGGCCTGAGCACTAGTGTTCTACCTAGTATTGAAAAATTCTTAATGGAATGCTAATTCGAACGATGATTGGGTTATGATAGTGTTACTTACCTGTTGTTTTATTGTCAATTATTGCAGAGCAGAATCTCAGATGGAGGGGAGATTATTATATAGCGTTTTAGAGATATATTACATTGTGTAAAGAAAAATGAATGCGGAAGTTATGTAAAATTCTTAAATAGTCTCTTATAAAAATCACATCGATTATGCTGATACAATGATCACCTGAATGCGTCAGAGGCGGTGTACCAGGATAGTATAGGGTGTCTCAGTAAGTCTAAGCACGATTTGTAAATAACAATACAAGCTCGGTTTCTATGTTAATTGAGTTTTTATTGCACTTTTACGTTTTCTAAAATATACAGTTCTACAGTTCTACGTGAATTTTCCGAGATCCATTTAATCGTACGTCAAAGAGCGGACTTTTTATCTAACACTGCTCATTAGCTTCAGCACAGAATGTCTACCAATGATTTTTGATACTTTTTTCCAGTCTTTTTAAAAAGTTTTGATGGAAACCGCTACCTTAACAAGTTTGCGCAAATATGCCTTTGTCAGAGCCCAAATAGTTTCAGTTGGTCTTGCCTAGGGACAGTTTGGAGGATTCATCTCCTTGGGTACGAATTCGACTTCGTTGGCTTTGTAGTAGGCTACAGTGTCCTTAGCGTAATGCACTGATGCTAAATCCGGCCAAAACAGTTTCCGAATCATGGGGGGCACGGCTGTAAACATCAGCAGTCATCGTATCGGTTGTTACAAACGGATTTGAAAGTATTCCACACTCACAAATTGCTTGCCAAACCATTGCTCTTTTACCGAATTTTCAAAAATAACTAAGACAAATATTGAACACGTTACGAACACAATGATGATATAGATCATCCAAAATGTCCTTGAGTTCAGAGCTTGATGATGTACATGATCGTTAAGGAGGTTTAGAGTGTTTTGACCGTCCTTCTTAGCTGTAAAAGCCACAACACCGTTGCAGTCATCTTACAGTGTTCTCAGAATATTTACGGTAGTCCAAACTATTCTTGAGTTGGATTGTATTTGGATTAGATTTGGATTGGACTTGGATTGGATGTGAATCGGATTTGGATTGGGTATTTAGTTCGGATCGTTTGTATTTTAATTGGATTTATATCGTATTTGGATACAGTTTAAGATTTGAATTTGGATTGGATTTGGATTGGATTTGGATTGGATTTGGATTGGATTTGGATTGGATTTGGATTGGATTTGGATTGGATTTGGATTGGATTTGGATTGAATTTGGATTGATTTTGATTGGATTTGGATTGGATTGGATTGGATTGGATTTGGATTGGATTTGGATTGGATTTGGATTGGATTTGGATTGGATTTGGATTGGATTTGGATTGGATTTGGATTGGATTTGGATTGGATTTGGATTGATTTGGATTGGATTTGGATTGGATTTGGATTGGATTTGGATTGGATTTGGATTGGATTTGGATTGGATTTGGATTGGATTTGGATTGGATTTGGATTGGATTTGGATTGGATTTGGATTGGATTTGGATTGGATTTGGATTGGATTTGGATTGGATTTGGATTGGATTTGGATTGGATTTGGATTGGATTTGGATTGGATTTGGATTGGATTTGGATTGGATTTGGATTGGATTTGGATTGGATTTGGATTGGATTTGGATTGGATTTGGATTGGATTTGGATTGGATTTGGATTGGATTTGGATTGGATTTGGATTGGATTTGGATTGGATTTGGATTGGATTTGGATTGGATTTGGATTGGATTTGGATTGGATTTGGATTGGATTTGGATTGGATTTGGATTGGATTTGGATTGGATTTGGATTGGATTTGGATTGGATTTGGATTGGATTTGGATTGGATTTGGATTGGATTTGGATTGGATTTGGATTGAATTTGGATTGGATTTGGATTGGATTTGGATTGGATTTGGATTGGATTTGGATTGGATTTGGATTGGATTTGGATTGGATTTGGATTGGATTTGGATTGGATTTGGATTGGATTTGGATTGGATTTGGATTGGATTTGGATTGGATTTGGATTGGATTTGGATTGGATTTGGATTGGATTTGGATTGGATTTGGATTGGATTTGGATTGGATTTGGATTGGATTTGGATTGGATTTGGATTGGATTTGGATTGGATTTGGATTGGATTTGGATTGGATTTGGATTGGATTTGGATTGGATTTGGATTGGATTTGGATTGGATTTGGATTGGATTTGGATTGGATTTGGATTGGATTTGGATTGGATTTGGATTGGATTTGGATTGGATTTGGATTGGATTTGGATTGGATTTGGATTGGATTTGGATTAGATTTGGATTGGATTTGGATTGGATTTGGATTAGATTTGGATTGGATTTGGATTGGATTTGAATTGTACTTGGATTGGATTTGGATTTGGATTGGATTTGGATTGGATTTGGATTGGATTTGGATTGGATTTGGATTGGATTTGGATTGGATTTGGATTGGATTTGGATTGGATTTGGATTGGATTTGGATTGGATTTGGATTGGATTTGGATTGGATTTGGATTGGATTTGGATTGGATTTGGATTGGATTTGGATTGGATTTGGATTGGATTTGGATTGGATTTGGATTGGATTTGGATTGGATTTGAATAAGATTCGGATTTGATTTGGATTTGGATTGGATTTGGATTTGGATTTGGATTGGATTGGGATTGGATTTGGATTGGATTTGGATTGGATTTGGATTGGATTTGGATTGGATTTGGATTGGATTTGGATTGGATTTGGATTGGATTTGGATTGGATTTGGATTGGATTTGGATTGGATTTGGATTGGATTTGGATTGGATTTGGATTGGATTTGGATTGGATTTGGATTGGATTTGGATTGGATTTGGATTGGATTTGGATTGGATTTGGATTGGATTTGGATTGGATTTGGATTGGATTTGGATTGGATTTGGATTGGATTTGGATTGGATTTGGATTGGATTTGGATTGGATTTGGATTGGATTTGGATTGGATTTGGATTGGATTTGGATTGCATTTGGATTGGATTTGGATTGAATTTGGATTGGATTTGGATTGGATTTGGATTGGATTTGGATTGGATTTGGATTGGATTTGGATTGGATTTGGATTGGATTTGGATTTGGATTTGGATTGGATTTGGATTGGATTTGGATTGGATTTGGATTGGATTTGGATTGGATTTGGATTGGATTTGGATTGGATTTGGATTGGATTTGGATTGGATTTGGATTGGATTTGGATTGGATTTGGATTGGATTTGGATTGGATTTGGATTGGATTTGGATTGGATTTGGATTGGATTTGGATTGGATTTGGATTGGATTTGGATTGGATTTGGATTGGATTTGGATTGGATTTGGATTGGATTTGGATTGGATTTGGATTGGATTTGGATTGGATTTGGATTGGATTTGGATTGGATTTGGATTGGATTTGGATTGGATTTGGATTGGATTTGGATTGGATTTGGATTGGATTTGGATTGGATTTGGATTGGATTTGGATTGGATTTGGATTGGATTTGGATTGGATTTTTGGATTGGATTTGGATTGGATTTGGATTGGATTTGGATTGGATTTGGATTGGATTTGGATTGGATTTGGATTGGATTTGGATTGGATTTGGATTGGATTTGGATTTGGATTTGGATTGGATTTGGATTGGATTTGGATTGGATTTGGATTGGATTTGGATTGGATTTGGATTGGATTTGGATTGGATTTGTATTGGATTTGGATTGGATTTGGATTGGATTTGGATTGGATTTGGATTGGATTTGGATTGGATTTGGATTGGATTTGGATTGGATTTGGATTGGATTTGGATTGGATTTCGATTGGATTTGGATTGGATTTGCATTGGAATTTGCATTGGATTTGGATTGGATTTGTATTGGAGTTTCGCATTTGTAATGGATTTGGATTCGCAAACCATACCCTATACCACAAAGTATCCTTACCAAGTTTTTTTATCCCTAAACATGGATTACAATGGTACATAAAACAAATGTATTTGTATTTGTAACTGAAACTTCGATAATGCTTTTTATCTGGATGAAATGCTATCGATTACACCATTTTGTAAAATGCACTTGAAATGAATTTGGATTGAAGACCAGCCAACCGCTGTTTCTCTTTTATAGTACTCATGCAAAATGGTGCTGCTTATGGGCGGGAATAATTTATCTATTCCATAATGAAAATCAAAGCGCTGTCGAAAGCTATAACTTCATGCTCATTAATCAAACATCTTCTCACGATTCAGCATGGCCTAGTGAGATCAACCACGGATTCAGTATCAGCACTTTCCAAAAATTCAGGTTCGAATCCCATGTCAGAATCATTGAAAAAAAAAATGGCTGGATAACTCCACTTGGTTGCGCTTTTTTGTCAATTACATTTCGAGTCGATAAAGTAGATCTGTCAGTCCTTCATACAACTACCAGACAGACGTTTCTTTTTAATTTGTGACATAATATTCGCAGCTCTTTGTATTGTTTTCGTACAACGTATGAATGTTCTTTCTGTGTCAACAAAAGCTTCGTGCTTTTGACAGTTGCGCGTGTGCAATTAATTACGCATTTATCTTCATAAAAAGTACAAATCAGTTTTGTTGCAGAAAACAACGAATGGATTTGTGAGTATTACATTCGATTTTGTAATATAAACTAAAATTAACTTCCAGTGTAAGAACTTCCAATATATATATTTCATTCGATATTAACTGTATAGTTTGCACAATTTTTAAACCCCCCGCCACCATTAAAACCAAAAACCAACCACCTTTTTCCACCCCCAAATTAACCTTGGGAATACATACCAGTTATACCACCCCCCACCACACAGCTATTGTGCCCTACGCCATTCAAGCTACGCGCCACCAAATAATAGTAACGTACTCCCGTAATTGTCACGGATGTAACCAAATGAAATGAGTATTTAACATAATATAATGTTCGCTTTCCCGAAGATTTCCCAAAGGTATCGTTTTAAGAATAATATTCTAATAGACTTGTAACAGTGGTAAGATTATTGTTGGTACGTTAAATATCTTCTTGATCAAATTGTCTAAATAATCTATTATACCGCGTTAATCAAGCATTGTATCTCCACTTGACTGAAAGCTCTAGTACATTATTGAAGATACCAGCATTGAAAGGGACTTATTGTATGTGAAAGTATCTTCAGAATGACTGCATTCTTGAAATTAAAGTAGCGATCATATTCTAAGTTCCAGATGTAACCATACATACTAAAATTTTGTTGCAAGAAGATTTTATTCAAAATGCCGCTGCTAACCAGTGTGAGTTGGGTTATAAAACTCACACACATAGCAAAAAAAAATGAATATATAATCAGCCATCAAAAAACCCTGTTTAAATTCGCTCCGTACCACAATAATTCTCAACCCGTTCAGCCCGTTCCAGAGCACTCTAATTAGCTTCAATTTTTCAAACAACAAAAAAGCCCTTTTCACTTAGAAACGAAATAAATTTGACACCATTAAGTGCATTCCGCAATAAACGCCTTTCTGCACAGAATTTATTCCATGCTTCCTTCAAACGGTACCGACTGGCTTTGCCAGGAACGATGCAACCATGACGACGCAACGCAATGGACGACGGATGAAAAAATAACAAACCGACTGCGTTGAATCTTCACAGCTTAAGTGTTCCATTATTCTGAGTATCCTTTTCACCGCATCGCCTCCGCCGATCGCTCCAGAAACCAATCCAGAAGTGCAGTTTGGTGTTTCCTGCCAAGCCACGCCACGCCGAGTTCCATGAACCTAGGACATAAATTAGAACGCTGTTTATGGGCTGTGTTCTTTAATTCGTCGCGTTACCGCTTAATTGGATTATCCACGATTAAAGTACATCATGCGGCAGAGATCTGCCTGAGTGTATCAAAGGTCTTTTCCGCTGAACCAGTGCGGCATCCGTCATTTTCAATTTCATCACAGGTGCGTGAAGTTTGTTGGCAGACGTGCGAAGTCACATCGCCGCATGGCTACTGGTGCATCTCGTCGTATCGGAGGGAGATAAATTTAAATTAAGATTAATTTCTACGTAAATTTAACTGGATGGATGATGGCTCGGTACGGCAGTGATTATTTCTTCCTGGCCAGTAAGGTCGGTCTTCCTGTTTCTGAAGTGTGTGTCTCGGAAAAAGTACGGAAACCTTTTTTCGCTTTCGATGCGTTGCGTTGCGCCGCGTTGATCACGCCATATGAGCAGCATTAACTCTCGCACACAACATTGTGTCACATTCGCTTAGGTAATTGAATGCGTGAAATGATTTATTGGGGTGCTGGAGGGAAATTCTGGTTCTGGGCATGTTGTGTGGAGATACGACGACCGCTAGCCAAGAAGAGTGCCTACCGAAGGATTGAAAATGCAAATAAATCAATTAAATTACGGTACACCGGGTACGGAGTGTTCATGTCTTGCATTTGGCTGCGTGCGTTGGACGCTATCATGCCGACTGTCACACTCATGCATACAGGCAAGGAACGGCGATTCTTCACGTGGTGACAAGCTGTCGTCTCGAACGATTTTGATATACACGACAAGGTGAGCTGGTTCTGCTGTAGGGTGTTATTAAAATTGTTAACGGCATGATTAGTTATCTTCTTAAATAAATTATTATGTAAAGTAATGTAATAGTAACTAATTTGAGATTGGTTTGTTACTCAGGTAACAGTCGGGTACATCTTAAATGCATTATCAAAGATTCTGAAAACAACCAAAACCTGCCGTTGCCTTTACTGAATCCTTGCTTAGTTCAGTCGGCAAAGGGGCAACAAATGGTGGAGGTGGCCCGGTTCGATTCCCGATCTGTTCTACGAATTTTTTGTAAAGGGAAATTGCTTGAGTCGGTGGGCATAGGGTTTGATTTTACTTGCTACACAATCGTATTAACGCAAAAATGGTACAGGTATAGGGAAGATCTCAATAGATGGAGATGATTTTAGAATACCAACTTCAGAACAGTCAATAAGCCAATAGTTATTTTAAATGCAAAGAAAGAAGGTTCTAGTGTGTATAAAATATTATCTTTTTTTAAATTTCTCACTTTTCCGCTCTTTTATTTTGTTTTTAATTATTCAAAGGTTCCGGTTTTCTCCAAAACCGCCAAAGTCCTATTTTTTAATCAGAGACGAAGCCAAACTGATAACTATAGACCCCGCAGTTTTTAACAAAAACTCGAGAAGCTTCCAATCAAACCCCTGATATTTTTTTAGACCGACATAACACAATATATAAAGGTTGTACGGAATCAAATTGCACCACTTTTAAATGGTTGTAACTTTTTACCCGTTGGGTATTTTCTATTGAAATTTTGGGTGGAATTAGTTCAATTTGTATTTGTGTACGCTGTGTAAGTTTCACTAGCAGATGTGCAATCGTTGCGAAGATGGAGTTGGGAGAACAGCAGCGGCGCAAAGAAATTTTGCGCACGTACCTCGAAAATCCGGATCTTTCTCATCGTGCTGTCACCAGGAAGCTGGGAATGGTACATTCTACGGTGTCTCGTGTTTTAAATCGATACCACGAACGTTTGACCATTGTTCGGAAAGAAAAAAAATGGCAAAAATGGATCTCCGTATAGTGTTAAGGATCACAAGCGGGTAGTTCAAGCTTTCAAGAAGAATCCCAACAGTTCAGTTCGAGATGTGCCGAAAAAACTGAATCTAACCAAAACTTTCGTGCAAGATGCGAAAAAACGTGAAGGACTACACACGTACAAAGTCCAAAAGATGCCTAATCGCGATGAACGGCAGAATATGGTAGGTAAAACACGTGCACGGAAGCTCTGCACCCAGATGTTGACGGAACCACATTGCCTCGTTATGGAAGATGAGACGTATGTAAAAGCAGACTTCCGGCAGCTTCCGGGGCTCCAGTTTTTCACTGCTCATCATAAATTCGATGTCTCTGAGGACGTTAGAAAACAGAAGATGTCAAAGTTTGCCAAAAAGTATATGATTTTGGCAAGCAATTTGCTCGTGTGGAAAGCGAAGCACCCCATTCGTAACAACTGGAACGGTCAATGGGCAGTTGTACCTAACGGAGTCCCTCCAAAAGCGTCTACTTCCTCTTCTGAGGTCACACGATGGTCCTACGATTTTCTGACCGGATTTAGCCTCGTGCCATTACTAGAAAGAGGTTTTAGAGTGGTACAAGGCTAAGGAGGTCAATTTCGTACCGAAGCATCTCAACCCCCCGAACGCACCGGAACTGCGGCCAATTGAAAAGTACTGGGCCATCATGAAGCAGGCACTTCGGAAGCATCCTAAGGAAGCGAGATCGGAGGAAGATATGAAGAAAAAATGGATTGCCACGCAAAAAAAAAGTTGGTCCAAATGTTGTACAGGACCTTATGAGTAGTGTAAAGAAAAAGGTTCGTGCATTTGGTTATGGAATTGAAATTGAATATAACAAACATGGGATAATATTCACAACATGCTTGATTTTACTCCCTGAATGTTTGAAGATGATTGGTTGAACGGGCGAATTTTGCCGAATATTTGTGTGTGTCGCAATTTGATTCCGAACACCCTTTATTACGAGTGATGTAGTCCTTGTTGAACGTAAATACTTTGAGACTTAAACAGAAATATAAATGAATTGTATGCTCTATTTGATGTGTTGTTAAACCCTGATTTGGAACCAAAAATAATAAATACTGTCACACTCAAAATTACGTTCCGAATGCTACATTTACAACAGCTTCTAGAATATATTTGGTAATCTTAAATCTAAATTCGTTAAGTATTGATAGACTGAATATTATTATACAATAGCCTAAAATTTACATGATCGTTGTCCTTGGTGTTATAATAACAACCGACATGTTTTAACGCAGTCGAATCCACGCGTTACGACAGGACACAAGTATAAATTCGCTCTCTTCCATGAAAGATTATATAACGATTATTATTGTAGCATAAGCATAAAACGTGAAACAGTTCGAACTTCGTAACGTAATGGTTAAAAATTGAAGCTTTTAATATAATAATTCTTCAATGGAAAAGAAAAGGAATGTTTTCCAATTCACAAGCCACGAGTAATTGGCACCCCACTTTACTAAAATCAAAAAATAAAACACTGTTAATTACCATATTGAATAAAACACTATTAATTACAATATTGAGCATATTGAATATGCTCTGCAAAGTGTTACATACGCCTGAGCCTAACAAATAAACGAACTGATAAAAAAAAACTCATTTTTTCAGTGATGCACGGTTACGCACCGTAACACACATTGTTCATTTGCTTATAATGTTAATTAATATGAACATGGCGAGAACATCCTCAAGGAAATGAAGGATTAAAATGAATCCTACAGGATAAGATTGAGAAAAAATTTACTGTGACGAGGTTGTGGACCTTTTTTTTAAATTTTATAACCGCATCTTGAATTTTTCGGATGGTTATTTGAACTAGAACCTTGTGATCAAAACTAGCATCAACACAATTGTAAATTCAATTTGAATTTACAATAGCAGCATTTGGCAAATGTCATTTTCTGTGCTTCAACTTAATTTTACGTCATGTCATGTAAGTTATCATTTTCATTTTTCATAGTCTTGTAAATTTAAGAACAGACGCAAATTTATATCTAAAGGGCCGCTCCTTTTAAGGAGTGTATCGAATATAAGCTATCCACATACATTTGCGTTGTACGCATGTATTTGTGATGGTTTTTATGCTCTGAACACTGCATGCTGTGCGTTTGACTGTCAGCTTTCTTTTGTTTACTTGTTTGTGCGGTTCAAATTCTGCGTTTTCAAAATGTCGCGTATTGAAAAGGAAGTGAAAATTAAGGTTCTGGACACATGGCTAAGTGAGAAGGGTATTACTATGCGAAAATTGGCGAAGCGGTTTGGAATTCATCATGCGAGTGCTAAAACCATCATTAATAAGTTTGGGGAACACTATTCTTTGGATGAGCTACCAGGAAGAGGCAGAAAACCCGGTTCTTCCAACCCGAAACTGGAGCAGAAAGTGGTATCTCTAATCATGAAGAACAAATCAATGTCAATACGTGATTTGGCCAAAAAAGCAGGAACGAGTGTCGGAATGATCCAGCGTATCAAGAGGCGAAACCACCTGAAGACCTACAAGAAGCAGAAAATCTCGAAACAAAGTGCAGAACAGAAGAAGCGAGTCCGGAAATTGTCTTTTGCAGCGTCCGGATGCATGCGTTTTGATGGACGATGAGACCTATGTAAAGGAGGACTCAAAAACCCTTCCAGGTCCACAATACTTTACTGCCGTCGTTGGGGAGGATGTGAGCGATGCGGACAGGTCGATTCAAGTGGAGAAATTCGGTCGAAAGGTACTGGTATGGCAAGCAATATGTTCCTGTGGTTTGAAGTCAACCATTTTTTACACTACCGGAACTATAAATGCGGAAATCTATCGATCTGAGTGTCTCCAGAAGAGATTGTTTCCTTTATATAAAAAGCACCTCCACTGTTTTGGCCGGATTTAGCGTCGGCTCACTATGCCAAAACCACTTTCAATTGGCTTGCGGAAAAGGGTATAGATTTCGTTGAGAAAAATATCAATCCACCAAATTGCCGTCAGCTTCGACCCATCGAACGTTACTGGGCAATCGTGAAGAGGGTCTTCAAGAAGACTGGTAAGGCAGCTGGGAACATGCAGGAGTTCAAAAAAATTTGGGCTCAAGCGTCCAAAAAATGCGATGCAACACTTGTCCGGAACTTGATGAAGAGCATTCGATCCAAAGTTCGAAAATTCGTGAAGGAATAACTTAAATTTCATCCGGTCTTCATTATGTTCAAGTTTAACCTCGTACAATAAAGGATCAATTTTTTGTATGAATAAAATATCGGTTTTTAACATAATTTGAAAGAAAGTTTGTGGATAGCTTATTTTCGATACACTCCTTATGTGCATCTAAGGACATTCAAATTTACATTTTTTTTTTCAAGAATGCAGTAACTGCACTTCGCAATGGATTTACCACCATGGCAGCACGAAACGTGAGCCGATTCGGATGAAACTTTCTGTATTTGTCTATGATACACCAAGATATCATCTGGTACAGGAGTGCACATTTCTGCATACGTGACATTCGAGCACTACACTGAAAAAAAATCACGAATAATTTTTTTTTCACCCTTTAGTATTTCGAGATCCATGACCGTAAATTAGTAGGCAGATTCAGGTTTTTACTAACATTTGTTTTGCAGCGTTTGTAAACAGCACAGAAATGATAAATTATAACAGACAATTGAAATTTTCTTACGTTTAATTGCAAGTCAAAGCAAACGTAAACATCCAAATTGTTTGCAATTTTTAGTACAAAAAAAACCTGGCTTAAATTTACAATAAATATCTCATTCACTTATGCTAAATCCCATATTACATGTTTTTTTCTAAACTGGATAGGTATATTTAAAATACCGGGCATGTTACGTAAGCCAAAGCATTAGTGTGAGTTATGAACATTCAACGTTAACGTTTTAAAAACTATTGCAAGCAGAATCAACGTAATAAACATTATGTTACTTGTAGTTAGTATCCACGGTGTAATACAATAAACCAAATTGCGTAACAATTTATAATTATAGAGCAGTTATAGGTTATGACGCAATGTAATCATATTGGGCTGTGATGAAGCGGAAGCTTTCTGGAAAGAAACATGGAATCAATAAAATCTGAAATCTGAAGAGTCTGTAAAAACCCTAAAGGATGGAATTAATCGCAAAATTCGAAAATTTCATGCAAAACCTGAATAACTTTGTTTTGACTTCGTGCATTCTTAAATCATATCCCATGAATCAGAAATAAACAACTACAATTGGAATGTAATGCACAATTTGTGGAAACAGACCTTAATTCACCATCTAGCCCTAATTAAGGAAAGCCTTGGTAAATTTATTCAACATTCCGGTAGCCACTCGATTATCACCTTTTCTTTCGTCACAAGTCCCGCGTGAATTCAATGCACTGGATCTTGAAACGATTCTCAACGAGTGCCATCGGTTAAACGCGCTCAAGTATCGCCCAGTAGCTGCCCCATCGAAACGGGTAGAGTGCCGAAAGGGATCACTAGCATACATCGATACCGGCCGATCGAATGGCGGGGTGATCTTCAAGCCTCTGCTCCGCTGCGTGTATTTCTTCTTCACTGGCCTAACTTTGTCGAGAACATCGAGAAGCACTCTTGTGAGGCTGTAAATTTTCTTGAAGCACTGCTGCGGTGTGCTGCCCCTTCGACAAGAACATTGTTATGCTTTTAACAGAAATATGCTCGCGGAATCATTCAGCACGAACAAGCTGTATTGTGGTATCCTGATGGAAACATTTGAATATTGGGGATGAAATTCAATGCGAACAATCTACAATAGTACAAAGTTTGCCTGGATAAACTATCTATCACATTGCTAAGGCAATCATTTCACGCTGAAATCGGATCAACCAGTTGGTCATTTCGAAACGCGAGGCTGCGAGAGCACACCTTCATGCAAAACCCCTTGCTGATCGGACAAATTATGCCCTCCATTACGTGGCACTGAGCAGTGAGCACCCACACGGGGGGGAACGAATTGCAATCGCTCAGTGGACATGGATTTGCAGAATCACATTCCGGCTGGCAAAAATACTATTATGATTGCACATGAGTTCAATATGAAAATAAAAATCACGCATTGGCTCGTGTGGTCCGTCATGTCCTCAGCAAGCATCGGAGTAGACCTCCCGGATCAACCCCATGCCGTGGCGTTGGTGCTTTAAGGAATGGCTCCCCGAATCCGTGCACTACACCTCTGACTGCACCCACCGGGGTGAACGATTGGAAATTAATTGGTTTATATTTATCGATTCCGCTGCAGCGCGCAGATCTCACAAGGAGCGTCACCGACTGACCAAAGTTCGCCGTAAATTGATTCGAAATGACAAACAGACTGAACGGTGACATTCAGCTTGAGGCGCGCGCACGCGGACTTTCGACAGAAATGACTCATAAAAGCGAACAGCTGTGCGCGCAATTCAGAAACGTGACTTCAGTCGAATAGAATTCTGCGATTGTGAGGCGTCCGTTCGGGGTGATTCCTCAAGCAGTTGGCTATGAGTCAGCCGATTGGATTCAGAAGATCAACATTCTTTCCTGATAACATGCCAGATTCCAAGGCAAGATCCGTCTCTGAAACCTTGGAACCGCTCCCTCCGATTATCCAGATATGTACGCAATCAATCCTTCACCTACAATTAGCATTTAATACCACCAAATTACGGCCACGCAATGCCATTATCTGTGCAGTAGTAGTTCAAATTAAAACCACACAAACCTTTCCTGACACCCAAGAAATGTGCGCACAATTTGCGAAACCTACACCATCGGTCGAATAAACTCTCGTGCAAACCCGCTCAGTCATAAGTCAGTCAGCGTCCGTTCGTTGTTTGCGATTGCTCCCTGGGCCTGTCCGCGTGATTAGATATAATTGGTGACATTATAATCACCGGGTCTCTCGAGAGCTACGTCCGTCCGTGTCGCGCAATAGGGTGCAGCACAGGCAGCACAGTGTACTGTCGCCTCTGGCAACCAATACAGTAGCAGGATAAATATTCAAATGAGAGAAATGCAACTGCTGCTGCTGTTTCTACCTGTGTGTAGTTGTTCGTTGCAATAATTGAATAAAAGAAAAACAACCAAACTTGAGATACGGGATATTCGAAGAGAAAGAGAGAGGGAGAGAGAGACAGTGCATAACTGCGTGAAATGGTCCATAATTATGAATTGCGTCAGTAAACAGTGTAACACTGCTATTTGTGTTGACTTGTGCGACTTTACGAATAGGGCGCGGCCTTTCTTGCAAAAAAAAAAAGAGCGTAATCCGAGAGGCCCAATTGGTACAAACAAACACAATCGACCGCGACGGATTTAATCCGATATCATGGACAAGTCTATAGATTAAGCAAAAGTGATTTTCCCATGCCAAATTTGCTCGTTGCATCAACTTGTTCTGATTGTCCTTATCTTAATTTTCTAGTTCTTTCTTCTTTTATTGTGATAACCAAAAACCATATTGTCTGCTCTCAACATCAAGTGGACTCCTCCAGCATGGTGCTTATTAGCTGCGCTTCCACCGACGGAGCCAAGGAATGACCCATTTTGTAGTGAATATTTGTATTGTTTTTTTTTTTTTTTTTTTTCATTAAACAAGTTACCTTTTTCATGGGGTTTCCGAGAAAATCAATAGTAGTGCGTTTACCTGAAAATAATTGAAAAAAGGTTAAAATTAATGAAAACCGCATTAATTCTGGGTAATATTAAACGTAATCAATAACTGTTAAAATCTGTAATTCAATAATTTCGAAAAGGGAATTTTGATGAACTTAGTTCGATTTGATTGAAACTGGCACGAAGTAGGGTTGTATTATGCATAATGATGTAGTGGTAATGAATAAAAAGCGAAGCATTATCAATTTTTATTTAATTCCACTGCCATTTTGGCTATCCTAGGAAGTTGCGCGTATTCCATCAAGATATTTCTTGTACCATTAAATGTGGCTATCATATATGCCTCAAAACACCTCTTTTGTTTTTTAATTTACCAACGCCTTTGAAGGATCTTTTTACTTTATAAACATTTGCGTGATTTGAAGTGTTAAGAGTTTAAGACACATCCTCGTTTGAATCTTTACTTATAGAATATAAAGACGTTTTGAAAAGCAGCAAACAAAAATTTCAGGAATTGACTCATAAAACACATTTTTACTACTCTTTAAAATTATATCTGATGTCATTCTGAAGAATATTTAAAAACTCTTAAAAAAGGCAATTCCAAGAAGCTAATTAGTATTTCACGGCAAGAAGTTTAGAAGCTTAGATTCAATTGGTAAATTTATTATAGTTTTTATTTGTATTAATGTATGTGCTTAAATATTCCAAATTTCTACTGTTGTGTCATCATCGATCCCTCACCCATCCGGGGGCGTTGGGCGAGTAAAACTGCGAATAGTTTGATCAATCATATGCTCTGCAATGGTGCACTTTTTGTTATGGAGGCCAATACAATTTTTTGTATGGAGCGTAGACTTTGGTCAGACTCCACTCCCCCCAGAAAAGTCTACGTGGTTTATGAATAGCCCCTAAGCAGTATAGAATTGTATTTAAATACATTGCTTGGTGGTATTATGATAGGATAGGCCATTTATTTCAAAAAGAATCAAACCGTGCGCTTCGATCACTCCAATTGCTATCTTTGAAATGTAACTAGAACAGTACTTTCAGCTCAAATATGAACGAGACTGGTTAAATAAAACACAAACGGTTAATAATTCTTCAATATTTATTTTGTCTCCTTCAAAATAATCGCCATCGGAGGCGATACACACATGCCAACGATTTTTCCATTCCATATAGCACTTTTCATACGCCTCTTTTGTTAGCGCCTTAAGCTCCATCTTCTAATTCTCTTTTATGACTTCAATCGTCTGAAAATGTTTACCACGGAGCGGCAATTTGAGTTTGGGGAAGAGGAAAAAGTCACATGGTGCCATATCAGGCGAATACGGCGCTTGAGGAACGATGTTAACGTTGTTTTTGGTCAAATAATCGCGAACTAAACGTGATGTGTGATGTGCTGGTGCATTATCGTGATGCAAAAACCATGGCTCGTTGTTCCACAATACTTTCCTTTTGAGACAAATATTCTCACGCTTCATAACGCCCAAATAATGTTAAGCATTGACCGATTGACATTCCGGAAGGAATTCCGAGAGCACCACACCTTGGTTATCGAAGAAAACAGTCAGCATAACCTTGATTTTCGATCGACTTTGACGCGGTTTTTTAGGTTTCGGCTCATTTTGGAAGCGCCATTCCGATGATTGCTGGGCTGTTTCGACGTCGTACTCGTAGTCGTATTTGTCAACTCACCATTTGAAGCCCATTACAATCTAAGGCTGATGGTAGTCAAAAACATATATATAAGTATCATCCACTCTAGATCACTTAGAGAAAAAATATCTCGTTCTGGTACAATACGATCTCTACATCTAGCCCGAATGGAACCAATATGCTCAGATCTGACTCCACGATGCTTAGCACCAAACTTAATTACGCGATTAACCTTAATCACATTCAAAGGGATTATTGCCGCTCAGTCAAACACGGTATAAATGAGCGTTTAAAGAATAATGATTGAACATGAGGAGAGACATCACACGAATGAAGTCTCGACCCTTACCTATCCCTTATAGTAGATTACCAAGATTTATTCGACACTTTAGAGATAACAGATTGTTGCCATTGCCCTAAATCTCCTTTACTTCATTTACGCTGCCAGCTGACGAGTCATGGTGAACGAAAATTGCGAAAAACTCATTGAAGGCGATTTACCCCACCCACCTTTGCAAGCGGGTCCACTCTCTCATTGCCTGGAATCGAACAACATAAACGACATAAAGCACTTAGAAGCCCTTGTATTTTCATGAGAAAATACGCGGAGGCCTCATGGAGCGAATAGCCTCTATAGAACCGAGACTAAAAAAATGAAAGTACACACTTAAAAATTATGAATTTTACACGAGACGTAATTTATGTTTGTAAAAAGTCGGGGAACATAAAGAAGAATTTCGTGTAAAATTGTGTCACCTGAAACTGACACATACGCAATTCAACAAAAGATGTGTTTGATTGAATTTATTTTCTCACCTCTTTCAACTCATTCTTGTGTGGTAAAGGACGCTTGTATGTGTCGGTCTCGGGAGACAGAAATTTACATGATATTTTGGTAGAGTGAACTGATCCGGTAAAAATGAGGCAATAATTTTTAGCATAAAGTGTATTGTAGTTTATTCAGCGAAAAATACATAACAAGGAGCATGAAGTTTACTATTGGCGCTAAACAATTCACTAGATAATTCAAAGCAAGCGGGCTCCTCTATCAATAACCCGTCAGTGAAGAACGAGTTTGTGGAATCAACTCGGCAAAACATTGCAGCAAATGTCACCGGAGCAATCATAGGACGATGATGCTCTGGGTTTCCACGAAGTTCCTGGTTCATGGATAAATTAAAATGAACCGAACTGCCGAGTTCGGAGAAGCAAACACGATTGGGAATATTCGCTAACATCCTTTATTAAGTACAAGTATTACAAAGTCATGAAGCGAGTTTAAGGATTTAACTCAAGAAGCTTCTCAAAGTTTTCGATCACCTGGGGGTTCATAATCTGGTGACGAGCCAGAGAGATAATTCTGAAAACGGATCCGAGAGTGGCAACATGCCAGCCAACCTTTCAAGACTCATCGCATGAGTCGAGTGCATGCAACCTTACGCGATACGAAGGCACCGATACTGAATACGTTCCAGTTTAATTATGTGCCACCAAGCCGGCAACTGAAAATAAAAACTACCGTACTCTAAAACCAGCAGAATCGTTGTCCGGTCCATCGTTAAAAGATTTTGCGGATGTGCTTCTCAAATGGTTACGATAATTATTCACAGAAAGTTGAAATCGTACATTGTTGGTGGGTTTTCATATCAGAGAAACTTCATAAAGACAAAGAAAATTGCAGACAACTTCACATTTGTCAAGTGACATTTGTCAAGTGTCAGCCAACCATTGCGATCTACTTTCTACGCATAGTAAGTAATAAATTAATAATAAGTATACCTATAATAGATGTAAAAAAAAAAACCTTTGAGAAATCAAAGAACATCAGAAAACCTCAGAGAAAACTAAAGATATTTAACTGTGGAGAACCTATAGAAAGTTCTGGAAATCGAAGATACGTTGGAGATACTTAGAAATCAGGCAAGCTTAGAAATCTTAAACTAATTTAAAAACAGACCATGCATATAAAAATATACTCAAATTAGAAAATGCGTGGTTTTATCTCTCTGTTGTTGTCGTTTTCGGCAGTCAATTGTTAGCGCACACGCTTAGTAATTATTAATCTTGTCCGAGACGTAATACAGATTTGATTACGTCAAGGAACGTATACAAAGATTTCATATAAAATCAAGTGCCTGTAACAGAAACAGACACAATTGACAAAAGGTGTGTTTAATTGAATTGATTTTCTCGTCTCTTTTGACCGATACTTATGTTTAAAGGCCGCTCGCATGTGTCTCCGAGGTCTCAGAGCCCCGAATTTTGCATGACTTTTTGTTAGTGTGCAGATTAACAATTTCGTCTACCACCGGGCTTTCGTCACCGTCGATCTGAACTCGGTATGGGGGGCTAACAAGGTATTCTCTTGAACATCTTCGTTTAGCGTATTTTGTGTTCGAAGCATTAATGACAAGTTTAATACTGCTAGCTTTGGCCTTTAGCCCGATGTACGTTTCCGCCTACGTCTTAAAGTTGTGTTTTACTATATCAATGCCGTCGGCAAAGACAAAAAGTTTAATGGACTTCCTAGAAATTGTGCAACAGTGGAAATAAAAACGCTCTCCGAATAATTCTTTACATAAAATAGCAAACGAGAATGCCCATCACTTTCTGGTAACCTTCTTCGAGATTCGAAATGACACGAGAGTGTCCAAGAAACTCGAACGGTGCACATAATACGATCCATCGTATTCTGGAGTTTATCTGGAAATCCATAATCATGCTTGATCTACCATAGCTGGAATCGATCGTGCTGCTGATTTGAAATCCATGAACAGATGATGTGTTAGCACATCATACTAGCAGCATTTCGACAATACAAACTGTAACCCCACCATCTGGTCTGCCGCAGCGCAAGAACTCACGAATCTCACTTGGTTTTGTCCCACGAACTCCGTTGCAATTGGTGACAATTCAATTCCTTGATTATCGAGATTTTCAGCCCTGGGCTGGTTCATCTCCCGACGTAGTCACTCAAATACCTTTTGGGAATTTTCGTAACTTGTCCGGAGGTGAGATTCGAACTCGTGACTTTGGCGTAAGAGTTATGGATGTTAACCACTACGCCGGGGTCGCCCCCATTTGGTGACAGACAACAGCACAGAATTCGAGAAAGTAGCTGGTCGGTGGCGCTCAGCCGGTTAATTACGCGAAAGCTGCAGCAATACAGCTGCAATTGCTGAAGATAGAATACACCGTGCCAAGAACGGCATTCGTAGGTTCATTGCCTAGTTGTTTTTCAACGGAAAGTCCACTTGGAATCCACAAAGGACCAAAAACGGCTGGGGTTCTCGCAAAGATCATCCTGTGTACGAATTACATATCGTTTATACAGGTATCGCTTTTACCGATTTCTGGCTTGAGTAAACCTTTAAACTGTTGATCTTGAAATCGACATTGTGATCTTCAATATGTGTTTCAAGCTTTTGATCTATTTCCTCACAAATCTCGCAGTTTTCTCGAAATTCATAACAACTACTCAAACAACAACATATTTGCTAGCTAATGAACGTCATGTCAGTTTTTCTTCCTATACAGTAAAACATCAAAAATAATAACTAAGCCATGAATTTTTGAGCCTAAAGTTTTCATTCATCGGCTGTTTTTGCGACGTTAAATTTGACGAGGTAAAACTCATGCACACATAAACGCACGCATGAATTTTGAGGACTAAGGTTTTTCCGAACACGGATTTTAATAATGCCTCTCGTTTTGACGATAATCGAAATGTCACTCAACTCAAAGTGTTGAAATACTTTCTAAAACATACAGAACCCCACTTTGATCGCCTTGTTAACTCGAATATTCGATATGAAACAACACTCAACCTAGTCACGCGACATCTCGCGCTTGATTGTAATTGCTCAATCTACTCCAGCAGCGGATTAAACACATGTCACTCCGATAGGAGGATGATTAATCAAGCACGCAATAACTAGACCTCAGCTGATCCGCCCTTCGTTCGCTGACCGCTGATCGTGACGACTGGGTTCGATGATGCTGATTGTGTACGATACAAGTTTACGTGAAATCCGACACCACTGCACAGTGGTATGGATCGATGCAGAAATCGACCCAAATCGTAGACACACGTTCAGCTGCAAAAAATCAATAAAGTTACAGAGTTGGGAGTTACAGAGCTAGTAGATTTAGTGTTCATTTATTTGTTTCCGATCTGCTGTAATGATGAAACTTTAGAGCTAATAATATATTGCCCATTACATGCATTACTATTCTTTACAGAAGATAGAATGAATTGAATAAAAAATGTAAAGATCTCACATACCCAGTACATCGTATATGTATATGTATGTATGACCCAGTACATCGTATATGTATACATGACTTAAGAAACTAATACAACCAATACAAGGGAAGAATTGCCATTTGTGATTGAGGAATCAATCAGTTGATCATGGAAGATTTCTGGAAGCATCGATGGCTAATGAAGATAACTTTGTATCTACAGCTACCTCACTGCCAGAATGAATAATCGATAAAGCCATTGATTGCTATTAAAACGAATAAAAAAAGACTTAGAGGAGAGGAGTGTCAGATAGAATAATAGAGGAGATAAGTGTAAAATAGAGTTAAAAAAAATATTGAAACAATTATTGAACGAGAAATTGTAAAACATTAATGTCGGATTGGTAATGATTTTTAAAGACTGTACTCGAAAAGAATGAGACACAGCTTGTTACTTATTAGCGTGTAAGACCGTGCGTGTCGTAATTGCTACTCCGTTACTGACCAGAACTAGTGTAATTGCACAGAGAACCACATAGATGGAGCTTGGGAGTAACTTTCCATCTTCAATGTACAAGTTCACTACTTCATTCTATTTATAGATCAGTACCGGCGCCGGCCACGTCCTCACAGTCTTCGTGGAGGGTGGAAGGATGATTAGTTTGATAATCGTTGTTAAAGACCGTGTTCACCTCTGCGTCTCCACAATTGTCAAGGGAAGGATAGTTTTGTGTTAGTGAGGCCTCTTTTTTAGATTACTGACTGTGGTAAGTGATGCGATCAATGAAAGCGCAGTAGACTGCTTTTTATTTTAAATCTAGTGGTGAGGGACTATTCATAAACCACGTAGACTTTTCTGGGGGGAGGGGGAAGGGTTTGACCAAAGTCTACGCTCCATACAAAATTTCAAAAAAAAATGTATGGAGGAAAGTGGTCTGAGATTTTCAAAGATGAGTCTACGTGGTTTATGAACAGGCCCTGATAGAAAGAGGCAAGTGAAAAATGGCAAGGAAGGGGACGAGCCTGGGATTGAGCTCCGAACCATCTGCTCAGTAAGCAGAACGAGTACTCACTGAGCTACCAAGCCACGTAAACTTGTTACTTTTTAGCGTGTGGGCAAAAATTAATGAACGGTTGATTGAGACTAGCGAGAGTGTAATGTTAACGTTAACGGCAAAATTTCATCACAATCTGTCAAATGGTTATCGAGTTTTCATCGGAACAAAAGCAGATCTGTCAAAAAATTATGTGCGCAGTCGTGGAAAATCCGACTGCGTCCCGCAGATGGATCGGAAAACACCTGGCATTCCATCATTCGACGGTGTCTCGAGCGGTGAATCTAATGTACATAAAGGATATGCTAGATTTGGCATATATTAATGAGATCTTTCATGTAAACTTAGTTCAGATATCGCTGAAGTCAGGTCTTTTGTATGGAAAATTGTAACAATCTTGTATGCTGTATGAAAGATTGCGTGTTTACGTTGTTTACGCTTGCATTTAAACGAGGGGAAATTTTACGCGTCTGTTAAAACTCACAAAAATTATTCGTAGACCCTCCACTCTTCACAAATGATGCAAAAGTGCATTTTAAGGTCTGTATCCGCAATAATCCAGACACCTCAAAACATGAATAAAACCTAAATTTCGCATTATATTTCCGTCGTTGTTAATTATTTCAGATTTATGGGATGTGTTTTAACAATTCGTGAAGACAAAACATAGTTATTCGGTACTTGCATAAAATTTTCGAACTTTGCGCTTAACTCCGTCCATTAAGGTTTGTACAGACTCTTCATAAATCGTAGAAGCCGTATTTGTCCAAATTTTCTGGAAGTGTTTGATGTCTTTGATTCCTTGCTTCTTTCCAGAAAGCTTCCACTTCATCAGAGCACAATATCTCTCGATTGGTCGTAGCTCTGGGCCATTTGGCGGGTTTGAGGTTTTTGGTACAATGTTCACTTGATTTGCTTGGTTCCACTCCATCACAGTTTTAGCATATTGGCATGATGCCAAATCGGGCCAGAACAGAGGTTTTTCTTTGTGACTTTTGATGAAGGGTAGCAATCGCTTCTGCAGACACTCTTTATGATAGATCTCCTTGTTGATTGTTCCTTTAGTGACGAAAGATTTACTGTTTTTGCCACACGTGCAAATTGCTTGCCACACAAGGTATTTTTTCAGCTGTAGCATTTCTGGCTATAGCAGAATAAAAAGTCAGCCCTGGAAGCTGCTTGAAAGCTATGTATTCTATGTACAATGCTTCCACAACTAGTCTCGATTCCTTTCCTCAGGGGTCAAGAATAGTTAAGAGGAAATATGGAAAGAGCTCACCGTAATGATTTACGGTGGCAGTTCATCATCACGTCCAGAGCCCCAATCCAGAAGTCCACCCTTCAAAATCACACTTCCGCTTCTTTTCGCAAACACACGCGCCGTATGTGGATTTTATTACACTTGTTTTGGTTAGTTTTCCACATTTCCAACAAGAGAACAAATCATTTAACTCCCAACATTAACATATAACATTTAACATATTGATAATTAAATAATTAATTTAAACTATTTTTATAGCGCTTGCAAACGACCGAAAAAACTGACAGAAAAAAAAACACGTCTGTCTCATTTTATGAGCCTGATGAGAGATCTGCACATATTGCTATCAGATTTTATTGGTAACGTTTGTCCTCATCCTTAGCTTCAGGAAGTAGATGTACATAGCTTTATATTGGCCAGAGTAAAAGGTTGTCGGTTTTTAGTTGTGACAAAACTGTGTTCGGTGGTCAAATAGTACCCAGTTTTCTTACTGGGCAGATAATCATCCAAGCTTCTTGTATTACCGTGTTGAAAAAAAAATAAAAGGTTTACAGAAAAATTAAACCATTATCCTCGATTTAAATCATATCACGATCATAATGAAGATTTTGAAGCATTTCTTCTCATTTATTTATTTTATTTAGTGGTTGAACGGTAGGAGTTTGTGTTTAGTGAGCAGTAAGTAATGGGTTCACAATTAAAATTCACAAACTCTTACATGAATAACAAACAAACAAAAATTAACACATAAAAAAATTAAATTTTTATCCGTTATTGAAATCATATAAAAATCCTATCGAAGAAGCATAATACTATACAGAGTAAATTGTCAACGGTTGTATTCGTCTGTTGTACTATTTAGAATTGTTCGGTGGCCAAATAGTAAGCGTGTTTACTTACTGGGCTGAAATTATGGCTTTAAATCCATGTCCATTATGACATTAAAAATCTAATATTTTGTTGTAAAAGGTTTTAAAAAAGCAAATCATTATAAAAAAATGTAAATTATTAATTTTAATTTATTTCATTCATTTTTCTAAGTTATCAGCACTTTTTAAGGTAAACCCAGATAGCATTTATCCTCAGTTCTAAAAAACACATCCTCTCCATGCCATCCTTGGAGAGGCTGAGATATATTTGGATTCAAGAAGCAACGGTAATTCTACTAATTCCTTGCCTCCCATGATGAATCGTGAGGAATTTATTCAACTTCCCAGAATACTTAGAACTGGTATTGCAAGGTTTTACGTTAATTATGTTAATCGATGAATGGAATGTCATTGACAATTAAAAAAGTTTTGTTTGGCTCATTTTTCGCAGCACTGTTTCCCAGGACAGAAAACAAAAAACGATACAGGTTTAGAACTTGCAATAAACTATGAATGTACTCAAAGAACACTCAATCAAAAGCAGCGGCCAGTCAAAACAAAATGTGCATAAATGGATAATAGAGTTCGTTTTTTAGATTTTAACCGGATATCGACCACCGTTCACCAGCAACTCCCAACAGACAGTCGGCCAAAAATGGAACACACACGATGCTGTTTGTCCATATGGCACTCTAGCTTCTCTGCAAGTAGATCAATTGCTCGCACCCGCATCATCGGGGTATTGATTTCCATCTTTGGTGCGCTTGTTTGCTTGCCTTCTCTCATTTTTGTTTTAAACGATTCCATTATCGTACTTCTCATTTACCCACATAATGGCAACCATATGGTCGAACCGTACAACATCCATCCGGAGATGGAATGCAAATGACTGATCGTAGAGCGGGGGCCTTCAACGAGACATGTCCCATTTGGCCGATCGATTTTTCGGTTTGCCACTTTCGATTCAAAACTGGACAAACCTCATCATCTGCATCACCACCAACATGGATATATCCTATCCTTACTGGGAGAGGCTCGATTTCATCACCAAGATTCGATTGGAGGTCGTAGCCAAAATCCGTTCAATATTAATGTATAAACGTTCAAAATGGAAATTTTACTCGTTGGCTCTAAGAAATAACTTTTTGACTTTTGTACAAATCCCATTTCCTCGAGTAGGGCAGGCGGATTCATGCTGTGGAACGAAACTTAAAGGCACACTGCCCCATGCGGTGCTGAAGGATAGAACACAAACAAGATCACGGATCGATGAGAATCCTTGAAAAGGAAAAAAAAAGAGAACGATCCTCAATTGTTTTCTTCTGCTTCGAACCGTTCTTCCTCCTAAACTTCACTTTCGTTCCGAGCAAATTTGTTTTGAAATCTGTTAAATGCTTTCCAGATTTTCCACTCGCCTTAAACTGAGGTTCACTACAAATCGTAGTACGTTTATGTGAATCGTAGAATCCATCACCGATGTCTTCTTAGGCGGTTTTGATGTTTGTCTGCTGTTATTCTAAACCCCATACTCCGCACCCTCCGAGCTTGTCAGATTATTTATGATTTCTGTAGAAAGCAATCCAAAGCGATTATGGTGTCAATGTTATGTTTTTTCAGTCATTTGCTTCTGGTACCCCGTGATGGGTACGTACGTCAGCGAATGTGGCCCGAAGTAGAGTTGTTTAGAATTTGATTGTAAAGGATAGGCAAACTAAAAATGACAAAAATAATATCGAAGAGCCATAATTCATTTCTGAATGCTTCGCTGCGTATTAAATACATACATACACACACGATGCTGCAGTTGTGTTCTTTTGCTTCCTCCGTCCGTGGGAATCGCCTTGAGCAGCTGGGAAAATAATCCAATCTGATTTGTCTATGAGTAAATGATAGCGTGGAGGGATGGTTTCGAGGTAACACGCTTAGTTGGTCCCATTTATTTATCCAGGAATCCCACCGACTCACGAATTCCGCAAGTTGATTGCTGAAAATGTACGCTAGTCACAATTTAAATTTCGACAATTTGTAGTCGCTGATTAGCATAGAGTAACGATGTTTTGATGAAACTATGCTTGCTTTGAATTGATAGAAATTTGTTTTTGACGCACAAGGAGTAATCGAGAGGAATGCGCTAAACGCTGGAGATTCAAAACACGTTAGGCAATTGATCTGAATAAATATTCAAAACTTAACCTCCCACGAGTTGGTTAAAAAGTAATTTCGACTGAAGCTCGTTCGTGAAGAAACTGTAACCGCGTAAATTATCAGCCTAAATTCCAACCCCATTGGTATTACTGTCTTATTGGAGTTTTATGGCGAGAATGAGTTGAATATTGGCGTTGAAACTGATGTGATGATAATTTACAAACGCAAAATATCACCATCATCTGCTAAAAGGAGAAAAAATCACAAAGAAACATTATCTCACTTCAGAAGTAGAAGTGTAGAGAGGCGACATCTTTTCTATTTCGAGATAATTACATAAAAGAAAAATTGTAAATAAACGATGTTATATGAATTCTGTGGATATTGTATGTAACATAATTTGGAGCTTTTTAAAACATTTTACTTTATAATTCACACGCACATGTGCTGTTGAAACATTATAGAGATCCATTAAATTAAAACAGGGTGTTCAAAATACGAGCAAGTAAAGATAAGGGCCTAAGCGATGACTTCAAACGTCGATTTCTCTGGAATCTTAAAACCTTGTCACGAACGGAGAGCAGCATCTGCCATATGGTGTAATTGGACTAAAGGGTGTCCACAGTTAAATTGTATCACTTTCAATAAGCTGTAACATTTCGCCCTTTGGGTTGATTTCAACGAAATTTTGGGTGAAATGAACTCAGCGTGTATTGTTTACACTGCATGAGTTTCATTGTGAAATGTGTCGTAGTTTCGAAAATGGAGTCGAAGGAACAGTAAGTGCGCGAGAACATTTTGCACACGCACCTCGACAACCGAATTCTTTCGCACCGAGCCATCGGAAAGATGTTGAAAATTCACCAGTCTACAGTGTCTCGTGTCATAAAACGTTTCGGGGAACGTTTAACTGTCGCTCGGAAGAAGGTGAGTGGTAGAAAAAGTGTTCCGTACTGTGTGAAGGATCACAAGCGAGTGATTGCTGCCTTTAGACGCAAACCCAACTGTTCCGTTCGGGATGTCGCGACAAAGCTGCACTTGACCAAAAGTTTCGTGCAGAAAGCCAAGAAACGAGCCGGGCTCCGTTCATTCAAAGTTCAGAAAGCTCCAAACCGCAATGAAAAACAGAATAGGACAACTAAAACACGTGCGCGTAAGCTGTACACACAAATGTTGACGAAACCACACTGCTGCATCATGGACGATGAAACACACGTAAAAGCGGACTTGAAACAGATTCCCGGCAACCACTATGTGACTGCGAAAGACATGTTCGATGTTCCAGAGTCTCTCAGAAAACAGCAAGTGTCAAAGTTCCCCAAGAAATTCATGATTTGGCTGAGGATTTGTTCGTGTGGTAAACGGAGCAAGCCTTTCGTGACAACTGCAACTGTAAATGGTCAAGTATGCATGAATGGATGCCTGAAAAAACGACAGCTTCCGTTTCTCAAAACACACAACGTTCCTACAATTTTTTGGCCGGACCTAAAGACTGTATTCGATGAAATTTGGACACACAAAATAGGTCACCAAAAATTTTCCTTGAGCCCGATTCTTTTCAAACTTTCTGGAAATAAAGTACTACTAAATGGTTAAGTTTTGACATCATTGGTTTATTGAAACTCTTCTCCCAACCCATATGCCCGCACCTTTGCCTTGACCCCTTTCATCAAATTTTGGACAATGATAGGACCGACTTGCTTACTTACTTTTAACCACACTTTCTTTAGTTCAAGTTCATTTTCTATCAGTTTTGGAGTTTTAACGAGCTTTGCCATCATGATTGCCCAACATTTTTCAATTGGGCGAAGCTCCGGAGTGTTTGGAGGGTTGACGTCTTTTGGTACAAAAACTACATTATTATCTTTGTACCAGTCTAAGACGGGCCGGGCATAGTGGCAAGATGCCAAATACGGCCAAAACAGTGTCGGGCCATCGTGAGATCTCAAGAAGGGCAGAAGCCGTTTTTGGAGGCATTCGTCCTTGTAGATTTGTCCCAGAGGTCCCAGAGGTGATGAAGGGCTGACTCATTTTGCCACATCCGCAGATCGCTTGCCAGACAAGGAATTTTTTGGCGAATTTCGACAGTTTCTTCTTCCGTACACTCTCCAGAACGGCCTACTTAGAGGTGGCGACGTAGTGTTCCTGTCCTGGCATTTGTTTGGTGTCGGCTTTAATGTAGGTCTCATCGTCCATCACAATGCAGAACGGTTTTGTGAGCCGCTCCCTGTACAGTTTTCTTGCACGAGTTTTGACCACCGAGTTCTGTTTATCGCTCCGGTTCGGTGCCTTCTGGACCTTGTACACATGTAATCCAGAACGTTTCATTGTTTTCTGCACAAAACAAACTAAAACTGTCGCCTTTTTCGCAACATCACTGATCGAAATGTTGGGATAACGCTTAAATTGGTTCAATACCATCCTGGCCTTCTCCGGATTTGATGTGCCACGTTTTTTGCCACTACCATTTTCCCGCTTGGTTGTCTTACGGTCCTTGAACGTTTTGATCACATGAGATACGGTTGAATGTGCGATTTCGAGCTGTTTTCCGATCCATCGATGAGAAGCGATTAAGTTTTCGATATTTCTTCATTGGAAGCCATCACTGAAATCACTCGACCGATTTTCACGAAACTCATTACACAATTGACACAACACAATGAAATACATTCAGTTAAAATTTCAATAATTTTAACCCACACGCCAAAAAGTTACGAACAATTGCGTGTGTCCAAATTTCATCGAATACAGTCTTTATTTTTTTTTTTTTTTTATTTTTTGATGTTTTTTTGGGGGAGGATAATGGTTTTTTTTTGGTGCTGGCGCGCCGCCATCCCTCCCCCCCCCCCGTCCGGTCCGGCATATATAAAATTTTTTTATTTTTAACCAAGAATTTTTTTTTTATACTATTTTTATTTTTCACCACAAAATATTATATTTATAATTTTTAATAAAAAAAAAAAAGAGTTGTGTGTGGGGGTCAAAATATTTTTTGTGTGTTTTATAAAAATGTTTGTTTTTTTTTTTTTTTTTAAAAAAAATACATTAAAAAAAAAAACCAAAACCAATATTTTTTTTTTTTTTTTTTCCCTGAATATTTCATGACAATCGGTTGAGAGACTTGTTTTTGAGGACGAGTTTAAAGTGATGCAATTTAACTGTGGACACCCTTTCATCGAAGACTACTGTACCTTAAAGTAAAAGAATCACCTAGATTCCATTAGTTTCATGGCCAAGTAAAACGTCAATAATACATATTACAGTCGGGTCTCCTATATTACAGTCCTATTTATTCACCTTTATTTCTAGGTTATCTTGTAGTCCATTTCGCTGCATTTAGTTTATCATAGCCACAAACTACATACATTTCCGTTCGTCGTCAACTTTTCGGCAGACCTGAATCGAAAAAGCCTCCACAAGAGCCTCTCATGTGTGGCTCAGCCGAGTCAGTATCCCCATCACTCGGCAATTTGGCGGCCGTAAATCAGGCTTCTAGCCGAAAGTTTTGGCTATACCTGTCACGAATTTCCCGCGACGTAACCGTCGAGTAGGTACGAGCTTTAGCAACGCATCGCCTTGGCACTGACGACGTGGATGTTTTAAGACTAGTAGCCAACGGAAAGGACGTCAGCTCTATGTCTTTCATCTTCTTCAAAATTAAGCTTAGTGCAGATTTGAAGGAAAAAGCTCTCTCTGCATCAATGTTGCCGAAAGGCATTTATTTCCGGGAATTTAAGGATAGCAGATCAGCCGCAAATTTTTGGAAACCTTCCCAAACGCCGACTTTTGCATCACTTTGAAACCGTACGTCCCGAACTGTTCAGTCGGCGTCGGGAGATTGCGCCATGGAGGAGGAATAACTATACTGCGACGCGCTGTAAACAGTACCATGGAGACCGTTTCTCAGTTCGACACAGTCCCGCCTTTTGCTGTCGTCGTTAATCGGAGTCGTTGCGGTCCTGATGTCGCTTCTGACGAAGAGGTTCTCCAAGTTGCGAATTCAGGCAAGTACCCGCAGTTTGTAGAGCGTACTCTTCCTGATAAATCTTCCGATTCCAGCCTTCTTTCTCCAGCTGATGCTTCCACTAGCCGGCCTTAATAAACGCCCGCCAGCCTGATACATACCTGTCATCTCGCCAATGCTCGTCATGCAGGGTGGCCACTCAATTTTCATTTTCAAATTCCCGGTTTTCTCGGACCAAATGTTAAAAAATTTCCGGTTTAAGACTGTTTTACAAGTCGGGAAAAGCGGCATGGGATTTGTGCGGCTGTGTGTTTTAAATGGAGCCCGGGATTTAAATTACCGTGGCGGGAAATAAATCTACACAAAAATTACAGTTTTCTTGTAGTGTAAACCCAATTTTACTCTGGAAAATAAAATTCACTTCTACACACTACTTCTTCGGCGGAAACAGAACATTTCGATTTGTTTTCGTGTGGATTTTGCAAGTTTGAGTTCGAATTGAAAAAAAAAATGTCAAAAGGAGAGCCGAGTTCCAAAACAGTTTTTTTTTTTCGATATAGATGTGCTCGAAGATTTGATGGTTTTGATAGTCAGTATGAACAGCTAACACAGGAAGAAATATTGGCGAAGAAAATATAGACCTCCTGCCCAAAAAAAAAATTAAGAAAAGAAACGCGTAGCCAAAACGACAAAACGGGATAAAGAGATTTCGAAACATCCTTGCTTGGACCAAATAAAATGCAAGGAGAATTCCAACAAGATAGCTAAATATTTGATTAAAATCCGTTTTCGGTTATTGTGGTAATGCGGCACTGGTATCGATTCTTATAATTAAAAATAAAAACGGCTGTCAAAATACGATGAGTGTTAATTCGCAAATAAAATTGTTGGAATTTTGCAAAGAAAATGAGCTCAGTATCACCAACAAAGCGAAAACGTGAACCATAATTATTCGGTTAATAATAATTATTCGGTTTTCTGATGTCTAATCCCCTTTCTTTCAAATGCATAGGCCGAATATACATTGTTTTCATAGGTAAACGTTTGTCTGACAGCAAGTCCTATACTTTCTATGCGCTTGAAACAGAAAAGAGATTAGACGTCAGAACACACGTTGCTACACACTTGGCGAATGAGCCAAGACATTCATAAAAGGTAAAGAATTTCACAGATCGTTATGTATGAACAGGAATAACTAGAGGTCGAGGATAATCATACACAATCTAAATTATGAATAATCATGTGAACATAAATTCCCAGTTTTTCCCGGTTTCTCCCGGTTTTTTTTTTAAATTCTCGGTTAATTCCCGGTTTTCCGGGTTCTGTGGCCACCCTGGTCATCAACACACATCGACCGTCACTTCAACCGGTCTGGGACGCACATCACAAAGCAGTATGGAAGCCCTGGACCCTTCTAGCTCAGCTGTGCCCACTGCCGGTCTCAACGATGTTCTAATTGCTAGCTTCAGCCGTCAACGTCGTCCCGGCCCTGGGTCTAGCGATGGGAGCTGCCATCTATGGCAAGTATCCTTCATTTAATGACGTTGCTTGGCCTGATGCTGCCTCATCCTTCAGATCGCTGCCTGCCGAATCCTCTGCCTCCTCATTGAAAGCCCTTCTGTACGACCAGAACGTAGGTGGTACGATGTTGGCTACGATGTATACGCCTTCACGGAAACCTGGCTTAATATAAACACATTATCTAAGCAACTGATCGACGACACGTATTATGTCTACCGGCGAGACCGATCGTCGCTCAATAGCAACAAGAAATCTGATGGGGGAGTTCTTCTTGCCGTGCGCTCAAAATTAAAATCTCGACTTCTGAAGCCTCCCGAAGACTCAACGGTTGAACATCTTTTTGTGGCAATATCCACTAAAACCGGGACTCTGTTTATCTGTGTGGTCTATATTCCCCCCGATCGTGTCAGCGACAGCAGCCTTATCGAAAAGGAAGCTCTTTCTTTGGATTGGATCGTGTCACAAATGGGACCCAGCGACAACATCGTCATCGTGGGAGATTTTAACCTCAGCTCGATTTCATGGCATATCGACACTAACGGCTTCCGCTATCCAGACAATTCCTGTTCGTCATTCAGGCCGGCTTCGCTCTCCTTGCTTGATGCTTATTCTATCGCCAGACTTCGGCAAGTTAATGGCATTCCGAACGCGAATAACCGTTTGCTGGATCTTTGTTTCATTAGCGAAGAATTGGGTCAAAGATGTTCCGTTCTTCAAGCTCCGACACCGCTTGTAAAAAGCTGCAGAAATCATTCCCCTCTGCTACTGACACTGGAGCTTAATCCTAAGTACAGCTTCCATGACAACATCGAAAACGTTTATTATGACTTCACACATGCCGACTTCGTGGAAATGAACAACTTTCTCGACGGCGTTAATTGGAACACGACCCTTGCAAACGGAGATGCGAATTTTGCTGCTTCGACTATGTGTGGTATTTTGCTGTACGCCATTGATCAATTCGTGCCTAAGAAACTCAAACGTAAGCCTCCCAAACCTGCTTGGTCTAATTCCGACCTCAAACATTTGAAACGAGTTAAAAGGGCTGCTCTGAGGAAACACAGCAAATATCGCACCGATTCTACGAGGAAAACTTGTACAACTCTCATCAGTCTCAATTGCAGAGTCATCTCAAAACGAAACCGAAGAGCTTTTGGCGGTTCGTGAATGAACAACGGAAGGAAACCGGTTTACCCTCCACCATGACTGACGGCACTCTCGAAGCTGACTCTGTCGCGGATATCGCCAACTTGTTCCGTACGCAGTTCAGCAGTGTCTTCTGCGACGAAATTTTGGATGCCGAGGGCCTCGAAGCGGCTACTAGCAATGTTCCCCGCTTGTCTGTATTTGGCTCTGCACTTACTATCCATAGTGATATGGTGATTTTAGCAGGGAAGCAGATGAAATGCTCAACTGGATGCGGTCCTGATGGTATTCCTTCAATTGTCCTGAAGCGTTGCCTTAACACACTCGCTGCGGCCCAGGCTACGGTCTTCAAGTTGTCATTAACTTCCGGTGTGTTTCCTGAATGCTGGAAAGAGTCGTTTGTTTTCCCAATACACAAAAAGGGATGCAAACGATCCGTCGCCAACTATCGTGGGATTGCTGCACTAAGTGCTGTATCGAAGCTATTCGAACTAATTGTTCTCCAAAGGCTGGTCCATGACTATTCACATACTATTCCTCCTGAACAACACGGTTTTATGCGCAAGCGCTCGACGGCGACCAACCTCACCATATTTACATCGTTTGTCATCCGCGAAATGGAACGCGGTCATCAAGTAGACCCCATATACACAGATCTTTCTGTGGCCTTCGATAAAATGAACCATCAGATTGCAATTTCCAAATACGAGAAAATGGGTGTTCACGATCAATTTTTGAACTTGCTCCGCTCATACCTGACTGGTAGAACTATGTCTGTGAAGATTTCAGATTATGCCTCGTCCAGCTTTTCAGTAACATCCGGCGTTCCGCAAGGCAGCTCCCTTGGTCCATTCCTTTTCCTGTTATATATGAACGACGTGAACTTGGTTATCAGATGCCTGAAATTATCCTACGCGGACGACCTAAAACTGTACTACGTTATAAAATTTCCAGAAGAAGCCGATTTTCTTCAGCAGGAACTACAAATGCTCGACGACTGGTCCCGGATCAACAGAATGTTCTTAAATGTATCCAAATGCTCGGCTATCTCCTTTGGCCGAAAACGTGCGCTGTATCTCCACGACTAAAAACATCCTTCGAGGAACACGGTTGAAACTTGACACAACAGTCAAGGATCTGGGAGTAATGCTCGACTCCAAACTGTCATTCGAGAATCACATTGCCTATATTGTTTCTAAAGCCTCATCGCCTCAAGCCGGTTCGCAGAAAACTTCAAAGACGTGTGTTGTCTAAAGGCACTATACTGCTCTTTGGTTGGTCCTTTTTTGGAGTACTGTGCTGTCGTTTGGGGTCCCCTTTCTACCAAAATGCAGTCCAGAGGATCGAAGCCGTTCAGCGAAGGTTTATACGCTTTGCTTTGCGACAAGACCCGTTGGCAAGACCCTCGCAGATTGCCAAGTTATGAAAGTCGGTGTAAGCTCATCAGCCTGGAATTGTTGGAAGGGAGGCGTATGGTGGCCAAAGCGTGTTTTGGATTTCTGTCTGTCTGTCTGTCTGTCTGAACCTAATAGGCTCGGAGACTACCGAGCCGATCGGCGTGAAAATCTGTATGCAGGGGTTTTTGGGGCCGGGGAAGATTCTTAAGATAGTAAGAGACCCCTCCCTCCTCTGAAAAGGGGGGCTCCCATACAAATGAAACACATATTTCTGCATAACTCGAGAACTGATCAAGCAAAGGAACCCAAATTTAGCATGCGGAAGTTTTTGAAGGCAAGACATGTTTCTATGGTAGTTTGAGACCCCTCCTCTCTCTAGAAAGGGAGGCTCCCATACAAATGAAACAGAAGTTTCTGCATATCTCGAGAACTAATCCAGCAAATGAAACCAATTTGGCATGTGCAGTTTTCTGGTGGCAAAAATGTTTCTATCCCTCCCCTCTCCTAGACAGGGGGCTGTCATACAAATGAAACTGAAATTTCTTCATAACTCTAGATCTAATAAAACAAATGGAACCAAATTTGGCTTGCGAGGATTTTAAAGGCAATAAATGTTTTTACAGTAAATCGAGACTCCTCCTCTCTCTCTGGTAGGTGGGGGGGGGGGACTCCTATACAAATGAAACACAAGTTTCTACATAACTCTAGAACTAATCAAGTAAATGGAACCAAATTTGACAGGTAGAGGTTTTTAAAGGCAAGAAATGTTTCGAAGGTAACTCGAGACCCCTCCGCCCTCTGTAAGAGGGGGGCTCACAAATTTGTGCATAACTCGAGGACTTATCAAGCATATGGAACCAAATTTGGCATGTGGAGGTTTTTGGAGGAGAGAAATGTTTCTACGGAAGTTTGAGACTCCTCCACCATCTGGAAGGGGGAGGGAGGGGGGTTTCCATACAAATGCAACACAAATTTCTGCATAACTCGAGAACTAATCAAGTAAATGGAACCACATTTTTCAGGCGGAGGTTTTTGAAGGCAAGAAATGTTTCTAAGTTGACTTGAGACCCTCCCTTCTCTGAAAGGAGGAAGGAATTTCTGAATAACTCGATAACTTATCAAGTTAATGGAACCAAATTTGGCATGTGGAGGTTTTCGAAGGCAAGAAATGTTTCTATTGTGGTTTGAGACTCCTCCGCTCACTGAAAGAGGGGTCTCTCATACAAATGAAACACGAATTTCTGCATAACTCGAGAACAAATCAAGCAAATGGAACCAAATTTGGCATGTGGAGGTTTTTGAAGGAAATAAATGTTTCTAAGGTGGTTTGAGACCCCTCCGCCTTCTAAAAGGGGAGACTCCCATAAAAATGAAACATAATTTTTAGCATAACTCGAGAGCCAATGAAGCAAATGAAACCAAATTTGGTATGTTGAGGTTTTTGGAGGCCAGAAATGTTTCTATGGCAGTTCAATACCCCTCCCCATTTTGAAGGGGGGAGGGGCTCCCATACAAATAAAAAGCAAACTATTGCATAACTCGAGAACTAATCAAGTGAATGAAACCAATTTTAGCATACGGGGGTTTTTGGAGGCTGAATTTCTATATACATAAAAATGAAATTTTCTCTGTCTGTCTGTCGGTCAGACCCTTATAGACTCGGAAAGTTCTGAACCGACCAACGTGAAAATTTATATGAAGGGGTTTTTGGGGCTGGGGAAGGTTCTTATGATTGTTTGAGACCTCTACTCTCTCAGGAAGGGGCGCTCTCATACAAATGAGACACAAATTTCTTCATAACCCGAGAAGTAATCAAGCAATCGAATCAAATTTGGCATGTGGGGGGTTTTGAAGGCAAGAATGTTTCTATGGTAGTTCAAGACCCCTCCCCTTTCTAAAGGGGGAGGGGGGCTTCAAAAAAAATGAAACTCAAATTTTTATTATAATCGATGAGCTCAGTGTGATGGTTCGAGAACTAATCAAGCATATGGAACCAAATTTGGCATGTGGGGGGTTTTGAAGGCAATGATTGTATGGTGGTTTGAGAAACCACCCTCCTCTGGAAGGGAGGGCTCCCATACAAATGAAACACAAACTTCTGCCAAAAATGAGAATTATCCAGGTTATTTAAACACAAAACGTGTATTTCTCGGGCTAGAAGCATGTTTTGATAGAAGTTTGAACCCCTGCTTATTCAAGAAAAAAAAACTCATTTCGAAAAAAAAAACCATAAACGTGCCCGTTATATTGAATTTTCCTTCATTTAGTTGCAAGCGTAGCAGCGCACGCACTGGGTTCGGCTAGTAATAATAATAATAATACAAAAAATCATCTCAATTGAAGTGGATGGTACCACTCACAGTACAATAGGAGACCTCAATGTACATCAAAGTTTTAAATCACTTCGAGTTGGTGGATCAGTGTTTGTACCTTGGATTATTGGTGACGATGGACGACAACTAGAGTAAAGAAATTATGAGACGCATTATACTCAATAGTGGTGCTAACTATGGTCTCCACAAAACCCTGGGTAAGATAAACTTCTGCTCCGTACTAAAGGCTTGTTCGCGACAAAATCTGGACAAATTAAATTTGCTGTTAGTTCAATCCAAGATGCATTATTTATTCATTTAATTGTGCATTATTAGTCATCTTAAAACTAATTACAGTTACTTAATTAGGGTGCATGAAGAAACTACGAACTTTTGAGTTTACTCCAGCCATTAGGGTTTGTGCAGATTTCTCTGCAACCGATTTAGCTGCTTTTGTCCAGGACATTCGAAATGTATCTATAGTTGTAGCTTGTTGTTTATATTGAGAGAGTTCTGTCTTCACGAGAGCTCAATACACACTCCCAGCACTTTTAGAAAAAGACAATTTCAAGACAATTATTACACTGAACATATTTTTTTCGAAGATTCGCTTACGCTCTTTTTGTACACACAGTTTTCTTAAATTGAACACTTGTCTAATAAATGGTAAGAAACAATTTTTCGAGCTTCATTTCGTGGCGATAAAACAGAACTACACTCAAATATGCATGTAAAATGGAAAGCACCAGCGAGGCGATTCAAATGATTGACAAAAGATTTGTTCGTTTGACAACGCATTTAGTATGACGCCAGTTTCATAAACAGTACAAATCAATTTTGATGCACAAAACAACGAATACATTACGTGACAAGGTGTGCACAGAGAAGCGAGTCTAATGTTTTTGGCGGAAGGTTTAGTCTTCATATTCTCATAATGGTTCCAAACAGCCAACCATTATGTCTTACTACCATTGACTATCTTAGGATAAAATGTCGAACATTCCACCCAACCAACAGAGTCCGTCGGCATTTACCTATCTTCACCTTCACCAATCCCTTCTTTGTTGACACACAAGCACAAATATCGATTGCAAAGTTCACCAGTTTTTTGATGTAATTGCAGCAAATAGCATGCATCATTCAACGGCTTTGCACTCACAAACATTTCATACCGCGCGTCGTAGTATCTGCGAAAAAGTGCATGGTCGACGGCAGTGACGACACCGCATTACCTACCTAGTTCGAGCAATGAGCATTCTTAACAAGATTTGTCACACGGTAAACCCTCCGATATACGTGTGAATTTTTGCCCTGTAAATACCGTAGAAAAATATCTTCACAGTGACGGCAAAGTGCACTTTTGTACTGTGCTTCCATATTTCCATGAATGAGATGTGCATTCCCCTCTGTATGAGTGTTCGTCGGTAAGTGCTGGCCGGTGCCCATCAAACCGCTGTACATGCAGATTATATCGGTTGTAATGGATAAATTACGCTCAGTTGTAATAATAAAAGTGCATTTTAATTCGTGGTCGTTTGGCCTCCGGCTGGATTAAGTTGCAATTTTTACCTGTCATAATATTGTCTTATAAATCTCCGGCACTCGGGGCGGCAACTGGTTAATCTATGCGAAAATAGCACTGCCGATGGCGGTAGCTGCTTTCAATGATAATGTATCTGCCTGGATTCAAGCAGGTAGTCAAGCGGTTTTGTGTTATTTTCCCCCAAATACAGTGAACGGGTTCAACATAAGTAAGGACAATAAACAGAAGGATCAATAATAGTTTAAGGTAATTGTTGCCATTGTTTTCGTTTTATGTCCTGAATGGACTTAGTGGAGACGTTGATTGTAAACAAAACTGAAATTATGGGAGGAAGGATAGAGTTCAGGTAAATTTGTCTTAAAACATGTACAGGTTCAGGAACGGGTTCCATTCACAAATCGAAAACCGATGAGAAATCCACACACTTGACGACTATCAGATAAGCAACTGACAACCAGATCAATTGGGATCGATTTCAACTGATCTGCGAGCATCGAGGGAGCGATTTTCGAAGCGATTATTTATTTTACGATCCCCGCCCATTTAGCGTTATTCGCTTAATTAATTTCCAGTTTGGCTGATTACATATCAATTATTTCGCCAACCTGGCCCAGTAGTCATCTACTCGGTGTGTATAATCATCATCCCTGTTCCAATCAATCTCGTTCGTCACTTCCTTTTTCAATTTGGCATCGCGGAGCCCTCTTTCGTCAATTCACATTGCATGGGTAAGTATTTAGCCAATCGTGATTTTACGACCCCGGACCGAATCGTTGAGGTGGAGAGTCGTAAAAATTATTTCAAATTACAATCATATAAAAATTATACGGCCGGCGTGGAAATGTGCTGTTTTTTGGAAATTGCACTGATTGGGCAATTTCTGCATTTATTGTCTGAGAAGTTGTGACAATGTTTGGCTTCGAATATTTAACAATTACGTTTGAAGCCAGGTGATAAGATACTGAATATCAAGGAACTCTGCGACAAACAACATTCTGTCATTTTGAGTGAACGTGTTTCTTATAAAAATATCTTTATTTGAAATATTCCAATAACTGATCTCCAAGAAACGCACATTTTTATTGAGTTGAGTTGATGGGTATGATGGAATATCACTCAAAACACAACTGAGATAAATTGCACTATTGCTATTAACCAAATCATGCACCCTCCGATATATTGGATATCGTTTTGGTTGCGTTTAAAAGCTTCCAGTGATTGCTAAAGAGCAGAGCTTGTTTCATTTCGACATAATTAAACGTCATCATCCTATCGCCACAGCCGGACTGCATGGGACAAGTTCATGAATAAGGTGAAAATCAGAGTAACAAAGAAGGACTATTGCAGTTTTAATGTAATGATCAAAGCTAAATCAAATGCTTAAAGACAGCTATTATACGCCAGACATCTCATCAAACCCTTACACTTGTTTAGGGAATATGCTTGCTGAAAGTGACCTCTATAGAGATAAGCTTACAAAAATAAAAGAGGTCGCTGGCACAAATATAAGAAACTACACAGATTTCACATACCAAACTGTAATGACTTGTATGCTGCAGAGTAGTCAAAATTCTATTTGGCGTTATTTGAGTAATCGTTTTGGATAACGTTTCCGGTACTCCATATTATTTTCTTGAATCAGTTCAAACAGTGCTGTATCAACCAGTGATGCAAAAAACAGTAAATGTTGAATGCTGTTTTAATTAACAACGCTTTTAAAAGGTGGACAAGAGCAGTTAAGAAAACATCCATTTGCTTCTTTAAGGTGAAACGAGAGGGAGTTCTTTCTGCATGTAAACTAAGGTCTGTATCCACATTAATCCCGACACCTTCAAATCATTGTAACTTTTGAAATATTGCACGTAGGAATGAAAAATTTCACTGTGGTATAGCTGAGAGTCTATAATGAAAAAAAAACTATGATTAGTGTTTACATTTCATGTTTGGTATTCAAGATGGCGACGAAAGAAAAACAAGTGTGCGAGCGAATTTTGTACGGGCGTACGGCAAATCCTGACTTGTCAATACGGGACCTTGCAAAAACATTGGATTTGCCTAAATCCACTGTTCACGATGTGCTCAAATCATTTTCGGAACGTTTGACGGTGGAGAGGAAACCAAGAAGTGACAAAAACATTGGACGCGCTGATCCTGTCATGGACCGAAAGGTGAAAAGGATATTAACGAAAAACCCAAATCTCTCCATTCGAACGGTGGCTCGTAAAATAGGGATGTCGCATGGTTTGGTCCAAAAATCAAAACAAAGTTTTGGACTTAAGACGTATAAAGTAAAAACAGTTCCAAATCGCAACGACAAACAGAACTTGGCAGCAAAATCACGGGCTCGACGTTTGTACTGCGAATATTTGACGAAGTTTTCATGCGTTGTTATGGACGATGAAACTTATGTCCTGGAGGATTTCAAGCAACCTCCAGGGCTGGCTTTTTATTCTGCTATGGCCAGAAATGCTACAGCTGAGCATTCCAGAACGAAGAAGGCATCGAAATTTCCCAAAAAATACCTTGTGTGGCAAGCAATTTGCACGTGTGGCAAAAAGAGTAAATCTTTCGTCACTACAGGCACAATCAACAAGGAGATCTATCAGAAAGAGTGTCTGCAGAAGCGATTGCTACCCTTCATCAAAAGTCACAAAGAAAAACCTTTGTTCTGGCCCGATTTGGCATCATGCCACTATGCTAAACTGTGATGGAGTGGTACCAAGCAAATCAAGTGAACATTGTACCAAAAACCTCAAACCCGCCAAATTGCCCAGAGCTACGACCAATCGAGAGATATTGGGCTCTGATGAAGCGGAAGCTTTCTGGAAAGAAGCAAGGAATCAAAGACATCAAACACTTCCAGCAAATTTGGACAAAGACGGCTTCTACGATTTCTGAAGAGTCTGTACAAACCCTAATGGACGGAGTTAAGCGCAAAGTTCGAAAATTGTATGCAAATACCGAATAACTATGTTTTGTCTTCACGAATTGTTAAAACACATCCCATGAATCTGAAATAAACAACTACGTCGGAAATATAATGCGAAATTTATGTTTTATTCATGTTTTGAGGTGTCCGGATTATTGCGGATACAGACCTTACAGTGTGTCTCACAATTGGTGTCACCTTTTTTCAGTCATGGTTTATTTCAGCTGAGTAATTGAGCAGAATTGATTACACCCGTTTTGAGTGTACTCTTTCAACAGCTTATCGCTGAAAATAAATAAGCATTTCTATTTGTTTATATTTATCAGCTACCATGGAAGCCATACGGGAGCATGTTTTAAAATTACATTTGCAAATGCTTAGACCATGTCAGATATTCAATAGCCTTAAGCAGTTCGGAGTGAGTAAGCGTTTTGTTTTTCGTACCTTGAAACGGTTCAAGGAAACTGGAAATGTCCATATTCAACACAAAGGAGACGCCAGACGAACTGTCAGAACGAAGAAAAATATCAAATGTGTGAGGGAGCGAATAAAACGTGAGCAAACAATTTCAAATGTCCCCTGCTTCAATGAACAGGCTCCTCAGACATGATCTGGAATGCAACGGTACAAGAGCAACGAGTTCACGAGTTGACGGAGCGTCAAAAGCAAGCCAGGGTCCAAAGAAGCAGAAGTCTTTTGGTTCGGCAAGATGACTGCGAGATTTTATTTTCGGATGAAAAGCTCTTCCTCCTTCAGGAAAGTCGTAATCAATAGAATGATCGCGTCTCAAACCACATAAAGCCCCCAAAGGAAAACTCCTCTTCTTTTCATAGAACCTAACGTAAAAATCAACACTGAATAATTACATCGAGCAGTTTCAAGAGCCATCTCTTGCCTAATATTCCGCAGAGGATAAACATATTGTTTCCAAAAGGACTTAGCTCCAGCTCACAAGGCAGAGAAGACACAAGCGTGGTGCGCGGAAAATTTGCCCGATTTCATCACAAGCGAAGAATGGCCTGCATCTTCACCGGATCTCAACCCACTTGACTACTTTGTTATATGCTTCAACATGTAGGCCCTACGAAAGGGCTTGCTTTACATCGATTCAAGAAACATTTGGTTGATATTTGGGACCAAATTCCTCAGGAAATCGTGCGTGCCAGCTGCGATGGATTTACAAAGCGTTTGCGCAAAGTTATCAAGAAAAAGGGCAAGTGATTCGAATTGAATTCGTATGGTTTATTTCTATAACATGTATCTTTCAAATGAAAAATTAATGCTATGATTTGGATGATTTGTTATGCTGTAATCCCATTTTGTTTTAGTGACACCTATTGTGAGACACCCTGTATAGAGTATAACCTGGGCTGAAAAATAACCTCCTTGGGATTGAAAAGTATGTTTTTTTTTATTCTTGATTTGATTTCCAACTTCTTGATCTCTTCCGAAACGTTATTTTTCGGGAGGGTTGCCAAATACTCCGTCGATGATTTCCTTGCGCGACTCGAATTTTCTATTGATAAGCCATCTTTTGAGGTTTGGGAACAGATAATAGTCCGAGGGAGCCAAATCGGGTGAATACGGTGGATGCGTAAGTAATCGGAGTCGTATGTAAATGATTTTAGCCGTGGTTGTGATGCTTTTGTGCGCCGGCACTCATTCTGTTCGCTGGTGTGTAATAGTGGATCCAGGTTTCATCAACAGTTACTAATCGTTTTCATCCATATTCAACATGATGCCAAACACGCACAACAATAATCAGTTGTCAAAACAAAACTAAGGGCAGTATCGCACTGAAATTTGACGTGTATGCCTAAATATAAACGAACTACAAGGCACTATAACCTCTTTGTTAGTAGCACGAATTTCATCAAGGAGGTTACTTTTCACCCCACCTAGTATGTGTCACTTGACGTTTTTAACTATTTGTCACTTCACGTTTTTTGAGACTAAAAATCACAAACAAAACAGAACAAACAACGCTCAAATTGCGCACCAATGCGTGCTCCAGTGGACCAAACGATTTTGGAAAATTTTACGCCTGAAGTTCTAATAGTATTTGTGGTTTGTGCTCAGAAAATCTGGAAGTGATAGGGGCTTGATCCCATGTGCCCTTAAAAGCAACGAATGAAGCTTACATGCAAACATGCATGCGAGGCTAGCACATGGATATACGAGAACTCACTGGGGTATATCGGACGTTTAATAATGAAAAAATTAACTGAAGAGTGCATGCAATTAACTACCAATTTAAGTCGAACATATATATTTTTTCGTCTTAAACAAGCTATTGTTATTTTGGCGGCAGAATTTGGTGAGATCAATCTGTTTATAAATAAATTATTATTCAATAAAATTTTTATAGTATATTTTAAATAATAAACTGCAAATAAAACTTTGTTTGAACTACGAAATCGTTCGTTTGATTTACCAATCTATTCGTTGTTTTCGTGAAACTGGCTGCGTGTTAAATACAACTTGCGCTGTCAAAAGATCGTTGGTGTATTGTACGAAAAGAGCACAAAGAACTACTTGGTAATGATGACTCATGAGAAATAGCTTAACTAATGAGGATAAATTCAAAGCTTTCATCTCGAAGCGTGAGATGACAAATAATAGGAATGCTTTTTTTTATAATTTATGAATCATGTCTCTTATAAACGAAAACTATTTTTTACAAAACGAGCATAAGTGGATTTACGAAACAATACTTTCAGTTTGCTAAAAGCATGCCTTGTTTTAAAAATTAAGTTTCCAGGTCTGGAATTGTGTTGCAGTTTCCTTATTGAAACGTTATCTGTAATGTTTACAAGTGAGGCTTATTTTATGTGAAAGTAAACGCGGAATGAACGTGATTTTCGAAACATTCTGAAATTGTTTGCTTGATCTGCAATAGGGCTGCAATACCTCCTGTCTACCAGTTTTTCCGGTCTTTTATTTTAATATTTTAGATACATATAGACACGATTGATAAGTATACCATTCTGCTTAAATGATAATATTTTTTCATATTTGGCTACGCATATTTAGCTCATATGTCTTAAGCTGTGCTGTGCGCTGTTTCTACGAGTTACTGATTTTATATTTTTATAACTATTTTATATTTTACACACTATCATTAACTATGATTATCATTATTCTGTTAATCTTGTTATTTTTGTTTTAGTTTCATAGACAAAATACAGTACTATCCATTATTTCTAATATGTTAAAAGATCATTTTAATCCTCTCTATTCATTTTCAAATTAATAGCTATGTAGTGCCTTGAATACATTTTAATTTAAGTTTATCTAGGAATATCTACACGGGAAATAATCCACACATGTTCATTGCCAAAAATTCATGGAAAATTCTACATAATTCTGATGTGTTCACACATAAAGAGAGCCCTCTGAGAAAGACATATGAAGTTTATGTGGCAAATGAAAACTATGTGTGGCCACACATAGTGTTTATGTGTACACATAGGAAGTATGTATGTAAAAATTCATGTGTCGGACACATAGATATTATCATTGCTTTTTTATCAGTGTAGGATTATTTTAATTTTTCAGGCTAAACCAGGACTATTCAAGAAGCGGAATAGATTTTTTTTTTATTTCAAAATAAACAAACTAAAGATCATTTGATACCTAATGCAAATGAATATGAATTGTTCGTGCTAATAGTGGAGAATGGGAGGGACCTTCAGGACAAAAATAGATCCTACTGCGTTCATTTGCCTCATGTCCAGTTACTCCAATCCCTACCTCCCCGTGGTGCCGTTTGGCGTATGATAATCATAGGAAAGATCGGGTAACCAACCCCGGTGGGACCTTGCCCATATACTGGCTATTCTCTTCGAAGGATGCTGTCTATCTGAGCGTCTGTTCTCCATGTCAGAGGTGGCTCAAAACAGCGTCTGTTCTCCATGTTAGGAGTGGCTGATCATCGTCCTCGAGCCAGCTTGGAACTTTAAACAGTGTTCTGCTCGATGATCCTCCGGCAAGATAGGGGGTTGGCGAAGGCCCAAGTAGCTGCCCTTAAAAATCCAAAGGTACAAATAATACAGAAGTTAATACGGACCGGAACAATCGGCAAATACCTAGGCGACGAAATAAGGACTACGATTGGAAACTCGGAAAATTGAACTGAAAATCGCTCTGGTTCCCAGGCTGCAATAGGATAATCTATGACGAGCTTCAACCACGAAACTTCGAAGTCGTAGCACTGCAGGAGCTTCGCTGGACCGCAACCAGCGGCAACTTTCTACCAAAGCTGTGGCACCACAAACGAGCTGGGCACCGGCTTTGTAGTACTGGACAAGATGCGTCAACGCATGATTGGATGGTTTTCGATCAACGCGAGAATGTGCAAGCTGAGAATCAAGGGTGGCTTCTTCAACTACAGCATCATCAACGTACACTGCCCACACGAAGGGAGACCCAATGACGAAATAGAAGCGATCTGCGCAGAGCAGATGAACATGAACGCTCAGGTAGGACGGGAGACAATGTACAGACTGGTAATTGGGCCGAACAGCCTGCATACCGTATCGAACAATAACAGCCAACGATGCGTGTACTCTGTGGCCTCCCGTGGTTTAGCAGTCCGAAGTACCTTCTTTCCCCGTAAGGACATTCATAAAGCCACTTGGAGATCACTTGACCAACGAACAGAGAAATCAAATCGACGGGAAATTCTTCTCCAATATCATCAACGTTCGCACCTACCGCAGTGCGAATAGACTCGGACCACTACCTAATTGCAGTATGTATGCGCTCAAAACAATTGACGGTGTAACACGCGTCGAATTCAGACGCTACGACCTAATATTGAGCTACAACGGAAAACCTGAGTTGCACAGGAATACGCGCAAAAGCTAGAAACAGACCTACCAACGGAAGAGCACCTTGGCGCAGCTACTCCTGAAGGTGTCTGGAGAGATATTCGAACCGCCATTAATAGCACTGCAATATCGGCACGAGTACTTCTGCAGGGAATCGAAAAAATGACTGTATTGATGTATTGATACGCTGCAACAACATATGAGAGCAAATGTGGAACGGTACAAACAGGCACGGAACAGACAAAATCCGATGACATTGGAAGATTTTTCATGTGCCAAAAAAGTCAAACTTTGAACGCTATGGGAGCACGCTTAACGAGGCCCGATTGAGCTGAAATCTTGCATGGGAGTTTTTTCTTCGAGGGGACGAAACTTTTGAGCACTACCCTTTTTGAAACTTCCAATCCTATAACCAGTGGTGCTATATGTACATTTTTCGCAAAACAGTCGCCTGCTGCGAATTGCTTGATTGTTGAGGCCCGCATACAAGCAATCGTTTATGGGTACACTTCAAGCGACCGAGAAGGATAGAAATTTGTCTTCATGAATTGTTTTTCCTGTGTTATTTTGGTGTCCGAAATTTAACGTGGACAGGCTTTAGTCCAGTTAAATGGTAGGTTCTACTACAAGATTTTTTTAGTGTGTAGAAAACAGCACCAAAATGTTATGACATTTTCAATCATGTCAGTATACTTTTTCATGTGTTCGTTTTGGTCGTAGAGGAAAATGTAAAATGTTATGGAAATATTGTTAAAATACAGTACCTTTACCCCCACTGAAGATGCCTCTAGAATCGTCTTTTGATATTTGGCTTGATAAAATATCAACACTTAATCAGTTTTGGTTAGTCCACTAGAACGATTGGAAAAGCGGTCAAGTCAACGTAAGTTTAAGAATGACTGCATAAAATCATGTCAAGAACACTAGCATCTTGTGACTGACGTTAACTGCAGTTGATCAGGATCAAACGCGATCAATTGCGATTGCTGAATCACGCATGATTTGGAAATTCTAAGTCAAACATACAAATCTTCAAACACAAATTACGGCAAAATCCACCGTGTTTTCTTGAAATCCATGAATGAACGACGCATTTGTCAGTCTGTGTTGAAATTTATTACGTTGCGTGCACCAATGTTATCAGTCTGTTTTTAATTGAACGCCTTTCGCATACTCGAGGCGCGCTAGTTTGACGCGTAAGCTAATAGCATACATGCACGGGTTTCAATTGATAGATTAATTGCCAGTCCGTTCTTTTTCCTCGTCGTTTTCGTTTTTATTGGCTTTATAGAAAAGAAAAGCAATTTGTTTAGAAATTCAACTGATGAATGAATTTAATCACTCAATCACATTCTGCTAGGCGAACGTTCTAGTAGTTTTTGTCCGGTGCTGTGTCATTATCTATCATCACATTTAGTATACCAAAACCCATCGACTTGATACCGGATGCCCTGTTCAATTACTACGTGCGCCGATGGATGGTGCACGCGTCATACAAAAGAATGAAAACGAGCAGGCGTGATGATTGTTTAGAAAATTGTTTCATTTATAAACTCCTCTTCATTCGAACTGATTGAAGATTGAGCCTACTCGTGTGGTGTGTCAGACTTAACGTCGGAGAGAGACAATGTAATTAAAACACGCACCCAGGTAAGAAAACCGAGTGGATGTGGGACGATAGGGGGGAATCTCGTTCGATTAATCACCTGGCGTGTTCTAGTAAACGTTTGAATTCCTGTTTACTTTTTTTACTGCATTGGATTCAAGCAGCCATGAATGGTTTAACGCCCACAGAGTGCTGGCCGTCACAGCCAACACTGACTGCTGTCATAAGCATAAACCACCTATGACAAACGGATATGAGCGGAACCAGTCCCGCTTGAAAATGCATTTACATCAGTTGCCGCAACCCAAGCCGGTTTATATTGTTGATCGAATGCACACATGAAGAGCGATCGACTATTGACAATAAGATAAAGCCGAAGTAACTATGATGGAACTGGAGATATCTGTCCGAAACAATTATTGAAAGCTCAGAATAATCTCCGTTGTCCAAAGTTACCATATAATTAGTTCCATTTTCTTTTTTATGTTCCCATTATTAATTAGCACGTCTCCACGAGCACATTTCCGGTTGCAAATTGGTAAAAAACGCCATTAGGACACATATTTTTTACCAATTGTTTTGCTCACATCTGGACAGCTCAGAAATCGAAAAATTAGCAGCGGATCCACTGCACCTTCCGTTTTATTACTTCATCTTTGTCTTGTTTCTAGTTTTGCATGCATGCTAATAAATCATAAAAATGTGTTTGGGTGAGAATCGTTTCATGAACAAAAAATTAACCAGTGTTTTTCTCATTCTCTTTGTATAGACGCTTCATTTTTCTTTCAAGTTATGATGTATGTGCTTCCCTTCCTGGAAGACCAAACAAAGTAGTTGGCGAAGGAGAGAGATACAACGAATCACACATGCAAAAAAGTGAGAAACCTGCACTTTACAGCACAAAACCCAAAAAACTTTGGGAGCATGTGTTTGACTACACTGCAATTTATCTTTTGTATAGAGAGAAGTAATAAAAAAGTGTTCAAGGCCACAGAACGTATTAAAAGGGAACCTTTTCCTCTCGTAATGTGATAAAATGAAATTCGGGCTCAACCGGGATTTGAACCCGGGACCTCTCGCACCCAAAGCGAGAATCATACCCCTAGACCATTGAGCCACGTTATAAATTGCTCCATAGATAATGAACAAATAGCAGACCGAACGCAAGACAATCCGAAAGAAAATAAACACACCGCAAGTAAATTGCACTCCATTCACTTTTCCCATTCGCGACCATTACCAAACCAAACGAAACAAACGAACTCAAACGTGTAATCAAACACGAGCCAACTTCGCAACAAGATAGTGCCCTCATGCCACCAAACCCAGCGGCTCAATGGTCTAGGGGTATGATTCTCGCTTTGGGTGCGAGAGGTCCCGGGTTCAAATCCCGGTTGAGCCCAAATTTGTTTTTGCTTAACAATAGGCTTCCTACACCAATTATCGACGACCGATGCGAAAGTGTTGCAAACAGCGCCCAGGTCTAGAAGAAACCAATAAATCATTCCCGGGTGCTACAAAATTGGTTCACCGCCCACGGTGCCGATGACAATCGCAACGACAGCGCGCAACACTCATAAAACATTTTCCATATCTATCAGTCGAACAAGAGTTTGCGCTTTTTCCTGCGGGACATTTTAGTAGAGCCATAAAACGATATCGGTGAGCTAGTGATCGGCAAAGGTGAAGTGAAATATCTATGAATGATGCAAATCGTTTCGAGCGAAACAACGACTAGGTATAAGCGCACACGCTCTCCATTCAGCCGCGGACGACTAATCTGGACATGTAGAAGAAATATTACAACAACATGGCATTTAGGGCCTATCTTTGCCGGGCGATCTGCGCCTCAAATGGTAACAGCAACTGCAAACCGAGCAGACGAATGATCACGATATGATTAGTCTTTTTGCACTCCAAAGTCCACGCGAGATGTTAGGCGATTAGAGGCAATGGAGATGAATTTTCCCTAGAAAATGCAGGAACTTTCGTTAAAAAATTAAAATTCATTCATTAACACACGTTCAACAGAAACTAATCAAATACGTGACGAAATATTTCATTGGTCTAAAAGTTAAAATTGCATCTTAGAAGTGCACACACTTAGCAACAAACAATTTAACTGTACTGATTCTGACTTTTTTTATCGCTCTTTCTTGGCATCTTAAGCTTATTCTTTACTACTAGTCAATTACTCGGCTCTTAACAAATTGCTTTGGTGCACTTGCACCTTTATTAATTGTGCTGAACCTGTACCCAAATATTACACACTACCAAAAAGTTATGTTTTTTTTAACTCTTTGTTTATTCCAAATATCAGCTTGGTTTACAATCATATCCTAGGTGCTCCTGGCAAGTAATAAACATTTAAAATCTCATATGGTCGAGACTTGGGTCTGTACCCATACAAGATCCAATTGACCCAGGAGCTCAAGATTAACGATCATAGACAGCGCCGTCTGTTCGCTGATTGTGTTTTGGAGCAGTTGGAAACACTTCCCCGATTTCGTCCGAAAAACCTTCTTGGGCGACGAGGCCCATCCCAAGTAACAATTTTAGTTTTATTCCAGCCGCATAGCACTTCTCCCGACTTAGTTGATAAAACTACAATCAAACTGTTTTGTCTACCAACACCTCCTGTATGCTTGTTTAAAGCCGAAATTTGTACAAAATGGCCCACTCTATAGACGGTTGGGAAAACAAGTTAATAAAACCTTTATAAGAACATAAAGATTTTCAAGATGTTCTAGTGAAAGATGTTATGACCACTTGAGAACCTTCATAAAACCTATTGGCTGCCATGAAAACCAGAATGTGGCCAAATGGCCACAGCTATCAAACTTCACTGTGAAATCGAGGTTGTTTTTCGTTGCTCTGCTTTGTTCAATTCTCTGCTCTTCTGATTCATTTAGCAGTAAAAAAAAGGTCTAGTGTTGCGGGAAATTTTGTTTGATAAAAAATATCCAAAACAAAATGTGTTTTCTACTGCGTATTACGCTCCAAATTATATGCGCATTTATTTTTATGGTGAATATTGGCACGATAGGAGCCGAAAATAAATGCGCCGAGGAAATTATGCGAATTTACAACAACATAAATCAAATTAAAACAAATACATTCGATAAACTAATCATGAATTTCCTGAAAAGTGCTTGGAATTAGATGAGATTATCAAAAAGAATGCCGAAATGAGTCTCCGATCTACAGTTTATTTGCATACCATTGAAAATTTGATGCATTTATTTTTCCACATTCCAATTATTCCTATATTTCAATATGGCGATTGGTTTTGCCACAAAGCCAATTTTTCTTCGCAATGACTATTATAAAACTATTTGGTCTTATGGTGACTTCCCTCAATGCCAATTTGCCGTTTAATGTATTTACTGAAGGCAAAATTGTTTTAAAATGCTTTTTCAACTGGCCATAATAAGATAATATCAATGAGTCCTAAAACGGCATTTCAATGCAGCATTATACGAGTTCATAAAGTCGAAATAAAACCTTTGATAGGAGTAAAAGGAATTTGAGAAACAAGGGTTTTAAGATCGTTGTAAACAAGCTGTGTAGGTTCTCATAAACCTGACTAAAATATGAAACCTATTGGCACCTCTTGGTGCCATAATAAAACCAAATTGATTTCAAGTGGCTTTCATAAAACTTTAATAAAACTTAATAAAGCAGAATGGTGTTACAAATGTTATTTGGGATTTCTGGATAAACGGGTATGTGAACAAGCAAAATTATCGAATTTGGGCCAATCCACAAGAGGTCCACTAAGTGGCAATGCATCCCCAGAAAGTCACTGTTTGGTGTGCATTTTGGGCAGGATTCGTACTCCTTCTAAAACAACGCTGGCGAAGCCTGGCGAGCACTACATGTCGATGATTACCGACTTATTCTGGCCTAAACTGGACGATATGGATGTGAACGATATGTGGTTCCAACAGGACGGTGCAACGTGCCACAGAGCGCACGAAACAATCGATATTCTGCATGAGCGATTTTCACGCAGAGGCGATGTCAACTGGCCACCAAGTTCGTGTGATTTAACCCCGCTAGACTTTTTCTTGTGGGGTTATGTTAAGTCGCAGGTCTATGACAATAAGCTGCAAACCACCGATGCCTTCAAAGCCAACTTAACTCAAGCCATCAATTCGAGGCCCGTGAGTGAGTCGGGTATGTCCTATCCTCAGCCGAGTCAGAATCTTCTGATCTCGAGGGTAGGGCATATCTTTCCACTCTTGTGTCGTATTCTTGATGCGACGTAGGAACGCTTCTTTATTATTATGCCAGGATCGGGAGGTCCGCTTCACCCAGCGGGTAGCGTCGCTGTAGGGGACAGGTAAGTCCCCCAGCTGAGAATGACGACCCTGGTTTGCAAACTGGTTGCACACTGTTGCACTTCTAACAGCCATGAGTGTCCCACCTGCCCATGCTCAAGGGCAGATAGACAACTCGCAGAGTCGGAAAACACAACAGTTTGAGTCCAATTTGACAACTTGCATGCCTGTAAGAGCGCGTAGGCCTCAGCTGAGAAGATACCGCAGATGCCGGATAACCAACCGCAACCGCTTTTGTCCCTCCCAGATACCCCGTAACCAACCTCATCCTCTATTAACGAGCCATCAGTAAACAATCAGGCCTTCATATGTGGAGGCAATTTCCCCATAGGCTGCTTTCGCCACCTCGGGGTTTGCCCTTGCTCCACATAACTGCTGGATGCGCCAATCCACTTTGGGGCGCGTAGAGCCCCATGCCCGTTGCCAATGCCTAGGGAGCTGGCACAACATGGGAATCTCTACTTCCGTTAGGTCTCGCCACCACTCTATTGCGCTACAGACGGTAGCTCTGTATTCGAGAGTGGGGTCCCTTTGTAGTAACCTCAAGGCTTTGATAGCCATGTCTTCAGTTACATCATTTGCCTAGGGGACCTTACCGCATCCCACCAATAGGGAAACTATACGTGAGGTCCGAAAGGCTCCGCTACAAATCCTATAGGCCTCATTATATTGAGGTTCTAGGATTTAAGCAGGGATATTCCACCCCTGCTCCATAGCTCCGATCCATAGAGTATGCACGGTACGATCATAACCCGTGCAATCTTGGTCAAAGTTCACCGCAAAACTTCAGAGAGCGGCCGTTTAGGGCCCGGAAAACGTTCAACTTAACGTTGACGGTACACTTCACTGCCTTGTCGTGCTTCAAAAACCGCAGTTTGTGATCGATCGTCACGCCAAGAAGCTTAATTTCATTGACTGTCTTGACCTCAAGCTCGTCGATACAAACGTGAGGTAACCTTGGCCTGTGAGTATGACCAAAGCAGACGTGCAAGGTCTTAGACTTCTCGGAAGAAATCGTAAACCCAACCCTTTCTGCCCAGCCAGTCACATTATCCACTGCTTTTTGCATTCTGTTTCTGACAGCCCTCGCGTATTTACCAAATACGACGAGGGTTATATCGTCAGCGTACACTAGAATGTGCACGTTTTCGGAGATGCGTTCAAACACTGAGTTCATCGCAATGAGAAACAGTGTGACAGATATGAGAGACCCTTCAAGGCGTTCAAGACTCGAAACTTCCTATTGTGTTGGAAGTTTTCCACGTAAGCCAACATGCGCCCTTGGAACTTCCATTTCTTGAAATGCGTGTTGCTGTGGGTGGATTCGCTCTTGCCTCTCCAGCTCAGTTGACAGGCGATGGTTGACCATCCGCTCGAGTGTTTTCCCCATGCAACTCAACAGCATGATAGGTCTTTACCCATCCGATAGGGTCTTATCCTTCCCAGGTTGGGAATAGGAATAACTAACCCTTCTTTCCACACGTCTGGAATCATGCCGGATTGCCAGACTTTGTTCAACGTATCCAGAAAGGCCAACCGATCGATAAGTGGCAGTTTCCTCAGGAGAAGATAGCCAATATCGTCAGACCCTGCTGCTTTGCCGACACCACGGCGCAGGGCCCAGTTGAGCTCCTTTAGGTCGAAAAGCCTGTTGTAGTTTGTGGTGTCACTACACGGACCTTTGTTGGTATTGCGGTACCTCCCCTCTGCCAGTGTCTTTACACGACGGAACTCATCACTATGATTGCTGTTTGCCGACACCTTGGCAAATTGATCAGCAAAGGCCTCAGCGATGAGTTCCGGTTGGTTCGTGTAACCGGTGTCCAATTTTACGACCTTCTCTACATGGCGGTTCTTTCCACCAATGGACTTTACCTTCCTCCACAGTACGCTGGAGCATGTGGATTCCGATATATCCGCGGTGAAAGCCGACCATGTGGCCCTCTTGGCCTCCTTGATGACCTTTCTTGTCTTGGCCAGGGCAAGTTGAAACTCTATCAACTTAGCAGCCCGAGACGGATCATCAGGAGCCATTCTGCGTAGCGCTCGCAGACTTTTACGTCTGCTCTTTACGGCGGTGTGAACACCTGACCCCCACCAAGGTACAGATCTCTTGCCGCTTCTGCCTCAGGCCTTTGGGATATGTCGATGCGCAGTTAGGCTGAGTATAGCATTATTTAGCATCTTGCGGGAGACTTCAGTGCCGAAGCCATCCCAGTCCGCCTCGTTCAAATTCAACTTTGGCCTTGTCACAATAGGTGGGAGGCATACAGTCTGGGACAAGACGATAGGGAAGTGGTCGCTATCGTGTAAGTCATCTAGTACTTGCCAGTTAAACTGGCAAGCTACATCCCAGGAGGCGATGGACTGGCCGATCGTGGATTAGACTCCAGAGGAGAAGTCAATCCGCGTCGGTTGGCCATCATTCAGTACTGGACATCCCAACCTGTCCAGTAGCTGAAAGAGCCGCTCGCCGCGAATATCATCTTTGTGTGATCACAACGAGGGGTGATGCGTATTAAAATCGCCCAGGATCACATAAGGTGTGGGCAGTTGGGAGACGAGGACTTCCAACTTGCCGATGACATTCTGTTCCTTGCCGACCCTACACCACGGAGCCATATATAGGCTTACTACTGTAAGCTTCATAGGGAACTGTATGGTGACCGCAGTGGCCTCCAAGTCAGTGTCCAGTTGTACTACTCTATGTGGTATATCTTGTCTTTGATATTAGATATCCAAGCTCTTCACTCAATACTTCTATTCAAATTGCACAACCTGCCGTACACTGACGGAACTATCAACACTTTTTCTTCATATCTTTCATTTCTAGCAAACATTACTGTCCACTCTTGGGGCCTCATGGTGATGAGCAAACAGGGTTTTTATGCCTGCGTGTTAGAATAACAATTGATTTCCTAAAACTATTTCCTATCTGTAGAGAGACTTGATCATAGCAATTGAAGATTGCAATGATTTTTGTCTGAAATCAATAATTATTTAGTTGGACAATTCTTCTACAGTCTCAACGTTCGAAATTCAATATAATTCAATATTACTGTACCAGGGTGGTCATTTTAACTTTGTTCTGAATCCTTTGAGATACTTGTTTCCTAGTAGCACAACAACTAGAGCATAGAGGCATGGCCGGTCTAAAAAGTTGTTTGAATATTAAAAGTTTGTTCTTCAAACAAAGTTCGGATTTTCTGCTTGTAAGATTATATAAACATTTTATATACTTATTACATTTGGCTTGAATGGTCTCAATGTGATCTTTAAGAGATAATTTTTGATTAAGTATTAATACAAGATATTTTATTATTGATTTGACCAATAAATTGGAATTCCGTTCATAGTGACTATATGACTATTACTTGGTTTCAAAAATGCAGCTATAGGCTTTTTCCTTAAACTACAAGGTAAAGCCCCATTAGGTTGTACTAAATGATGACGTAGGACTACGCTACTAAATGTAAGCCATTTCGGTTGTAAAATGCAATATTCTTTGAATTAATATAATTTTTACGACAAGGCTTGACACTTATGAATTTCCAAAATCAAAGATGCCTTCTATTGTAATTGATGCGTAAACATATTTCCGATCGATTGGTGCAAACATTTTGAAAATCTCTGGAGAAATGACTGGGATATTAACGCTCCAATTGTACCCCAGTATAGGAAACAAAGACGTAGTCCTACATCAAAAGTTATGTAAAGACCAACCGGATTCCCATCGAACACCATTTTTGCAGGATAGTTGTCCGGCATTCTTGCAATACGTCCTTCCCAGCGTAAGTGTCCAGATTTCAGCAGCTTACAAATACTGGGTTCGCTAGCGAGTTGCACTAGCTCATGGTTCATCCTCCGTCTCCAGACTCCGTCCTCCTTCACTCGGCCAAAGATGGTTCTTAACACCCGGCGCTCCGAGAGCTCACAAGTTTCCTCAAGCATTGTCCACGTCTCTAGCCCGTAGAGAACAACCGGTCTTGATAGCGTTTTGTACAGGATACACTTCGTACGGGAGCTAAGTCTGTATGACTGCTACCTTGTCGGGTCCTGTCGTCCACGGTTCCGCATGCTAGCATGTACTTCGTTTTTGACGTATTTATCTTCAAAAGCAATCTTCACTGCTTCGCGCTTTAGTCTGGTGTGCTGCTCTGACACCGCTTCGAATGTTTTGACTGGATCTGCTGATAATCGTGCCCGCATGTTGAATGCCATAACACCTTCAAGAGCAATGTTGAACAGCAGGCAGGAGATTCCAGCACCTCGACGAAGTCCCCTGCGAGATTCGGGTGAATCCACCCGATATCCTAACACAGCACTGGGTTCCATCCATCGTAGTCAGTATTAGTCACCCCGAGCTGCCCCAGCTTCCCCGGAAAGCCGTTCTCGTCCATGATCTTCCATAGCTCTTTTCGGTTGACTGTATCATATGTGGCTTGGAAGTCAATGAATAGATGATGCATAGGGCATTCATGGCACTTTCGGAGGATTGGCCACAAAGTGAACATTTGGTCCGTTGTAGACCGTCCTTCAATGACAGCGGCCTCGTAACTTCCCGTGAATCTATTGGCTAGTGCGACGACAGTCGCTGGAAGATGATTTTGGAAGGAAGGTGATCGGACGATTGTTTTCGCAGTCTAGTTTATCGCCCTTCTTGTAGATGGAGTAGATTTCCCCATACGTTCATTCCTCCGGCAGCTGTTCGGTATCGAAATCCTGGCTATCAGTCAGATGCAGACAATTGGTTAACCATGCCTTCCAACCGATTTGTTGCTCTTCATCTGCTTGATGGTATCCTTTATATCACCTATCGTCGGGGGTGGCATATCTGCGTCATTTGCTTCATCGCTGACGGCACTTCTTTGCTGTCTTGGTCCTCTTCCTGTATCCACAATCGTCCGTAAGAACACTCCCATCCTTACTTTAACACATTTCAGCGTCACGAATCCTCTGCGGGATGTGCTGAGTTTCTGGTAGAACTTTCGCGTTTCATGTGAGCGGTGCAGCGGTTCCAGCTCCTCACACTCCTCCTCTTCCGGATGGCGCTTTTTCACCCGGACGAGGTTTACTGCCTCCGCTTCTATCAGTACTTTCCACACTCTGACGGGTAGCTTGACACAGCATAAGTACCCCCGCTTTGTTCTTCTCTCATTATTATTATTATCCAATTTTATTTCACTTCTTAACAGGTAGCACGAAACTTTCACCTACTCCCGGGCGTCTGGGGGCCAAAGGGGGTTAGGCTCGGTAAATACATTAGTCAGTTTTTTAGACTGACATCCTATTAGGTTTGCTTCGATGTTGGATAAGTTATGATGATTCAGGAATCGCCGGACTATACTACAGGCTCTAAGAATCACTGCTTTCTGAATGCTGTTCAGCTCCTTTCGTAGCTCCAACCCTTCGAGGGAACGTATAAGGGATCGGATTCCGGTCACCGAGATTATCACCGGAACTATACGGACCTCTTCAAAATGCCACATCTGCCTCAACTCCTCCGCCAAATCGTGGTATTTCGTAATCTTGGTAGAGAACGTTCAATGGACGTTGCGATCCAGCGGTACAGCGACATCGATGAGTTACAATCTTCTTCCTTTTGTCGTAGATCACAATGTCTGGGCGGTTGGCACGGATGAGGACATCCTTTAGGATCTCACGATCCCAGTAAAGCTTTAAGCAACTACCGGGTCTGGCAGGTACTTGTAGAAAGGAACGTACTAGTTCACCAAATTGTGTTTCAGTGCAAGTTGTTGGTGCACAATCTTGGCGACATCGTCCTGACGACCCAGATACGCTACTTCTGCCAATGCTTGACAGCCAGCAACAACATGTTCGATCGTCTCTCCTGATGCGTTGCATTTTCTACAGTGGTCTCCAACTTCTTCGTGCAATATGTACCTACGATAATTCTTCGTCGCAATGACCCGGTCTTCAACCTTCAGTCTCTGAGAAGAGATCACCACGCCACCAGCTACATATTCGACGCTAATTTGTCAACAAGCGCTTGTTCAGCTTCCACAAACAACAAATCGTCGATAGTTTTTAGGTAGCAGCCCAGCTGATAGTCCTCCTGCGCCAGATGGCGGGCGCTGAACCCATGGTCTGCTTCACAAACAGCACGATAGCTTCGTGAAGGGTCTGGCTTTCAACGAAGTACATCCGCAACTGCTGGATCTGGGAAACACATAGCGCTTGAGTATCGGTAACGCCTCCTTCAGTACGTGGTAGGGAGACTATCGACGGCCGGGTGATGCATGCGATGCTTAGTGAACGCCACTCGTACTGCTCGTTGTATCGCCTCCAAGTCAGTTTTGGTCCACTTTATCACTGCAAAGCCGTAGGTCAACAGGGGCATAGCAAACGTATTAATCGCCTTTATCTTGTTGCCGGCCGACAGGTACGACCTCAGAACACGGTTGACTCGATTCAGGAACTTTTCCTGCAACTCCTTCTTGATCGTTGTATGGCGAATCCCGTTCAATTGTAGGAATCCAAGGTACTGGTAGGCCTCGCCTTCAACCATATTCTGAATCTCCTCCTGTTTGTTGATGCGGAAACTACCGGTATCCGAGACTTTACCCCGAAGAAGATTGACTTTTCGACATTTATCGATTCCAAACTCCATCCGAATATCGTTACTGAACACCGTTACAAGCTGCAAGAGTCGGTGCAGCTTTCCAACTGTTTCCGCAAACAGCTTAATGTCGTCCATACGCTCAGCGAAATAAACTTTCGATATTCATAAAATTGCATTATGATTATTTGCCATAAGAAATCAGTATGCATTTCATAAATTTGCCTTACGAAATATAATGATGGTGAAAAAATAAAAATATGGACAAACCTGGAATCGAACCTTGATCGTTGAGGTTATAGGTACATTTATTGGCCACTATTTTATATCAACACTTACCAAATTTTGTGGTGGCGCCTCGATAGGTTTTGATGTAGGTGATGTCAGAGAAGTGACGACCATCTATCAAAACGTGATCGATGTGGGAGGCTGTGCTGGAAGAAGGTATTACATACGACCATGTTTTTGGAGGAGACGAAGTCGATAAGTCGAAGGCCGTTGTCGCTGGTCAGCTGGTGTGCATTGAGATTTCCAATCATGAAGGTTGAATGTTATTACTAGGTTTTAACAAAGGTTTCAAAATGTTCCATAACTCATTGAAACTCGGTTTTGGCTGCAGATCCATTTTTCTCTGAATACATATTTACAACAAGTTTGTTTTACAGATTTATGATCTGTGTAACGCGCTTCTTTGTGCCTATTAAAAAAAGAATGTCTATTTTTTGTACGCCACTATAGTACAGCTTGTCTCTTTAACGTTTAAATTGTATCAGCTTTGCAATTTATTTAATAAAATAAACTTTTACTTCTATCGAATAATCTATTGTTACATGTTTTTCACAGCTTAAAAGTCAAATTAGCTGATTTTTTAAAATCTGAATTCTTGTTTGAAAATTCACACTTCTTTCGTCAAGTTCCAAAATAGCTTATTTGTAAATTTAGCACAATCGCTGTCAACACTACTATTATCTTCAACCTTTATTGTTATTGTTTCATGATCGATTACTTTCAAATCAAAGTTTATTACAATATTAATGGAATCAAAATAAGAGTATACACTAAGGTTTGTTTTACACGGAGGATACGTTCCACTTTTACTATGAAACCGTGTAAAAAAAGACTAAATAGAGTTGATCAATTCACTTGCATAGACATTTTAAACTGCTTCGATTTTGTTTGCATGCGTTACCTTTCCATCCAATGGTCACAGTACAGTTTTTAAAATTTTGAGTAGTTACACTAAAAATTGTGAATTGATTGCTTTTTGCCCAAAACGTAAAATGTGATTCGAATTAGGTCGATAAGTTGTTCCGTTCTGGAGTTATCGCTGAAATCAAACCGTGTAAAAAAAACCGTATTAAATAGTCCTTAGTGAGATTGCAGGCGTTGAAGAAATGAGATTGGGCACTGATTTTTTTTTTAAATAAAATACGTTGATATGCACAAGCGGACAACATAGTCTAGAGCGTCTGGGTTATTGATCATTGTAATGACAATGTTGGGAGACGGTACTGTGCAGACAACCGAGCAGTCAGGAAGCTATAGCTGACCATCCTAAAAAAAGGAATTTCCAACAAGCAACGATACGATCTGCGATTAACGAAGATTGTGAGGATCGATCTTTATGCTGAAACCATTCACATCATGATTAAACATGATTAAAAACTTTAATCGGATTTTGAACCCCAGACCCTTGGCAGCCAAAGCGTGAATCCACATGAAAAGTTTGCCCATTTTTGCAACTGACTTACATGGTGACAACTTCGAGCCATCTACATGTGAAAACGATACAAAAACAGACCGTTTTGCCGACAAAATTCCTAGGCCTGAACTTCCTTGTTTGGGCCGCCTTCGGCCGTGAAAAGCACGCTGCGCCGTGATAAATTTATAAACATAGTTTGCATTCTTCAATAACGATCACCCCTTTCTATCAATATTTCTTCAACCGAGCAGGGAACGTGCTTGCTTCACTCTTATTCGCCATCACCGCCGGGTTTACGTTCGCGTTGCATTTTCCATTTATCAGCCAGTTTTCAACGACTTAGCTCTATCAACCAACTATTGCTGGCTAAATCGTATACAGAACAAAATTACATCCCGTTTAGTCCCGAAGCTTGTAGCCCGAACTACCTAGGTAGCGACGATAGTCAGTAATTTCGTACGATCAGTGTCCAGTTCAAAGTTGCAACATGTACAAATTGGTTGATTTGCACTCGGGGAGAAAATACACCACCACTGCCATTGTAAGTGAAAAACGGCTTCACAAGTGACGTACGTAGCCATTTTTAAGCTTTCTTAATTTTCCTGGAAGGAAAAAAGGATATGCTTACTTATCAACTAACAGCGATTACCTTGACTCAGCTGTTCGGAAATCTTAAGTACAATTCTGCGAAGCCCACGAGTGAAAAACGAGTCGCACTGATTGGCTTCGATTGAATTGAAATGCAATTTGCTCTGTTCGTTTCGCTGAAAAGTTGGTGCAATTTAGCAGCAGCGCCTTAGCGTAGCAAGGAGGCTGTACATGTAGGCATTTCTGTAATGGTTGCTGGAAATAGCTACGGATAAACACACCTTCCATGGTACAGTAACGCTTGAACGAGAACCCTGCCTCCCTTTCCAGATAGTTTGATGCCGTTTGAGCTTAGGCGTATGTACTTCAGCGATGGTTGGATTTGAACATAGATGCAATTTGCTTCCTTTGGCAGGGAGTTGTAAAGAGCAGCTGCAAAAGAGATTCGGATTCGTTACCGCCCGAGCATTTCATCGTTGCAATGGAGAAACAGGAATGGTTCATGTATTTTGAAAGTATACATGTGCATAAAAATAAATAAAAACACTATTATTGAAAAATCCGTAAAAAGAGTGCTGAAAAATAAAAATAACGCCTATATTTAGTAAGCAAACATGATAGCTCACTCAGTAGACGAGAATTTTTCAATCCATTTTGGACGAGACTCAGGGCGTAACTGACAAATTTTCCCTAAAAGAGAAAACTTCGATCCATAATTTATGGCCATCCACCCAACACTTGCCATCCGACAAAAATAACCATTTTTGTGCGCCCATGTGTCGTAAAATTGAAACGTAATCGAAGCATTTATTTCCCTACAAGCTAAAACACGTACCGTATGGGGAATGCCCGTGGGTATAGAGCACGACTCAATCTTTGAAACCACTTGACAGCACGTCATACATGCATCAATCCCCCGCCGTGTGTCATTGCTGCTTCCATTTCAGGTTAGCCCATTATGCACCTCAACCGCTGTTCTGTGGCTGGTCTGCTACCATTTATGACAGTTTTAATTCGGATTCCACTTCCAGCTGCCACTGCTCCACTAGCGGCTTCTCGGCACCAATTTGGCAGTAAAAATTAATCATTTCTGTCATACATGAATGCGCGCCCAGTCTCGGGCTCTCTCTCACAAATCTCAATAGCTTCGTGTACTTGATTCGACCATATATTGAAACGGGCCCATTTTATTTCATCTCCTAATTTTGTCCGTAATTGAACGCCTGAAGTTCGTAGTGGTCCTTACCTGTAAAGAGCCAGAGAAGAAAAATGGAGACACATGAGAAGGAGGTTAAAGACAGATAAGGAGAACGCGCGCTCCGTTTACAACACATTTGGTTGGGCAATATAAGTTCAAATAAAGCTGTTCCCGATAGCCCTAATCGAGTGTAGATCGCCAAACAAAGCAGGCAAACCCCTGTTCTCCCGCACACCTGTACATCTTTATTGGCCCGGTTCCCGATTCTATATCTTCACTCAGAAGAAGGATGGGAAAACCCTACTGGACACAGGCAAAGCCCACAACGACCAAAGAACAACTAGATAAGTCCGAAATGGGCATACATGGGCTGGTGCTGAACCATTTAGTGTTTATCTAGGTTAATTATATAGACAGAGAACTTCAAAAGTGACGAGTCGCGCGGCGGTGAATCTTGGTCAACAATTGGGCTTGCATACAGGGTACGAGTAGTTCGTTGCTCATCAACATCTCCGTCATTGTGCCCAGCGGTAAATGGTGCTCGACTCTTCAAATCTCCGCGCTCTAACTGATCCCAGAGAAGGAAAAAGGTGCCTGGCTTGTTAAATATCAACAACAAAACATGAAAAGCACTTCAAGCACGTCTGCATTTTGACAAAGTGCATATCCGTTGGGTTTCGATGTTTACTTTCGGTCGGAGAGTGGTACTGTCCCGGTTCGTGCAATAAGCTGGAAAGAAATGGATGTGTCAAAACGCAATAATCGAGTTTGAGTTCGAGTTTGAATTGTCGATAAGAATCGATTATCTGAGCAATAAAGAGTGATCGGGTAAACAAGTCGTTGCCTTTCTGGGAATTCATTTATCGAGTTGTTTTCTGAGGCGGTACCGCCAGCTCGCCATCCACCGGTGGTTGCAGACTTATTTCCGTTATTGACGTACATTTACCAGAAGTACCAATAGTATCAGTTGTCGTCATTTGCTATTGCTGTAATTTGCAAATGATAAAATTAATTGAACCGTGAGTGGTGACTGCAGAATATGTGAGAAGCTGATGTCGACCTAACGGTACAAATATTATTCAAAAATACATTTCATTTCAAAAATAAAAAAATCGAGCATTACAAGTAAAGCACAATCACAAACAATACAATATGAATACCTTTAGACAAGTTTGATAATTTTTACCAGTAATTCAAGTAATCGTTAGCGATTCGGCTCCGAATGGGCTAAATATGTCTTGTAAAATCTCGAATACTTTTTCAAATCTGGACATTTGGACGAAAATGAGAAAATAAACATTGAATTTTTTTCGAGGTTATTTTTATTGCTAAAGTGTGGCCCAGTAAGAATTGAAACATAGGCTATCGCGCATATTTCGGATATACATTAACCAAATAGTATTCTGTTTTAGCTCAAATGTTCGACTTTATGTGAACTTTAGAGGGAAAACAATTAATCATCTCGACTTCGAAGAAATTTGCGGACTTTTCCCGGAATACGTTTCATCAACCAGCAAACATTATTGTCATCCATCGTTTTGGCAATCTTATTCCACTTGGTTCTCAATTCATTGATGCTTTTGACGATACTGCCATTCACCTTCGGCTTCCTCTTCATAATAGCCCAAAATCTCTCTATCGGTCTGAGCTGGGGACAGTTTGGTGGGTTGAGTTCCTTTGGTTTAAACTGAATCCCGTTGGTTTCATACCACTGTAGCACTGTTTTACTGTAATGACAGCTTGCAAGATCTGACCAAAACATGACAGGTTCATTGTGGGATTTGATGAATGGCAATATTCGCTTTTGGAGACATTCCGTTCTGCGCAGCTCTGAATTAAATGTCTTATCAGTGATGAAAATCTTGGTCTTCCTACCGCAGCTACAGATGCCTTGCCAAATCATGTATTTACGTGCAAATTTATCTGCAAACACAAACTTGAATTTGGCAGGAACATCTCCCCGAGCCGTAGCCAAGTAAATTTTTTATCCCGGTAGCTGTTTGAAATTTACATAAGTTTTATCATCCATGAGGAGACAGCCATTGAATTTTATCAACACCTGATCATACAGTTTTCTGGCACGGATACTGGCCACATTGTTCTGCTTTTGATCTCTATTTGGTTGTCTACAGGCCCGGCATAACTTGAAGCCTTCCCGGAGACGAATTCGTTGCACGGTACTGCGTGCGGCGTGAAACTTTTTGGCCAAATCGTGGTTTGAGATGTTGCAGGGTGGCCACACAATATAAAAATTCCCGCATTTTTCCCGAATTTTTCCCGCATTTTTGCCTAATTTTCCCGACTGGGATTGGAAATTGGATTAACAGATATTTTTGAAGTTTTCGAGGAAATTATTCAATCTGACATTCTGACTTGTTTCATTTAGGCAAAATGATGGTCCACAGCCGCAAATCGGGCTTCTTGCGTATTGCGTAACCTACTTTGGCCTCTAATTTTGCAAACGAGAATAAAAATCGCTCCATATAAGTCATTGATCTTTCAAGTTTCTAGAAGCATAAACATCGAAGAAATATAGTAAAGCATTCGATATTTTCGAGTACAAAGTGATGTATATGCGTTGCGTGCATATTCTATCAAGGACTTCGTGATTTCAACGTTGTTGACAGTTCGTAGACATTTTTCTGAGTTACCAAACTCTTCTCAGTTTGGTTCACCACCAGACACTTTTCATTTATTGAAAATCCTCGCTCCATGGTCAAATTTTCGTGCGACAGGATGAGCACCTTTTCAACAAATATTGTCAAATTTGGCAGCTCCTTCTTGGAATGACCAATCAGTTCTTTCAATTTGTAAGCAACTACAGCGCTGAGATATTTCTCAGACACAGCTCCAGACGCTTTTTAGTCTGGAGCTGTGTCTGGAAACGTTCGATGTCTTTGATGCGAGTTATTACACAAGACGTAACGCGTTAAGGACATACGGGATCAAGTCCCTATCACTTCGAAGTTTTCTGAGCACAAACCTCAAATACTATTAGGACTTCAGGCGAGAAATTTTCAAGAATCGTTTGCTCCACTGGAGCATCCATTGGTTAGTAATTTGAGCTTTGTTTGTTTTGTTTTGTTTGTGATTTTTAGTCTCACAAACGTGAAATGATGATAAACCTAACCTATAATTCTTAGGACTCCCTGCCTTTTCACCTTAAAGGGTATTTTAATGGAGATTTGTTGAGTAGCTACTTAAGAAAACCATCGTAAAAAGATCGACTGTCGTTGCGTAATGCCAATAAGGCCTGTACTCGAAAAAAAATGCACCATTTTTATCCGTGTGTAACTTTTTTGTCCGTGGGTAAAAATTGATGAAAATCTGGGTATAACTAGTTTGGAGTTTGGAGTGAATTGTTTACATGTGCAAAATTTCATAACAATCGGTTCAGTGGTTATTGAGATGTCATCGAAACAAGAAGAAAATCGCCGGAGAATTTTGCGCGCCGTCATGGAAAATCCGACTGCGACCATGAGATGGATCGGAAGACAACTGGGAATCACCCATACAACTGTGTCTCGGGTGGTAAAATCGTTTAAGGAGTCCCAGACGACCGAGCGGCGGGCTGGAAGTGGAAGAAAATCGAAGACAGCTGACCCTGTGAAGGCCCGGAAGGTGTTGGATTATTTCAAGTGTAATCCGAACCTTTCGATTCGCGACGCGGCTCTGAAGGCAAAGTGTTCCGCCTGGTTCGTTCAGCAAACCATGAAACGAGCTGGGCTTCGTGTATTCAAGGTCCGCAAGGCACCGAACCGGCGTGATCAACAAAACACGGCGGCCAAATCCCGCGCAAGGAAGCTGTATCGAGAGTGGTTAACGAAACCGATGTGTGTGGTTATGGATGACGAAACCTACATCAAGGCAGACGCAAAGCAGATACCGGGGCTGGAGTTCTACGTTGCCAAATCACGGTTTGATGTTCCGGAAGACATAAGGAAGAAGAAAGTGGACAAATTCGCCAAAAAATACTTGCTCTGGCAGGCCATATGCCAATGCGGTAAACTGAGTAAACCGTACATCACAACGGGTACCATCAACAGCGAAATTTACCGCACCGAGTGCCTCCAGAAGCGTCTGTTGCCCTTCCTGCGGTCCCACGGAGGCGAGACATTATTTTGGCCGGACCTGGCATCATGCCATTACGCGCGATCGACGTTGGATTGGTACAGAGACAATAACGTTGTTTTTGTACCAAAAACCGCCAACCCCCCAAATTCACCAGAGATTCGTCCGGTGGAAAGATTTTGGGCCATAATGAAGGCCAAAGTTCGAAAATCGTCCAAGGTGTTTAAGAACGAGCTGGAGTTGAAGAAAGAATGGATGAAAGTGACCAAAAAGGTCGGCTCCACCATTGCACAAAATGTAATGAGGGGTCTTAAGGGAAAGGTGCGGGCTTTCAGCGATGGAAAGGAAATTGAATAAAGTAATTATGCCGAAACATAATCCATATGTATTAGTTCATTCCCTGAAAGTTTCAAGAAAATCCGACTTAAAATAAATTTTTGGCGAACACTTTTGTCTGGTGCATTTTTTTTTCGAGTACAGGCCTTACCCCCGCCTTAACTTGACTGGCATAATAGGTTTCTGTCCACTGCAGTAACAAATGTTAGTCTATTATGCAAACGGACTGAGACTTTATGATGATTTAAAAATGATAGCAGTGTTACCATCCCATGTTGGCGGAACTCGTCTAGCATATAAAATGAAAAAATATTGTAAAAAACTTGCAAAGTTAACCTTTGCACTGCAATTTACAGTAATGCATACAATAGCGATGCTTAAGTCAAAAGTATCACAAAAGGAGTTCCAGTCAAGTAAAATACAAACAAAAGTAAGTCATGTGCGAAACCTCACCTGTCACAGCCGTGTAGCCAGAGTTTCTAAGCGGTACATTTTTGAACAGGCTGAATAAAGGCAGCAGAAAATGATCCATATGCCAATGTCAAACACTGTTCCATTCCGTTAATCAGATCTTTAAACCGAGTAAATGACAAAAACGCTACTCGAATCGTTTGAAAACGGTGTGAGTATGGTTCCTTCCACATGACAAAAATTCCCGATGAATTTTGAAATTCCCGACTTTTTCTCGCATATTTCACGATGATTTTGGATTCCCGCATTTTTCCCGCATTTCCCGATTTTCCCGAGTCTGTGGCCACCCTGATGTTGGGTTTTGCCGTAATGTTTCTAATGACTTTGTTCTGCAGTTGACGGTTGATAGTACCCGCCCGTCGCTTGCTTTGAGGCTTGAGATCCGTTGACAATGTTTTTCTGTACTTTTTCAAAACATGCCACACGGTATTTCGGGGGAAAACCCAACACTTTAGCAAGTTTTGGCCCAGACCACGAAGGGTTTTCCAAATGATTGCGCACAATTATTTTTCTTCTTTCTTCTTCCATTTTGTATTTCTCTGAAACACGTTTAATCTGAACCGCGAAAAAAAAATGTTGTTATTGTTATAGAGAACACATAAGATGTCATAGTTTACAAATCCGACCAGAAGGGTCGCTGTAAGAATCAGAAATGTTTGTTCCAATACTAAATGGGCCACACCTTATTTGAAAAGCGGAAATGTTTTCTTCAATTGAATTCCACTAAACGGCTCAGTGGTAAGAGATATTACATCACTGTGCTTACACTAGGAGTGGAAATTTAAGTTTCATTTAGAAAAATGTTTCTTACAACGGTCTGCAATTGAAAAAGATAATACGTCATTTTGATAAATCAGTATGATAGATGGCATGTTACTTTCGACCAAATAATACGCCATTCTGCGAATGACAATATTGTTACGTCGAAATGTTACGTCAAGTTGTCATATTTTACACCGATACGTCGAACTTATCAAAATGACGTAAATATAAATTGTTAACCTTGTGGTAGAAAGACTTTTCTAACGCGTCGTTTCGTGGGATTCAAATGATATAACAATGTTTCGCAAGTTGCTTTTCAACACAAGCGACGTATCTACATTATTCCCAAAGAGTGCAAAAGTTATGTTACACCGTTTTGTAAAAAAAGTTAAAACTTTCAAGAATAATCCATCAAAACAAAAAAAAATCATCTTATATGGGCATATATTCATGATTTTGTAATAACATGCCATGAACAACGCGTTTGTTTACATTTTGCGACTTACGTCCTTTTGAAAAAGTACTCGAGAAATGCTTACCAGGCCATCTTTGATTTTAATCAAACTTCACACTTTCGGTATAAGGTATTTTCCATGGGTGGACAGTAGCCTGGAACAAAATTTAAATTCCAGTACCCTTACATTCGGATGCCCTTTGGACCCTAAAATAACGGTGCAAAATTTCAGCTCGTTCGGTGAATGTATATTTTAGCGCCCATGGTTTTAATTTTGCATAGGATTTTCCATGGGGTAACTTACTTTTATAAATAAAAATCTGGCATAGTGACCCGTTGTCAATACAATAGCTCCCTTGAAAGGTCCCGTGACACCTGCTCGTTGGAAGACCGGAAGAGATCCGGTCGTACTCGTACGGTGCGGACTGCACGAGTTGTTAAAGTGGTCAGGGAACGGATTAGACGAAAATCACAGCGCTCTGTACGTAAAATGGCCGCAGATCTGAATGTTTCGAGATCGTCAATGCACAATATACTGTAAAATGTCCTCGGATTCCATGCTTTCAAGAAACGTAAGGTTCACGGAGTTTCGGAACCTTCCAAGCAGAAACGACTCGAAAGAGCAAGTCTGCTTTTTTTCGCGGCACGGTGGGAAAGAATTTATCTTTTCCGACGAAAAGTTATTCGTCTTGCAACAATCCCACAATGTCCAGAACGACAGATTGTGGGCTCTCTCTTCGAGAACGGTTCCAGGGAGTGATAGGAATATTCCACGGTTCCAAAGTGCTGCGTCAATGATGGTTTGGGGAGGAATTTGCAAGCGTGGCAAATTACCACTGGTTTTCATCGAAAAAGGCGTTAAAGTGAATGCCGTATATTATAAAACGGAAGTTTTGGAGAAAGTTGTCAAGCCATATGTACAAGAGGTGTTTGGAGATGATCACTATGTTTTTCAGCAGGACGGAGTGCCATCGCATACTGCAAATCTCGTTCAGGGCTGGTGCCGAGAAAATTTGACCGACTTTTTGGACAAGATTGAATGGCCTCCCAGTTCACCAGATCTGAATCCCTTGGATTATTTCGTATGGTCATACATGCTCGCGAAAGTAAATGACCACAGGGCGTCTAATATGAACCAATTCAAAACCGTAGTCAAACGAATTTGGGACGAAATGCCGATGGAGTGACGGTTTCGAAAAACGTCTTGAGCTGGTCAAGAAGGTTTAAGGCGGTATTATTCCAAAACATATGCTGTAGTTGATCAGTATTATATTGCTATATAATGGGTAAAGTTATCAATAAAATCTGGATTATTGATTTGAAATAAATAGAGTTTTATTTTGTATGAGAATATATTGGACACGGTGTAGACTAGACTAGACTAGCGTTTATTCATTTTTTTTTTCGTTCACATCTTTGAAAAGAACAGAACCATCTAATGAAAAAACAATAAAGCCATCTTTTAATTACCACCAGTTAAATGTATTGATCTAAATTCACTGTTTTGTGGGTCACTGCACTTGAAGTTCCGCTTGACGATTGCCCAGTGGCGTTTGATCGGTCACAGTTGGGGACAGTTTTGTGGGATGAAAACTTTTTCAACAAAATCAACGTTGTTATCAGAAAACCACTGTAGAGTTGATCTGGCATATGGGCAGAGTCCAGACCCGGCCAGAAGAGAAGAAGAATCTCATGCTTCCGGAAGTAATCTCTTCTGCAAGCACTCGTTTCGGTAAACTTCAGCATTTATTGTTCCTTTGGAGTAGAAAATGGAAGATCGCATGCCATATGTGTAAATTGCTTGCCAAACGAGCACATTTTCACCGATTTTTTTCCGTCGCAACACTCGGTTATGCAATGAGCATGAGATTCTGTGTAGAATTGAGGTTCCAGCAGTATTCTGGAATCTTTTTTACGTACGTTTCGTTGTCCATCAAAACACACTGGGAGGGATTGTCCACAATACTATCCGGAGACTCATTTTAGCACGAAACTTTTGCTCCGGAGATTGCTTTAGTACTTTCTGCTTCCTGTATGTCTTCAAATCATTTTTTTTTTCTTAATCTGCTGGATCATCCCAATGCTGATCGGTATTTCTTGGCCAAATTACGAGTAGCTGCTGATTGTTCTTATTAACACAATAGACGACTTTTTGGTCCGATTTGGGATTGCTGGAGCCGGGTATTCGTCCAATTCTCAGCAGATCCTGCAGAAGTACTGCTCACCAAACTTTTCAATCACTCTGGAGAACCGCGAAGAATTTATGAAAAGGCCGTATTTTCTGCTGGAAATATACTGCAACATCAAAACACGTTTATTTTTGCAAATAGTTTAAATTTTAAAAAAGCTTTCAAAGTTGACCATATAGACACTTTTTTCACTTCAGATCTCTCAACCCTGAAGTTTTCTCCAAAACTGACGTTTGAGCTTCAAGTTGTTACACACAATGTATAAAGTATACAATAAGAAGCAAAATAGGCATATGTTAAACGAACATTTTAAAAATACTGTTTGAACCATTTTACCCCATATCTTTTGAACCGTTCATCCAATCGTCTTGCTGTCAAAGAGAGAGAGTTGTAGGAAACTTAACAAGCATTTCGAAAAACGTTTTGTGGTTACTGGAGAAATGCGAATAATTTATGAAAAAGTTATTCGAATATTATTCGAAGTTCTTACGAAGATCATCATCAAGAGCTGAAATTTTTTTAAATGCTTCAAAAATCAGATTATATCATCAGAAAACGTTTATTCCCTCAAATATAAAACTTTTGAGAAATACACCAAAAGTTTAAGTTCTATAAACTTTTTCCCTGACATTTCTCCATCCTGAAATTTTCGCTTAAATTTGCGTAATAACTTCAAGTTTTCACAGTCAAAAAATAAAAAAAATCAAAAAATCTTTTTTTGAGATATGTAAATTTTAATGTTAATTTTTGATTTTTTTCCGATTTTTTTTCACAAACTCCATAATAGGGCCACAACTTGTTCTTAGACAGTTTTTTTGTAAAACCAAAGGTTTTCGAGCTACAAATTATTAATTGAAGTGCTATTCACAATGCTTACGCCCTTTTTAAAACTGGCTCTTGAGTCCAAATTTTTTTTTGCATCAGTGGAAAAAACTTGCTTTCGTGGGCAAAACGTGTGTACAAATTTTCAATTAAATCGGAGACACTCGAAGTTGGTCGGTAGGTCATTTCGACTGGAAACGCTCACTACAAGAAAACTCAAAATAACTCCGGAAGCACTTAGGCCAAACAGAGTCACCTTTATGGAACCGAAGGATTTGTCGGAATGTTCTTAGAATTGAATTAAAATCCATAAAAAAAACATCAAGTTTAGTGTATTTTGTATTGCTGATAAGATGAAGTTTATACTTTTCCTGGCAGAAAGCTGAAGCCGATTACGGGGTTTTCTTAGTTTAGAAACAAGAGAGTACTTTGTTTCTCTGTAAAATCCTAAAGGAATCAACAAATTCCTCCATTACGAAACCACTCAAAAATTTTGAAGTGATTCATTGCATGGACCAAGTCAGCATCACCACCGGCATTTGATTAAACCATCTTTACAAACAGCTGTGCTTAATCCGGTGTGCGCGAGTCTATTTAGTCATTAGCATACAATTGACTGTAGCAACTTTAGCCTTTCTTTTCAAATTCAGCCGTATGGCACCAAGAGAAGGTGTGATTATTTATAACCTGTCTCAATTCGTTCGTTCCAAGGGAGCGATCCATAATGAAGCTTAACCAAGTAAAGAAACCCACGCATCCAAACACCCCTCGGTTCGGTACCACCCATGTTGAATCCGGATGCTGAACCCGAGAAGGAGGAATTAGACATTCTACGCCTTATGTATGTTATGTGGGTCCTCCGAACGTCTCCGTTTCAGCGGAGCGATGATCACGTTCACCCACTCGCCACCGAGGAAATGTGTGTGCCTGTGACACAATTTGGAGACCCGCAGAGCTGTATGATTTATGAAACACCTAGTTCTCGGAAACCGACAGCCCCGAGCGTTCGGTTGATTGCCAGTGAAATTCAATAAATCATGGAATTTCGCGAACCGAAATCAATAAACGGTTGCGGTTGTTTTGGCTTATGGAGGATTAATGGTGGATAGGATCATCCCATTAACAAACTTGTCAGGCGTTTTATTAAAACAGTCGTTTGGGCCTATCACATTCAATCTCGGAGAAAACTTGAACATTCTACTTATATCAGGAAAAGAAGAATGCACTAGGCGGCATTTTATCAAAGAACATCACGCTTATCTTAATTTGTTGATGAATTTATGCCTTTATTCCTCTTTGAAAACCGCCGATATCAACCCGTTTGGTCGCGACGGCGACGGGCCAGCCATTTCCAATATTCCTTGTATGAAAACGAAACGAAAACATTCTAACGCAGCGAGAAGCACGATTCTTTCAGAGCCCAAAGTGCATATTACTCGCTCTTTCTTACACCGTGCATGCCTAATTGGTAATGGGAATCGCTTCCTTCGCCTTCGAAATTAGTTCTACTTGGCCGAACGCTTCTCTACCAAAGTGAGAGTGTAGAAATTACATAAATTTCGAATGTTACGATCAGCTAGCGATCGAACATTGCCGTTTGGGTATCTTTCATCCCAGCCCGGTGGTGGTTGATTCAATTTCGATTAAGAGCCACGTTGTAGTGGAAGAAGTGCGATTTGCCACGGTCCAAAATTAATTCCCGCAACCCCATTCGACTGAAAATATGGCCGAAGGAAATTGAAGAGTGACATCCGTGTGTCCAAAAGCGATGGTGTATTAGATAAGGTTCCGTTGTGTTTGCCCTCCGTGCATGGAGATGGCCCGGGAAGAAGGTGTGAAGCTTGTTCAAATTTAAGTGCTTGATGTCGGATTTGTGCCATGAATGGGATTATTAGGGTTTTAAATGGCAGAAAGGAATGGGCACCGCTGATTGAGCTTCGATTTAATGGTCGCAATGATTTGACGAGGTTTCAGTGATCTTGAAGTGGACATCCATTGATGTTGGGATTACTCGGAATAGTAGGGGTGTGTTATCTTCTTATTAGAGCTTGAGTAAATTAAGTGTGCTTGACTTTGAGCATATAATATGGTTGATTGCAAGTTTGGTGCTGGGCTAGTGATTATGAAGCTAAGGAAAAACAGAAGAGCTTAGCATAAATAAACAAATTTAACGAGGTCTTAGCCGGTGTTTGAGAGGATACTAGTTCTCCGTACTTGGTATTTCATAATTTTACTACCGAAAATAAGTTTTTGACATAATTTAATAATACAACAATAATACATACGACGAGATCCAAATTAACAGAAAGTGATCAATGTTACCCTGTTTCACTATCATGGAAAAATTTGCTTCGCCAGTTCGAAGCTATTTCAAAAGATGCACAACTGCAATAGAATTTTCGCGGTACTGCAGCAAACAAGTCATTTAAGTTTGGCATATGGAATAGTTGTAGTTTCAAAGATTTGTACCTTCAAAAATTCAAAATGGCAATGGTGATTGACCACGATGGCGGTACGACATTCATTACAAGTTAAAAAATTTCTTCGAATGGAACCACTTACATACCTTATCAATCAGACTACGGCCGAGGTGACCTTTGATGTATACAAAAGTTGTCTCCATTGTATTCGTTCCATAGCTACACCTTGTCAGCCTCGCAGTCTTCAAAGGGTCCGTAGATCACCTTCTACTTGATCGATCCACCTTGCTCGTTGCGCACCTCTTCTTCTAGTGCCCGTCGGTTAATTTTCAAGAATAATTTTAACTGGGCTGTCGTCCGACATGCTCACGACATACCCAGCCCACCGTAGTCGACCGATTTTAGCTGTGTTAACGATGGGAGGTTCTCCCAGCAACTGAGGCAATTCGTGGTTCATTCGCCTCCTTCACGTTCCGTCTTCCATCTGCACTCCACCGATCCGTTCAAAGACACCAAACGCGCGATGGTCCTCCACGAGCAATGTCTATTTTTCATGGCCGTAGAGAGAACTACTGGTCTAATTAATGTTTTGTAGATGGTCAATTTTGTATCGGTGAACTTTTTTCGATCTTCGCGTCCTTCGGAGTCTTACGTAGGCACGGTTGCCCGCTATAATGCGCCTTTGTACTTCTCTGTTAGGTCATTATCGGCGGTCACCAATGAGTCCAGATACACGAATACGCCTATCGCCTCGATTTCATAACCGTCGATCTGAACTCGTGGTGGGAGGCTTACATTGTCTTCTCGTGAGCCTCGTCCTTTCATGTATTTTGTTTACAACGCATTAATCTCAATCCCAACCTTACTAGCTTCAGCCTTATGTCTGATATACGTTTCCACCATCGTCACAAAGTTTGGTGCTACGATATCAACGTCATCGAATGGAACCACTATATCCTTCATTTGGAAATTTTTCATTTTTGAGAAAAAAAAAAAATTGATAATACCCTAGAATAGCATTTCCTAATCTATTGGTTACGACCCGTTTGATGGGTCGCAGATGCTACTATGAAGGACGCTAGGTAAACATTTGGTCGTTGTATGTTTTTAAATGTTTTTATTATAAATTTTTGTTGATTTAAAAAAATTGACATTCCATAAAAAGGTGTCCGAAAGAGGCAGAGAAAAACGACATCCATGAAAACGCCTACTAAATCGTGTTCTCTATCTTAGATTCGTTCTTTCTCATACAGTTGAGCTATTTTCAACCAGTCTACAAGTTGAGATGATCATAGCCACAAGACACCGCAATAAGAGGATGCAAAAACAGTATTGATACAACATTACCCAAATCGCTTCCACTTGCAATCTGTCGAGGAAGTCGAAGTCGTGCAGAACTTAAGTGGTAAGTCATAATACATTGTAAATCAACTGGCTGAGAATAATCATCGATTACTTCATTCTATCCTTGTGTAAGTCCGACGCACAACCAGTTCAACTGTTTGAGCTGGAATGAAAATACTAGCGATTTGGAAGTCGCGTTATTCTAGAGTCACAACGATGTTTGTTCGGTCAACTGACTACCAAATCGCTAGTACTTTCATTCCAGCTCTAACAGTCGAACAGAATGAGGTAATGGATGATCATTCTCAGCCACTCGGTTAGTCTAGAACATGAAAACATTAAGTTCCAGTTCTAGTGCTGTCATGGGCAAACAGGGAGTCGTACGAATGTAGTCTTGAAATTAAAATTTTAGGTAAATTTTAGTTAAGTGTATGTAATCCACCACTTTAACACCAATCCATTAATTGCTAATATAACTTCACAAAATATGCGAATCTCGCATGGTTCTAACAACTCTGCAAATAATTTATCTGTGAGTATTATTGTATTTGATGAGCATGAGTATAATCACTAGTGATCCTATACATCCAGCTCCGTCCGAAAGCAGGTTAAGGTGAAAATGGCCACCATCATAGCTGATTTAAATCACCACTTCCAATTGTCTAAGACACAAATTTAAGAATCAACGGGGAGCGACCCCGACGTAGTGGTTAACATTCATACTACTTACACAATGAGTCACGAGTTCGAATCTAAGCTCGGATAAGTTACGAATTTTCCCAAAAGAGGTCTTTGAGTGAGTATGACGAGAGATAACCAGCCCGAGGCTGAAAATATCGATACTCAAGAGGGAAAAAAACATAAGTAGAGGTAGAGGTAGAGGTTTCGCGGCACATCTATCTTTCGAAAATTCAAAATTGAGATTATTGTATATTTGAGATTCAGCAATCTTCCCCGTAAATGAGGAATGAAAAGGAGTGGACCAACTTCCGTCAATCATAAGTTAGTCGTATTCAAAGAAATTGACTTGATTTTTTATAGCATAGGGAACGGCTTCAGCTCCCAGCAGTGCAATGCTACACTAGATGAAGCACCATGATGTAAAAAATGAGCATTGTAGGTTAATGTTTACCCCGTGCTTGGAATAGGGTCCCGGGGAGCTGAAGCTGTTCGCTACCCTACATGATTAGTGTATTATATGTGTGGCATCAAGACTCTTAGTTTGAATACGGCTGAGTCATAGCTATGATTTACGGGAACTGGTCCATTGCCAAAGAAATTACCACCAGCCCCCCCTCACCCTACTAATTTAATTAAAAGCCGATGAGTCCTCTGCACTTCCACGAGATATTACTGGGTTGTTGAGGATAAACATTTGGGGATGGTTGAGTTGGCAGCAGGGTGAACATTTGGTAAACGATACGCTGAATACGCCGACTAAAAGGCTCAGGGCTCAGCATGTGAAATTGTTTATTATATGTTCAGATTATTCTCCTATGGTTCGGTTTTAAATTTAAAATTTAGTGACAATTTAAACCGCTTGACACCATTAGAAGGCATACTGATGTGACCATCACAAAGTATAAGAGTTTTTTTTTTAAGAAAGATAAAGTAATTTTAAAATAACAGTTGAGAGTCGAACTTCTAAAATTCGCTTCAAAATGCTCGAATTGCATATTGAAAACAAAACACACAACATGACAAAAATCAGGCAGATTTAAAAAGGCTTACTGCTTCTTGTGTGTGTATGTGTGTATTCAATCTAACACTCATTGGCCGGCAATGGTATTATCGGAGAAATCTGTTTTCAACAATTCTTTAAGTGTCCATTGAGAGCAGCTTTAATCAGGGAGCTGAAAATTGATAGTTCTACTGCAGATCGAGCAACTCATTTTAACGCACATTCTGAGGTTACTTTCACAAACAATAAGCCCCGCATGTAAACATTACCGATATCATTTGGATAAGGATACTGCAACACACTTATTGTTATGGTTTTTATGCTGGCGTAAGAACTACACGGAACTCACAAAACTCGACGCGAGACAAGACACAACATCGTTCTTACAATTTAACGTCTTTACAATTTATTAATTTTAAGCATGCTAAATGTTGTTTCTTGTCTTATGTCGCGTTTTGTGAGTGATACTGTAACACACTTCCAGATTTGGAAACGTACAATTTTCAAACCAGGCAAGTATTTAGTATTATTTATAAAAAGGTTTTTGTAATATATTTAAAATCAGACAGATCTCACTGAAGGCCGCCTCAAAACTTACTTGTTCATTGGTAAAATAAAATTTCGACGTTGATTCATAGTTAATTTCATGCACTTGCTACAAACTAAGCGCAAAAATTAACGTTGCTAAGCCACCCGTTTGAGCCAGCCTCGCATGCTTCGTTCTTTGTTGTTTACCAGCCAATGGCCGTTTTCTTTATTGCACTGGTTTTATGTTTATTATGACGAATTTCACGCCAACGTGCCAATTTCACGCGTGATTGGCAGCACCCTCTCAGAATCCAATGAAACTTTGTGGGTGTGTAGACTATGTCTTTTCAAGCAAATTTGCATACTTTGATTTTTAAAAATTTATCTAGGCTGCCACTTGGAAAGGGCTTAAGTTTTTTGACCGATTTTTTGAAATCAACATTATTCAAAAAGAAAAAGACTTACAAAAAAGTGATCTATGGGTGACTTTTAGAAAACCGTTTCAACTTTTATGAAAAAAAAAATAAAAAATTTTAAAATCGATTTTACACGCTAAATTTTTTTTTTTTTAAATTTAAAGTCAATTTGCAAAATATTGTTATCTTACACCGTGTCCAATATATTCTTATACAAAATAAAACTCTATTTATTTCAAATCGATAATCCAGATTTTGTTGATCACTTTACCCATTATATTGCAATATAATACTGATCAACTACAGCATATGTTTTGGAATAAAACCGTCTTTAACCTTCTTGACCAGCTCTAGACGTTTTTCTAATCCGTCACAGGCGACACGCACGACTTCCATCGGCATTTCGTCCCAAATTCGTTTGATTACGGTTTTGAATTGGTTCATATTAGACGCCCTGTGGTCATTTACCTTCGCGAGCATGTATGACCATACGAAATAATCCAAGACATTCAGATCTGGTGAACTGGGAGGCCAAAAAGCCCAAAAAGTCGGTCAAATTTTCTCGGCACCAACCCTGAACGAGATTTGCAGTATGCGATGGCGCTCCGTCCTGCTGAAAAACATAGTGATCATCTCCAAACACCTCTTGTACATATGGCTTGACAACTTTCTCCAAAACTTCCGTTTTATAATATACGGCATTCACTTTAACGCCTTTTTCGATGAAAACCAGTGGTAATTTGCCTCGCTTGCAAATTCCTCCCCAAACCATCACTGACGCAGCACTTTGAAACCGTGGAATATTCCTATCACTCTCTGGAACAGTTCTCGAAGAGAGAGCCCGCAATCTGTCGTTCTGGACATTGTGGGATTGTTGCAAGACGAATAACTTTTCGTCGGAAAAGATAAATTCTTTCCCACCGTGCCGCGACAAAAGCAGACTTGCTCTTTCGAGTCGTTTCTGCTTGGAAGGTTCCGAAACTCCGTGAACCTTACGTTTCTTGAAAGCATGGAATCCGAGGTCATTTTGCAGTATATTGTGCATTGATGATCTCGAAACATTCAGATCTGCGGCCATTTTACGTACAGAGCGCTGTGATTTTCGTCTAATCCGTACCCTGACCACTTTAACAACTCAGGCAGTCCGCACCGTACGAGTACGACCGGATCTCTTCCGGTCTTCCAACGAGCAGGTGTCATGGTACCTTCGGATGGTTCGGTACACAAAATCCCGCTGTATTCCGAGGTTTTTCAAATTTCTGAAAATAGCGCCCGGGCGCTCACCTTTCAAAAACTTTTTTATCACCACAGCACGAGACTCCTTCATCGCTGGTAAAAGATAAACACCGAATGAAAACAATCAGACATAACCTAAAAGCGTTTGCACAAACATAGTGCAAAACTACACCAACACATACGTGAAGCATGTTGAGTAGTTGCACGACACCAATGCAAAGAAAAAGTGTATGAGAATATATTGGACACGGTGTAGAATTAGACGAAATTTTTTTTTATAAACAAATCCCCGGACGAAAATTGTACCTGACAACTGGTCGGAGGGATGTTTGTTTTTGCTGATAAGTTTGCTCGGAAACTTATGATTTGGCAAGGAATCTGCAGTAGTGGCCTTAAAACCAAGGTTTTCATCACATCTCACACAATGACGTCGAAGATTTACATTAAAGACTGTCTGAAAAAGCGGATTTTCCCCTTCATTCGGCAACACAAGACCAACGTTATGTTTTGGCCGGATCTAGCCAGCTGCCACTACTGTATGGAGGTACTAGAATGGTATGCTGCAAACAATGTTAATTTCGTCGCCAAAGAGATTAATCCTCCGAATTGCCCTGAGTTCAGACCGATCGAAAAATATTGGGCAATTGTCAAGCGAAAACTTCGAGGATGCGGTAAAGAAGTGACAAATGCACAGCAAATGCGTTTAAAGTGGAATAAATTCGCCGGTACAGTGTCACCAGCGACTGTGCAGATCATGATGGCATCGATCATAAGTAAAGTGCGACAGTTCGTTCGAAACGGTGTAATGTAATAACTTCACACTACCAAAATGTCATGTAAATTTCTGTCCATCTTCTCCCCCCCCCCCCAATTCCTTCTCTTTTTTTTTCTATCCCCCTTTCTTTTTCCCCCTTTTTTTTTTTTTTACTCCCTTTTCCCCTTTTCCTCCCCTTTTTTTTTTTCCCCATCCCCCCCCAAAAAAAAACATCCAATAACATTTAATCTTAAACTAAATTTTCCCCTCCCCAACCAAAACCACACCCCTTTCTTTCCCCTTTTACCAAACAAAAAACATCCCCCTTTCCCAATAAATAAATCCATTTTCTTTTCGTTTTCTTTCGGAACAAACCAACTATCCTTCACAAGCTTTTATAGAGGTTTCGATTTTTTGTTCTTAAATGCCCACAACCAGGAGATTCCAATGCGCTAATTAAGCATACAACAATGTATGTATGTATGTATGTATGGTAGCCACCATCCCTTCATGCCCTTGGCTTGGATGCAGCTCCACTTAATAGCAAGATCAAATTGAGCCACCGATCTGAATTCACAATATCGCTGTATGAAGGGCCAAAAACGGAGGGGTGGACCCGTAAGCAGAGACACTCACGCGAAATCCACGGGAAATTAAGAATCTCCTTCCAACGATACGATCCAACAATTCGAATAACCCAATTCGCAATATGTACTTATTAAGCTTTCTACGGGATGGCTTGTTAAGAAGGGCGCGTCACTCTCACTGAAACTGTTGGAGTAGAATTCGCAGCATCACAATCGAATCGGTAGGATAAAGAAAATGGTAATGCTCGTTCCCTCCTAGACTCAGGCAGTCAATCAAACCATCGTCCAGTTTCAGCTTGAATGATACCCTGATGCTCCCTCGCAACCCAGTATTTATTATATATAATGTACATAATATGTCATAATATGCAATATATGCAGTATGTAATAGAGCAATGAAATATACTATTATATTTAATTAAAATATGCCATGGTTGGAATTCGTCCACCTGTAATTTAAATATGGTTATAAAAAAAATAATATGATGAAATAGTTAAAATAGTAATACTAGGCATATGATAATCATATGCAGCTTGGTGCATCTTTACAGCTCAATCAGTGGCAGATGAATATAACTCTGGAATGTGAAGGTCTTATTGCAATTAAATAAAACATAAACCATTTAATTATACGTGAATAAAAAAATATGTACATCATCAGCAGAATTGAAGAGCATTAATTAAATTTAATAAAATTCAATGATTTAAATTCATAGAAAAACACCTATAGATACAATGAAATAAAATATCTGTACTATCTGGAATCTATTTCCTTGAAACCTTGAAGCAAATGAAATTTAATTATTATTATTAATCTTTTAGTAAATATTTTAAATATGATTATATCTAAGTATCTAAGTATATCTAATGATGATATGATGAAAATAATACGATGTGGTAATAGTATACACATAAAAATTAAATGCAACAATTTGTCTCTTCCGCTGTGATGCTAGATGATTGAAACTCTGAAATGGCAAAAATTTCCAAAGTGATATAATGAAAGAAAGCCGAGCAGCCAAGCAGAATAGCAAAGAAAATTTAAGCAAACAATTAGCCGGAATAATTTTCATATGATTATGACCACTGCCCAAAAACGGAAGCCCAATAAATCCACAAAAAAAAAAAAAAAAAAAAAAACCAGAGAGAGAAAAGAAAAATGAAACTTGAATTCTCCGATAACTCTTGCTTTCTACTGGGCCCATAAATAATTCTTTATATCTGTGCAATAGAAAATGAGAGATCATCAACAATTTTAGTTTTTGAATTATTAAACTTTTTTGGAAATTTTATTTAGAAGAATTTGTCGTATGATCCTTTCTAAAAAAAACATTAAAAACCATCCTATCTTTTCAAATACATATCGTGGGTTAGGTGGGCTAAAACTTAAGACGGTGCATAGATGCGAACCTGAAAATAGCTTTAAAAATATTGTAAAGGGATGTTATAATATAAAATGATAGTAACAATTATATTTGTACTGTATGCATGTCTGTAGACTGATGTCCAGCTGCAATTGTAGACGGACTTGCATTATCATTGCCACGAAGGAAACAAAAAATTTAAAATTTATAAACAACACTCGGTAATTCCATAGATGATCTGAAATTATACACCGTATAAAGAATACTTCCATTTGATGTGGTAGGGTAAGATTTCAGCATGCTACCTTCCTACATCGCGTTGGTGGGACTGCTTCATAAGGTATAGATGACGCGATACAGCGTTTCTTACTCAGCCGTTGGATGCCAGGACAGACGCTGTTTGAGCTGCATCTCCTTGGTGGACAGACGCTCGGAACGCACCTCCTCAATCTAGCTGAAGTCAGAAGGACAACAGTGCCCAGGCTGCACTACCAGCTAAGTACGCAACCCTTAGCTGGCGGTCTTTGTCATCTCTTGACCCGTGGAAGCATGAGGTAGGAACTTGTGAGGACCAGTGCTATGTTGCGGGGACGCACGCTCCATCCCAGTTGTCTACTCACCATTTTGCAGCCCTTGAGCGGGCGCGATGGCATCCATAACCGAATGCAACTAATTACAATAACATTTCCAAAAAAAAAACGTCCACAGAATGCTCGTGACTGACCAAATCGTAAACCGTAGCCGGACAAACATTTGGGCGCTCTGTTTAAGGTGCCGCCACCAAACAAAGCAATAATACCGTGCTTTCCGTCTCGTTGTCACACGGTATCGTCTACTGTTGCTGTTGCGGCTAATAAGTTTCAATTAAAAATTTAAATTTTCTACCAACGCCTTCCCTTTGGGTTCTCGGAAGGTGCTATGACCTAGGCGATAAATCTTTGCTGCATTGACAATGGCGACGGCAGCGGCGGTGGCTGTGGACACTGCCGAAAGGGTTTCTGAATCGAATGCCGCGGAAGCACACACGGCTTGAAATGAAGCTGCAGGTTTGGCAATAAAAGAAGCATATGAGGTCGATACTTTCAACACCTTCCTGGAAAGGTGTCGACGCGGATAGGATTAATCGTTAATCCTATTGTTAGAAGGTCAAATTTGCATATTTTGGCTAGTATGGCGTGGTGTCGATGCATCCAGATGTACTCCATTTGATTGAATTCAATCCGATTCCGACTCAAGCCCATGAATCATCAGATTTCGGTACGGTCTAATCGAACATCAAGAGAGAAATCGTGCCAGTTCAAATACTTCCTAAAATGTCAATCCGCTTAAATGTAGCTCGATTTCAACTGCCACAGCTGTTCGGTAAGCCACTCCCCCGCATGAGATCGCGAACTGATCGGAATATTTATGATTATCTATTTTCTTCTACGGCCGTCGGATTTATCTTTGATCTATCTTTCTATGCATAAGCCGAAATCTACCTATCATCGGAACATTACTGCCTTCGTTGTCATTGCCGTCAACCAAAATGTGGCCAAAATTTGTGAACGTACCAAACCGATTCACGAAACATGAATCACGAACCACCCACTACATGGACCAACACCCGACGACGGTTGACAGACTGTTCGTTTAATGCGGATCATTTATTACGAACAAGCGGTTGCTGTTTGTAAGTGGTGCAAAATTTATGCAAATCATTATTCGCTAGTTTATTTCGGCTTGATGTTAATTTAATGATTTCGCGCGCGTTGAATCAAACTAGTTGCGGCGGTATCGAATTTGGGCAGGTATTGTCCAGTCCTCTATTGATGCCCGATCAGCGGATCGTATTTTGGGGACCAATGTTGAGGTGGAGGATGACAAAAAAAAGGGGATTGGAAGGCTATTATGCATGGAATAGGGTGGATCATTATTGGAAATATGAAGTGTTAAATTTCCTATAGTTTTGGAAATCAAACAAACTGTTAAATTATTGAAGTAAGATTATAATTCGGAAAATAACGGCAAGCGTTTTGTTCATTGTTTTGCCAACCACATACAAAATTTTGATAACTAGGATCTTTTTCCGATCGATATAAGTGGTTTAATTGTATCCCATAGAAATTAGCGTTTGTTTCAAATTGACTCAAATTCACTCAAATTAACTTCGTCAGTTTTGTCTAGATTTAGCGATGCAGATCAAAGTTCTTGGCTTATGAACATATTTTTTAAAATCAGCCACCCTAATGAAGTACCAACAACCAAACGGGTGGAGTTGATCGTGGAGATATATTTTCCATTCATCCCAACAAAGCTGTGGCTTATGGGCAATCAGGCGTCGAATCAATGTCGTTAGTGCGCGTGACTTATTCGAGTAAATCAGCGTCGGGATGCAAGATAAAAATCTTCGAACATTCGACAAGGAAAGCTTGAATGACCGGGGCGAGCAGAATAATATTATCATAAACAAACAGACGAAGCGGTTCGATCATTTTGTTTTTGAAATTTCATTGTTGATTCGTGGGATTCAAAAGGATTTTAGTATGGTTATTCTTAAATGATACAGAGAATATTTGAACAGCCATTTGGAAAAAAACCACTCTCTAATATCTTAATTAATTCAATAGATTTTGATAAGCTGATTTAATTGTACAGGCTTCGAGCCAAATTTTTATTCTCAAAATTCAAAATGATTTTAAAATAAAGTTAGGAGAGAAAGAACCGATTACTCGCGGTCGTCTCGAGGTAAGTAGGTATAATAATTTAAGGGATAGGTAAAAAAAGTGGGAATTTGTAGTATGATTTACAAAACACCATCTAATTACAACCCAATAAAGTGGGAAGCTAGAAAAAAATTGAACTAACACTTTCTCCACTTGTTAAAAATAAAAATAATAAAAATTGAAACACTTTTTTAAACTATCACGATTAAACGCAAACAAATACATTTCCACTAGAAAAACAATTCCCTTTGACGAATTATTTTTTTTTTAGTTTTCCAATTAAATCTAAACTAATACGCTCGTAAAAGTGTTTTTGAAGTGTTTTTAAAAATGTTAAAGCACAAACACAAACAAAAAAATCAATGATTCAAACTAAGCCAATAGGTTGAGCCAGTTAGAATACTGTATAAGTAAGCGTTGATGAGGGTCCTCCCTTAGCTCAGTCGGTAAAGGCGCAGCTACAAAGCAACACCATGCTGGAGGTGGCTGGGTTCGATTCCCGGTCTGGTCTAGGAATTTTTCGTAAAGGAAAATTCTCGACTCCCTGGGCATAAGGTATAATTGTACTTGCCACACAATCATACTAATGCAAAAATGGTAATTGGCATCGAAAGCTCTTAATTAATAACTGTGGAAGTGCATTTAAATCACTATGTTGAGAACAAGCAATAAGCTAATTTTAAAAGCAATAAGCTTGACATTATAAAGAAGAAAAAGAAGAAGTAAGCATTAAATAATACACCCAAAAGTTGAAATGGTGGCAAAATGTGCACCACGCAAATGTTGCAATTTTGCCCTGGTTTATTAGCCACATCTTTTTTTTTGTCAATATAGAGATGTCATCAATGCCGCTATCGCAATGTCATTGTGTGTGTGAACGTTTGGACATACGGTTTGCTGTCACAAAAGTATTGTGTTGAAAATGAAGTCGAAAGAACAACAAGTGCGTGAAAAAATTTGCACAAAAGTTTGGAAAATCCGTCTATGTCGCATCATGACATAGCAAAATTACTCGGAGTCCCTCGTTCAACAGTCAGTAATGCTTTGAAACGCTTCCGGGATTGGTTGACACACGATCGGAAACCAGGATCTGATGGCAAGCGGAATGACAACTTCTAATCCCAGCGGGATGCTGTGCTTTGGCTAATTAAGCAAAACACGAACCTTTCCATCCGAGATGTGGCTAAAAGGAACGAGAAGCAGGAAACCAGTTCAAAAACAAGAGCGCGTAGGCTGTACGACAAATTGCTGACAAAATTTGACTGTTTGGTTATGGATGATGAAACAAGTTACAAAACAGACTTCAAGCAGTTTCCTGGTCTTAAGTTTTATACTGCATTACAACGTGGCAACGCTGACAATCATTTAAAGGCCAAAAAATTGTCGAAGTTATCTTAAAAGTACATGGTTTGGCAGGCTTTTGTAGTTGCTGTTTGAAGAGCAAAATCTTCATAACTACACCCAAAATAAAAAAGCAAGATTGTAATGCAATTTCGCATGATTTTGTTTCATTTCTCGCTGTGGATCGTAACTTGGAAAAAAATGCAACATTGCTTGTGGGCAAAAATGCAACACAGCAATTTTCTTTGAAAAATAAAATGTGTGCATGAGGTTATCAGTCGGCTTACAAAAATATTTATTGAAAACCGAGATTCGAACCACAGCCACTGGCGTGATGGCTCTTGATGTTCACTTCTAGGCCACGTTATCAAGTTGAAAAGGGAATAGAAACCTTACAGTTGGTTCGCTTGGCGAGGCACTCAACGGTACATCAGTAAAGGAAATGGATATATGCGTTGCGGCAATCCAGGGGTATCAACTAATCCATATTGAACCGTTGGGTGCACCCCCGGTTGCTCCCCTGCTGGGGCCCTACCCGCGGGGGGTTTTTTTCCTTTTTTTTTGTTCCCCCCCCGGTCACACTTTGGCGGGCTTCTTTTGTACTATAAACCGTTTTGGGGACCAGGGGGAAAATTTCCGTCTCTGACTATGTGGGTTTTTCAAGTTATGTTTCCAAAACTGCAATCGCATTTTTTGCCACCTTTTCAACTTTTGGGTGTAGAGGTACGATTAATCAACAAGTGTCTGCCAAAACGGCTACTACCATTCATCTAAAAGCACACGAGTTCTGCGTGGATGTCGCCTGATTTGGCGTCTTTCCATTATGGTAAAGCGGCTCAGGAGTGACATGCAGGAAACAACGTCAACATTGTACCAACAAACTCTTCCGAACACTCCAGAATTTCGTCCAATGGAAAAATATTGGGCCATTGTGAAGCGAAACCTTAGGAAATCGAAAGGAGAGGCAAATAATGAGAAAGATTTTGCTTAAAAGTGGGAAAATGCTTCCAGAAAGGTGACTTAGGACACTGTGCAGAACTTAATGGATAGTATCAAACGTAAAGTTAGAGCATACGGATATAACAAGTCCGAATAATAATATTTTTATGTAAATGAGCTATACATTAACCCTCTGTTACGATGATTTTTTTCGGACATAGAAATAAATAGAAATAACGTTATACTGCGAGTTTTTCTCTGGCTAGATTATCCAACGGATCCTCAGACTATGGCTGCTTGAACCATTTATCAAAGTCCACCAGCGGAAGTTCTGGTGGAATTGTTTCTTGGATTTCAAATCCTTTGTTTTCGACGAAACGTGACTCCATCCATAGCACATCCGTAGTTCTGTTCACGTCCGCCTTACAAAGAATGTTTACCGTTACTCTTGAGTGGCCTTATTTTCTTAGACGAAATATCTGCCTTGTGGATGCTTTTGCAGTGACGTTCTACATTCACTTTTGTGACAAAGTACAGTCCATAATCAGAGCATATGCGTCTTTTATTGAAAACTAGACATGAAAATAGAAATTAACATACTCAATGGTGCAAATAGTAAATACAAATAGTACCTATACACTTACCACATAGTTCTGTAGGAACCGAAGGACAATAGGTATCATGCGGTAGCGGATCAGGATGACCAGTTTCAATAGGTGTCTTTTTGATCAACTTTTGCAATAGGAACGGCGTAAATTCAGTATAATTTTTGAAATCGTCAGGATCCACGACCACCATAATTCCGTCCACCCGCTGAATTAGAAATGGCGGTGAGAAAAAGCCATCAGCAAGTACATGCCGTAAAACTACCCGCATTATGGAACAATCCCCGATTGTCAGTAATTCTTATTTTGTTCGTAGCATGTTTTGAAATGTAAGCACAAACTAACAGGCTATGTGTTGAAATCTTACAAACCAACACAGTTTTCTTTACTCAGATTGATCAACAATTGACTTTGGCGAGACAAATAAGTCACCAAACTTTATTAAAGCATAGAGGCTCGTGAATTCTTGGCTCAGAAATAGAATTCGAAAATGTTCGGGGTTGAACGAGGATAATACGCAAGGTCTTAACAATTGTTTTAATCCTTCATGTATAGCGTCCAAGTGTATGAATATCCGTTTTGTAGAGAAAAAAAAAGAGGTCTACGAAAACTATTGGTCTTCGTAGACTTTTGGTCTACTCCCCCTTCCCTATCGTAAACAAACGTAGATTTTTTCGAAGCCTAGACCCCCCCCCCACCACCTAATTATCTACGTGGTTTATGAACAGCCTCATATGGTTGACTGACGGCACAAAGCGTTATATGAAACAAACGAAGCCATGAAAGGGTGTGCGAGCGACAGGTTGCACACAGCTAGCTTGGTGGAAAGCATATTCTATTTGCTACAATGAGTGATAGTACATGCCGTCAAGATTCTCAAAGCTTTCGATTACTTTGGGGTTTCTGGCTTCATATCTGGTGAGGAGGTCGAAGACAATTCTGTAAACCGATCCTTGAGTGGCAACATACAAAAAGCACTTCGAGATCCAATGTTTGAATCGAGTGCATACAGCCTAACGGAATACGAAAACTCCGCCACTGAATACGTTTCAGTTTGAGTATGAGCGCCCGAGCCACCGAATGAAATAAAAAAAAAACGAAGGTACTCTAAAACCGGTAAATTTGTTATACGGTACCACGTTAGAAGATCGACCAGTTTTCGGTAATTGTTATGACAAAGTTGATTATTTGTTGGTGCCTTCACTTCAGATCCTCAATGTGGGATCTCCAGGTGCACTTTTAGCCGAATCAAACTCCAAGATATATAAATAACATGGGATGAGTTAATAATGTTCCTCAAATTTGAAGCTTCGGTGGTGCTGGGGTATACTTCATAGACGAAAACAACCAACTCACTTTCTTTGTAGAGAATTCGATACCTTGCTGCAGAGCTCAAGTAGGCAAATTGTCTACGGTTTCTTCGCAGAAACCGGATCTTTGCAGAAACTAGGGTCTTTGCAGATCGAACACATTGCCGTCATTTGCATGTTGCCCCTTTGACGTATCCTTAACATGTATTTCTCAATATCTCCTGAGATGGAAAAAATGAAATTTAAAATTACTGATCCTTTGTTAGCTACAGTTTTTTGCAATAGACCACACATTTATACTAGTTTGTGAATCAACACAAGTCTTTCCGAAAATGTCCGTAGTTCTGGATTCCAAAGTACTGGGGTAATTAACTCGCCGAAACATAGCATGCGGCACGTCAAACTTCATGATTTTTCAAAACTAGGCTATCGGACGACATTCAGAGGATTTCTGACCATAGTAGCCACTGAGGAGGACCTTTTGGTATCCGAGTTCCTCCGAGAAAGTGGCCAAGTTCAAACCGTAACCAAAACATGGTTTGCGACATATCAAACTTCATCGGAAGACATTTTGAGAATTTTTGACCATACTGGCCACTTGGGGTGGCCTTTTGATCCATGCTGCACCGGGAAAGTGCATTCTGAGGGAGACCCATGTGGCTGAGTCGGGAGGCTGTAGAGTTTCCATGAGAAATTTAATATGTTAATCTGACTGCTATTTGTACAAACAATTATTCATTCTTGGTGAATATCCACAAGCGTGGAGTTTATCTGAAAGAACTTCATTACATACTGAATCAAAAGCACCCTTGAATTAGAAAATTCATTTGCAAATTAAATTTTAAAACTTGTTCCTGCATGACATGGACATTGCTTGGTGTCTTTGAACGGAAGGTGTTGCGTACGATCTACGGTGGGCTGGGCATGTCGTAAGAATGTCGGACGACAACCCAGATAAAATGATTCTCGATAACGAACCGACAGGCACAAGAAGAGGAGGCGCGCTTTGAGCAAGGTAGATCGATCAGGTTGAAGGCGACCTGTGGACCCTTCGTAGACTGCGAGACTGGAGAAATGCAGCCATGGACCGAATAGAATGGAGAACTTCTCTATACAACAGAGGCCACCCCGGCCTTGGTCTGATAGGTAAGGTAAGGTAAGTCCCCCATGGAATCCACGGTGGCTGATAAATGCCTTCTTTATTTTCAGCGATAAGCTGTCAAAACGATACACTCAAAAGGAGTATTATCAAATTCGCTGTTAACATTACCCAGTTAAAATAAATTAAGAGTGAAAAATGGTGATATCTATTGTGAAACAACCTGTAAACATATATGCATTTCACACTTTGTTTAAAAGTTGTCAACACAAAGCATCAGAAACTTACATTCGGTATGATAAATATCTAAGAATGTATAGAATTTTATGAATATACTGGTTCCTACAAACAAAAATGAACCCTTTTTGGTTAAGCGGATGCCCATTTTTAGCATATCATATAACAATTATATTACAAAATATTTGCTCAATTCCAATAATAATTTAACAAACTAAATTGATGCTATATGGTATAGTAAGTTGGTGGAAAACGAACCGGACATAATGAGAACCCTACTCAATAGTTGATTATACAACTCAAGAGGTGTCTACACTGAAAAATAATCTTAATTTTGTGATGTAAGTATCGGAGCCGAAAAATTGTGATGTAAGTACCAGAGCCTGTAACATTAAATTTTATTCCACATGAAACAGTAACTTGCACGAAATAGTTTTAACAAGGACGAGCTTTTGCATACAGCATTATCTACAATGTACGTATGTATGTCCCAGAACTTTTTGATAGAATAGATAGCTAGTGACATGATCTGACCAACTTGCATTGTGTTTTTATTTAGCTACGAAAGATCACAAATCAACTTTTTACCATCTGTTTTTATCACAAAGAATACAAAGACCGTTTGCCTAGGTGCCTAGGTTGCCAACGACCGTTTGCCTTCATGAACAGAAAAAATAGAAAATAGTTTTCCGTTGAAACTAAATTGATCCCTGTTAAAAAAAACCCGAAGAAAACTGCTGCCAATCAGTCTCCCACTCGTTTTATTCTGCAGATCAACAGATTCAATGGCCAATTCCTGAAACTAAAAATGCGTAATGACGAAAAAACGGTCACCACTCAATAACTTAAAAATCCGTTCTTCCTCTCTCACAACCAACACCAACGACCGTTTCTGAGTTTCTGAGAATCACTGACGGTTGCGATCTGAAAAGGTGTGAAAAGAATGACTCCTCAGCAAAAGTGAAAGACCTCATTTATTATGGACAGCGGATGCGGAGTATTTCTATACTCAGCCCAACCAAAGCAACGAGGAATTCTAATGGACAAAAGACGACAGTTTTTTTTTAGAATTGGAAACTTGTTCTTTACAGTCTCTGTCTCTCCCGAACAAGAGAATGACAGATTTAAATTTTCGTGTTCGAAAATCTTTTTTATTCTTTTGTTGCCGTCAAGATGATCAATGATAGCTGTCCGGGTCGGAAACTTGATGAACTTAAGGGAAGAACTTAAGGGGACATTTATATAGATTCGCAAAGTGACAAAGTGATAACATTTTACAATACTGAGCTTCATGGTCCATTAGGAACAACTAAGACACGTGTCTACAAACCAAAAGTTACTGAAAATAGCCTCAATATGCGTAGAAACGCGAAACCTTCCATTACATTACACCAGCACCACATATCACTTGGGGCAATCACTCGGCCGAAAGGCAACCAGAACGTGAAAAGAAACCTCCGAAGTCTTACGAATCGACCTGTCATAATTTCCGAGATGCGACCACAATAGCATCCTGTGGTGTTTGAAATCGTTTTCATCTCGCCTGTTTCTTCAAGACAGCAGTTTTTGCCTTCTTCACTCTCAACTGTTTGGGTGCGATAAACAAAAATAAAACTCTGCATCCACCAGAAAAACGGCTATTCAAGCATCTCTCGCCCTTACCGGGGACCATAACTCATCATTACCAATCTTAAAATCGATTCAATTGAACAATTACGCTCATAATTTATCTTCGGTCTCGATTGTGCACCTGAAGATGGATGGTAAGTTAGAATCGTTTGTTATTAAGAAAAACGAACTGAGAAAGGGAATTTTTCACGTCGCTCATGTTTTCGCTGCCGATGATGCCGTAATCACAGTTTCAAATGAAGCTAAATTATTCTCCATTGCTTGCGCTTCAAAAGAACTCAGACACTGAAAACGACTCACAAGAAAATATCCATGAGCAAGCTGTGGCAGAATACGACCGGGAAGGAAGTAAGATTACGATCCACTCGAGGCAATTTGGAAACCAACACTAACGGGTTCGTCGCTTGAATCTTTCCACCAAAAAAGCCCTGCGTTGATTTGACAGGTAATTAATTTGTCAGGGTGTGACGAGATCAAACTTGTTATTTGGAGTCAGGCAAATTGCAATTTGAATGCATAACTTTCATAAATGCCAACTAATGAAACTACTACTTCACCATAGTAGAACACTTCGATCGCAATGAAATTCATTCATCATAGAAAATGAGCCTTCTATTGATATTTGAACCAACTAGAACATGAAACCCAACTGAATCAACAATCTCGAGTTACACGCGACATGGCCCTTGATAAGCACAATCACCTGAAACAAGAGTAAAGATCTAAGATTCTGCAAGCTGAAGAATTGACCACCGAGGAAGGAGCAACAACCGAATCGACAGAACCAACGACAGAAGCAAGTGAAACTCCTCCTGAAGAATTGACCACCGAGGAAGGAGCAACAACCGAATCGACAGAACCAACGACAGAAGCAAGTGAAACTCCTCCTGAAGAATTGACCACCGAGGAAGGAGCAACAACCGAATCGACAGAACCAACGACAGAAGCAAGTGAAACTCCTCCTGAAGAATTGACCACCGAGGAAGGAGCAACAACCGAATCGACAGAACCAACGACAGAAGTAAGTGAAACTCCCCCCGAAGAATTGACCACCGAGGAAGGGGCAACAACCGAATCGACAGAACCAACGACAGAAGCAAGTGAAACTCCTCCTGAAGAATTGACCACCGAGGAAGGAGCAACAACCGAATCGACAGAACCAACGACAGAAGCAAGTGAAACTCCTCCTGAAGAATTGACCACCGAGGAAGGAGCAACAACCGAATCGACAGAACCAACGACAGAAGCAAGTGAAACTCCTCCTGAAGAATTGACCACCGAGGAAGGAGCAACAACCGAATCGACAGAACCAACGACAGAAGCAAGTGAAACTCCTCCTGAAGAATTGACCACCGAGGAAGGAGCAACAACCGAATCGACAGAACCAACGACAGAAGCAAGTGAAACTCCTCCTGAAGAATTGACCACCGAGGAAGGAGCAACAACCGAATCGACAGAACCAACGACAGAAGCAAGTGAAACTCCTCCTGAAGAATTGACCACCGAGGAAGGAGCAACAACCGAATCGACAGAACCAACGACAGAAGCAAGTGAAACTCCTCCTGAAGAATTGACCACCGAGGAAGGAGCAACAACCGAATCGACAGAACCAACGACAGAAGCAAGTGAAACTCCTCCTGAAGAATTGACCACCGAGGAAGGAGCAACAACCGAATCGACAGAACCAACGACAGAAGCAAGTGAAACTCCTCCTGAAGAATTGACCACCGAGGAAGGAGCAACAACCGAATCGACAGAACCAACGACAGAAGCAAGTGAAACTCCTCCTGAAGAATTGACCACCGAGGAAGGGGCAACAACCGAATCGACAGAACCAACGACAGAAGCAAGTGAAACTCCTCCTGAAGAATTGACCACCGAGGAAGGAGCAACAACCGAATCGACAGAACCAACGACAGAAGCAAGTGAAACTCCTCCTGAAGAATTGACCACCGAGGAAGGAGCAACAACCGAATCGACAGAACCAACGACAGAAGCAAGTGAAACTCCTCCTGAAGAATTGACCACCGAGGAAGGAGCAACAACCGAATCGACAGAACCAACGACAGAAGCAAGTGAAACTCCTCCTGAAGAATTGACCACCGAGGAAGGAGCAACAACCGAATCGACAGAACCAACGACAGAAGCAAGTGAAACTCCACCCGAAGAATTGACCACCGAGGAAGGAGCAACAACCGAATCGACAGAAGCAAGTGAAACTCCTCCTGAAGAATTGACCACCGAGGAAGGAGCAACAACCGAATCGACAGAACCAACGACAGAAGCAAGTGAAACTCCTCCTGAAGAATTGACCACCGAGGAAGGAGCAACAACCGAATCGACAGAACCAACGACAGAAGCAAGTGAAACTCCTCCTGAAGAATTGACCACCGAGGAAGGAGCAACAACCGAATCGACAGAACCAACGACAGAAGCAAGTGAAACTCCTCCTGAAGAATTGACCACCGAGGAAGGAGCAACAACCGAATCGACAGAAGCAAGTGAAACTCCTCCTGAAGAATTGACCACCGAGGAAGGAGCAACAACCGAATCGACAGAACCAACGACAGAAGCAAGTGAAACTCCTCCTGAAGAATTGACCACCGAGGAAGGAGCAACAACCGAATCGACAGAACCAACGACAGAAGCAAGTGAAACTCCTCCTGAAGAATTGACCACCGAGGAAGGAGCAACAACCGAATCGACAGAACCAACGACAGAAGCAAGTGAAACTCCTCCTGAAGAATTGACCACCGAGGAAGGAGCAACAACCGAATCGACAGAACCAACGACAGAAGCAAGTGAAACTCCTCCTGAAGAATTGACCACCGAGGAAGGAGCAACAACCGAATCGACAGAACCAACGACAGAAGCAAGTGAAACTCCTCCTGAAGAATTGACCACCGAGGAAGGAGCAACAACCGAATCGACAGAACCAACGACAGAAGCAAGTGAAACTCCTCCTGAAGAATTGACCACCGAGGAAGGAGCAACAACCGAATCGACAGAACCAACGACAGAAGCAAGTGAAACTCCTCCTGAAGAATTGACCACCGAGGAAGGAGCAACAACCGAATCGACAGAACCAACGACAGAAGCAAGTGAAACTCCTCCTGAAGAATTGACCACCGAGGAAGGAGCAACAACCGAATCGACAGAACCAACGACAGAAGCAAGTGAAACTCCTCCTGAAGAATTGACCACCGAGGAAGGAGCAACAACCGAATCGACAGAACCAACGACAGAAGCAAGTGAAACTCCTCCTGAAGAATTGACCACCGAGGAAGGAGCAACAACCGAATCGACAGAACCAACGACAGAAGCAAGTGAAACTCCTCCTGAAGAATTGACCACCGAGGAAGGAGCAACAACCGAATCGACAGAACCAACGACAGAAGCAAGTGAAACTCCTCCTGAAGAATTGACCACCGAGGAAGGAGCAACAACCGAATCGACAGAACCAACGACAGAAGCAAGTGAAACTCCTCCTGAAGAATTGACCACCGAGGAAGGAGCAACAACCGAATCGACAGAACCAACGACAGAAGCAAGTGAAACTCCTCCTGAAGAATTGACCACCGAGGAAGGAGCAACAACCGAATCGACAGAACCAACGACAGAAGCAAGTGAAACTCCTCCTGAAGAATTGACCACCGAGGAAGGGGCAACAACCGAATCGACAGAACCAACGACAGAAGCAAGTGAAACTCCTCCTGAAGAATTGACCACCGAGGAAGGAGCAACAACCGAATCGACAGAACCAACGACAGAAGCAAGTGAAACTCCTCCTGAAGAATTGACCACCGAGGAAGGAGCAACAACCGAATCGACAGAACCAACGACAGAAGCAAGTGAAACTCCTCCTGAAGAATTGACCACCGAGGAAGGAGCAACAACCGAATCGACAGAACCAACGACAGAAGCAAGTGAAACTCCTCCTGAAGAATTGACCACCGAGGAAGGAGCAACAACCGAATCGACAGAACCAACGACAGAAGCAAGTGAAACTCCTCCTGAAGAATTGACCACCGAGGAAGGAGCAACAACCGAATCGACAGAACCAACGACAGAAGCAAGTGAAACTCCTCCTGAAGAATTGACCACCGAGGAAGGAGCAACAACCGAATCGACAGAACCAACGACAGAAGCAAGTGAAACTCCTCCTGAAGAATTGACCACCGAGGAAGGGGCAACAACCGAATCGACAGAACCAACGACAGAAGCGAGTGAAACTCCTCCTGAAGAATTGACCACCGAGGAAGGGGCAACAACCGAATCGACAGAACCAACGACAGAAGCAAGTGAAACTCCTCCTGAAGAATTGACCACCGAGGAAGGAGCAACAACCGAATCGACAGAACCAACGACAGAAGCAAGTGAAACTCCTCCTGAAGAATTGACCACCGAGGAAGGAGCAACAACCGAATCGACAGAACCAACGACAGAAGCAAGTGAAACTCCTCCTGAAGAATTGACCACCGAGGAAGGGGCAACAACCGAATCGACAGAACCAACGACAGAAGCAAGTGAAACTCCTCCTGAAGAATTGACCACCGAGGAAGGAGCAACAACCGAATCGACAGAACCAACGACAGAAGCACGAGTGAAACTCCTCCTGAAGAATTGACCACCGAGGAAGGAGCAACAACCGAATCGACAGAACCAACGACAGAAGCAAGTGAAACTCCTCCTGAAGAATTGACCACCGAGGAAGGAGCAACAACCGAATCGACAGAACCAACGACAGAAGCAAGTGAAACTCCTCCTGAAGAATTGACCACCGAGGAAGGAGCAACAACCGAATCGACAGAACCAACGACAGAAGCAAGTGAAACTCCTCCTGAAGAATTGACCACCGAGGAAGGAGCAACAACCGAATCGACAGAACCAACGACAGAAGCAAGTGAAACTCCTCCTGAAGAATTGACCACCGAGGAAGGGGCAACAACCGAATCGACAGAACCAACGACAGAAGACAGAAGTGAAACTCCTCCTGAAGAATTGACCACCGAGGAAGGGGCAACAACCGAATCGACAGAACCAACGACAGAAGCAAGTGAAACTCCTCCTGAAGAATTGACCACCGAGGAAGGGGCAACAACCGAATCGACAGAACCAACGACAGAAGCAAGTGAAACTCCTCCTGAAGAATTGACCACCGAGGAAGGGGCAACAACCGAATCGACAGAACCAACGACAGAAGCAAGTGAAACTCCTCCTGAAGAATTGACCACCGAGGAAGGAGCAACAACCGAATCGACAGAACCAACGACAGAAGCAAGTGAAACTCCTCCTGAAGAATTGACCACCGAGGAAGGAGCAACCGAATCGACAGAACCAACGACAGAAGCAAGTGAAACTCCTCCTGAAGAATTGACCACCGAGGAAGGAGCAACAACCGAATCGACAGAACCAACGACAGAAGCAAGTGAAACTCCTCCTGAAGAATTGACCACCGAGGAAGGAGCAACAACCGAATCGACAGAACCAACGACAGAAGCAAGTGAAACTCCTCCTGAAGAATTGACCACCGAGGAAGGAGCAACAACCGAATCGACAGAACCAACGACAGAAGCAAGTGAAACTCCTCCTGAAGAATTGACCACCGAGGAAGGAGCAACAACCGAATCGACAGAACCAACGACAGAAGCAAGTGAAACTCCCCTCGAAGAATTGACCACCGAGAAGGGAGCAACAACCGAATCGACAGAACCAACGACAGAAGCAAGTGAAACTCCTCCTGAAGAATTGACCAGAACCAACGAGCAACAACCGAATCGACAGAAGCCACCGAAGAAGTGAAAAACTCCTCCTGAAGAATTGACCACCGAGGAAGGGGCAACAACCGAATCGACAGAACCAACGACAGAAGCAAGTGAAACTCCACCCGAAGAATTGACCACCGAGGAAGGGGCAACAACCGAATCGACAGAACCAACGACAGAAGCGAGTGAAACTCCTCCTGAAGAATTGACCACCGAAGAAGGGGCAACAACCGAATCGACAGAACCAACGACAGAAGCAAGTGAAACTCCTCCTGAAGAATTGACCACCGAGGAAGGGGCAACAACCGAATCGACAGAACCAACGACAGAAGCAAGTGAAACTCCTCCTGAAGAATTGACCACCGAGGAAGGAGCAACAACCGAATCGACAGAACCAACGACAGAAGCAAGTGAAACTATTTTTATGAAAAATTTAAGAAAATATTACTTGAATAAGTGTATAATTCTTTATACCATATCATTAAAAAAGCCTGGTAAAAACAGTAAAAATATCTCATAATAGAAGCTCAGCGGATATAATTGGACAAAAAAATCAAGTTATCATGTTCATCGTAAATAGTGGATTGAAGGGGAAAAAATAATGGTATAGGATGGGTTTCATCAACATATACCACAAGAATGGGTATGAGATTGTAAGTATAAATAGGATAGAGATTGCATTCGGGATTCTATTCTGCATTTATTGATTATTGACACTTTTCTTTATTCTAAAATCCAGCTGTCTATTCTGGGATACTCGTCAACCATTTACAGATTCTATTGAAATTCTTAGAGCCATGTGAGACTGGTCACCCTATGAGGAAATTCTGCATGGAAACTCATGCAAATCAGTGCGGTCGTTTGTCATGCTATGGTTCAATGTGCAGAAGTAAAGCTCGAAAAAGGCGCTCATGGTTGTCGCTCGTATATTCAAGGAGAGAGAGAGGGTCACCCAAGTACGTAAGCGCAAATAATGTGAAGGGGAACAGAATGCTCGAAAAAGGTTGCGGAAACTTGTGCCATAAAAAGAGATATAAATATAAACAACGTGTTAATATAATTATTTGTCATCAAATACGAGATTATAATCTCGGGTTGGAATGAAACGAGGGGTCGATTGAGTTTAATTTATGAAACCACTGTTCGCTAATGAATTGAGTTGTTCAGTGACTACACGACGCTGGTGAATGTAGACATTCTGAAATAAATTGTAAAACGGTGACCGGATGTCAAATCCGGGATTTTACTTTTGCAAATCATTCGAGAATCATTACAGAAATGAATCGAGGGCTGATGAATGATTAATTATCTACACATTCTCGTGCAATGAATCAGTTCCATCGAGCTTTAAACTCAGTGTCATCAATTCAGCTTATCAAGACACTTTTTTTTTCGAGGAATTGAATAAAGTTCGTCGCCTTCGCATAAAAAGGTGTCAGTAGGAAAATTTATCGATTTTAATTAACATCAACACGTCCAGTGACTTGTAAAAAATCCAACACTGAAAATCAATTTATCAGACCGTCGACGCGTTTCGAAGCCACCATTTATCAGCATAATCAACAGCAAATCAGTCCAATATGGTCACATGAAACCCACATATACATTTCGGATGGATTGGAGTGTAGCAACTCCTAAGCTCTCTAATGAAGCATCATCCTCATCATCCAACAACTTGCTGGACACGGAGTGACCAATTTATGCAGGAATGGTCGTTAATTAGGCAATTAACGCTTCTCGCTTGGAACCAAAACATAACTAACGTGGGAATTCACTAGAACTATCCGTTTGGTCTCGCGTGTGAAATATGGCTGTGGGTAGGATTTCACACTGAATGTGAGTGGGATGTTGAAGACATTTTGAAAGTATCACCCGGTGGTTTGAATATTATTTCGTATGTAATCCATAATACGCCTTTGAATGTCAGCTACAAATAGAATTTAATTTAGCAAATAGGGTGTTTGTTTCCAGAATCGACATACCATGGTCATCATTTACAGCCATTTCTACGATCAATTGAATTACAACCAGGCATAGACAAGTTTACTTATTCGTTGTCAACCAGTTTTTGTTGCCTTCGACACGATTCTTCCTTCAGTTACTTCTTGGTTCCAATTGTGCGTTTTCGAGCGTTTTCACCGGTTCAACACGGTCTTTGTTATTAACGCTGAGAGCATGCTTTTAGAATCGTGGAAACAATTCTTGGAATTTTCTTCCGTATTTTCTTTTCGAGTGGTAGTCAGAAATCAAAACGATCCTGGAATAACTCTAATTTGATCATATTGAAAACTCCGAAGAAAAGCAAAGAATATTGAAAAAGATATTCGTATTGGTTTGTTTAGGTTACATCAAGGAATTTTTGCTAAGAGTTTCAGGACAAACTCGAATCGTTTTCCCTGCAATATGATCGCAAAAGATTTGCAGCTGAAACATGTTGGCACTGGTTGGTGTAGCTTGGGCAATGCTGTCAATCCGCCTTAAGAAAAGTAAGGGAGTTAACATAATGAAGATAGCAATTTGAAAACTAAAGTTGGTGTAAACGTCAAATTGAAATCAAAATTTGATGTCACTTTACAATCGTCAAATTTGATATCAAGTCTAGCTTTAATTTTGCAGTAATCTTACATTATTTTTCTAAGAAAAAATGGTTTTGTTTGTTAGTTTTGCTGTGAACTGGAAAAAATGAATAGCAATTGACTTTGCAGTTTGCTGTCGCCTAGAACATGATCAGTTTTAAGGTCACAGGAATAAATTTTTGCTCTAAAGTTTTGTGTTTTTACCGTTAAACGACCAAAACGACAACAACATGAGTAGTCAATATTATTTAGTTGTATATTAAATTTTTAATTTGATCTCTGGTTCCACTCAGAGTTTTTTTTTTTTTTTGCTTTCTCAATGAGTAAACCACTATCGCACATTGTGAGTGGTCTCATCAGCATGCATATTCTTGGCATCCACTCTATAGTAATAAACAGCACTGTTTTTATTTTCCAATGAAGTAAACCTTCATCACACTTGTTGGTGTAAGCCAATCCTAATCGCCTAACAAGTGTAACATAATAAATGCCATGTTTTTCATTGAAATAGTCGACCATTACGCGTAATCCAAACAGCATCCGTAATGGTGGGTTAACCGATTAAGCTCGGATGGTTCATATATGACCCAAGATTAAAATTTGCTGTCAAAATTCAGCTTATAGAATTACAGAGCATTTTTGTCTGCGAACTTGTTCAAAAATAACTCTTTTAACTAGGAAAAATATTGAAAAGGTATGGTTACGGAAACAAGGATGATCTAGATCATCCAAACCGTCCTTGAGTTCAGATCTTGATGTTGTAAATGATCGACAAGGAGATTTAGACTGTTTGGATCGTACTTCTTAGCTTTAAGAGATACAAGGAAAATCTTAACACCGTTAGAGACATATTACAGTATTCTCAAAATATCTACGGTACTTCAAACTATAATTCAGTTCAGGTCTTGGAGTCTTGCATGATCAACAAGGCGATTTACGATCTACGTCATTGCACAATTATGGTCATATTACAGGATTCTCAGAACATCTACTATTTTGAAAAATTAAGGGTGACTTGTGGGCAGAACCGGCGATTTTCTAAATATTATTTTCGATGATTCATGAATTGAGCTATGTCATACATTGATTACTCTCAAAATTTCCTAGTTGACCGATCCTTTTCAAACATTCAGGCAATAAAATATAACCCATTAGTAAGCTTTTGGCATATTTATTTCATTCAACTTCAATCAACCATAACCGTGCGCTCGCACCTTACGCTTAACTCTACTCATTAGGTTTTGTTCAACATCTGGCTGCAGCTTCTTCTGTACGGAAACCCACTTTTTCTTCATGTCTTCCTCAGATTTGACCTCCTTGGGATGCTTCCGTAGTGCCTGCTTCATAATAGCCCAGAATTTTTCGGTGGGCCTTAGTTCCGGTGCGTTGGGGGGATTCATAGGGTACGAAAGTGACCGCGTTGGCTTCGTACCACTCCAGAACAACATTTGAATAGTGGAACGAAGCTAAATCTGGCCAGAAGATCGTAGGGCCCTCGTATTGCTTCGACAGAGAAAGCAGACGCTTCTGTAGGTACTCCTTGAGGTAGATCTCCCCGTTTACAGTCCCGGTTGTCACGAACGGCGCACTCCGTTTTCCATATGAGCAGATCGCTTGCCAAATCATGTATTTCTTGGCAAACTTTGAAAGTTTCTGCTTCCTTACTTCCTCCGGAACATCAAACTTGTTCCGAGCGGTGAAGAACAGTAGCCCCGGAAGCTGCCGGAAGTCCGCCTTGACGTAAGTCTCATCATCCATGATGAGACAATGAGGCTTCGTCAGCATCCGGGTGTACAATTTCCGGGCCCGTAACTTTCCCACCTTATTTTGCCGTTCGTCACGATTTGGAGCCTTCTGCACTTTGTACGTATGCAGTCCCTTCCGGTCCTTGGCTCTCTGAACGAAATTCAGACATCTCAAAAAGGATTCAACTTTTTGGCCACATCCCTGACCGAAGCATTGGGATTCCGCTTAAACGCTTTCACGACACGCTTGTGAACCTGACCACTAATAGAACATCCATTCTGACCGCATTTCTCCTTCCGTTCGATGCTCAGAGTTTCGTAGTAACGTTTAATCACTCGACTCACCGATGACTGCACGATTCCGAGTTGGTTTTCTATGTCCCGATGAGAGAGTTGAGGATTTTTCAGGTGCTTGCGCAAAATCACTTCGCGACGTTGCTTTTCGGGTGACGCCATTTTGACGAAGGACCACGTCTTTGTTTTCAATACAGGTGTACACGTTGCGAGTACGAAAATTTGAAGCGTCACGAAATATGCTTAGGTTTCGAACGTTAATAACTAGTTAATTTCATGACCGATTTTCAAAATCTTTGCACCAATCTATCTGAAATATTTCTACGCATCAGTCTTAATATTGAAATTGATTGATGCAAACCGCGCCCCGGCTGAACATGGCATGGACATGGCATGGCAAAGCGCGTTGAACAACCAACGAACGAAATTCTATAACGGATAATTCAAGCCAAACTGCAACACGTCAGACCGACCATGTATACAGATCTATAGTATAGAGGGTAAGTTGAGTTTGTGTAGTTCCTAGTTGTGCATACCGGATTAGCTACTGGCGGTATATAAAGGGTGTTTCGATCGAAATTTGGTCGGCTTAAACTTGACGCATTTCCTTTCATCGTGCATTAAAACAATTCGCACACCCCTCATTTTGAAGACGAGTGCGTGTAGCATCATGCCTCTATTTTGATTTTGAAATTAGCACTTCAGTCATCAAAATGTCGTCGAAGGAAGAGAAACAATGCATCAAAATTTTGCACGTGCATGGCGAAACTCCAAACTACTCTCACGCCAAGTCGCAAAGAAGCTGGGAGTGGCGCCTTCAACCGTGGATAGAGCTAAAAAAAAGAGCTGGACTGTCGACTTAGAAGAAAGTGGTGACTCCAAATCGCGACGATAAACAAAGCACGATCGCGAAAGTTGTACACGAAGATGCTGACAAAGTTTGATTGGGGCAATGAAACTTACGACAAGGCAAACTTTAAACAGCTTCCTGGACAGGAATTTTATACTGGAACCGGACGGGGAAAGTGGCAGATATTTTCAAGCACATTAAACTGTCAAAGTTCGCGAAGAAATGTCTGGCGTGGCAGGCCATCTGTACCTGTGGCTTGAAGAGCAACGTTTACATTGCGACCGGAACCGTCAACTAGGAAATTGATCTGAGCGAGTGCCTACAAAAACGTCTACTGTCTTTCCTGAAGTGACACAATTGTTTCATTCTATTTTGGCCGGATTTGGCATCTTGCCATTACGGAAAAAAGGCTATGGAGTGGTATGCTGCTAACAACGTTCAAGTTCAAGCCCAAGGACAAGAACCTTTCCAACACGCCAGAGCTCCGCCCAATCGTACAATATTGGGCCATCGTCAAGCGGAACCTAAAGAAGACTCAAAAAGCTGTTGTGAGCGAGAAACAGTTCAAGGCAAACTGGCGTTTTGCGGCGAATAAAGTGGACAAGGAGACTGTACAAAATCTTATGGCAGGTGTTAAACGAAGGACCCGGCAATTCGCATTCGGTAAAAAGGTAGCTAAGCTGAATATTTCTCCTATATTCTGTAATAACTGAACTTGAAAAAGAAAAATAATTTGACTTATTAATAAAAATTTTGATCGACTCACACACATTACTGTTTGAGCAAATTTTGATCGAAACACCCTTTAATAAATATTTCATAAAATGATTCAATATTGAACAAAACAAATAACCAAATAACTTGTTTGAAGTTTGCTTTTTTGCAATCGCTGCTCGCTGGCATGTGATGATTTCCCTATCACAGTCATCATCCTCTTATAACTAGTTGTTTAATGCTGGTAATGTTCTCTTCAAATTCCAACCAGTGCTTGAAAATTTTTCTAACGTTCTAGTGCCTTGGATAGTCCCCTCCATTCGATAGGAATCAAATAATTTTGAGAAAGTCTAAATAAAATGTCGCAGCATATGGCTGAAAAGTATGTGCTTGAATCGCTCAAGCGTTCAAAGGAGCAGCAATCAGAGCGTCCGCCCAAGCAGCCAATAAACGCTGCCGAGAGAGCTCGCTGTTATCGGGCGAAAAGGAAAGCAGCCGAAGGTAATGCGTCGCCTACTGGTCCTTCAACTCGAGGTAGGAAATCTTAAATAATTTTCGTCAAGCAAATAGCAAGCTTTCCAACAAAGCGTCATTTTCATGACTGTTATCAAAATGTCAGGAAGAATAAATCTATTAATCTTTAATATTCCAATTCAAATAATAGTTCGAGTCGATTTTCAAAATGAAACCAGCCTCTTGGGTAAAAGTACCCCTCTCCTAATGACTAATAACCCATCCGCACTACAAGGTATATTACGTGATATAGAGCACCTTGATATCATATGTCTACATATTATTTCCAGTGAAAGCAAGGTGTATGAATATAGATATCAAGACAGGCTAAATCAAATAATTAAGGTTGTAGTGCCAACGTTTAGTGTATGGGAATTAAATTTGGAACGAAACCAATTTCGGCCACTCTTTAAACAATCAAGCGATTTAGATTGCACATTGCTGCGTAGTCCTACGTCACCTATGCGCACAACCCCATTGGGCTGTACCTTGTAGTTTTTTTTTCCAAATTTCGAAAAACTGACAGCGATAAAAATACAACAAAAAAAACGATATATACACACACTAAGAATCTCACATTGTAGACGAAATACGCGCGAGAAAGAAAAAGAGGAAAAAGAAAACATCTAAAAAACACTCTAAACTACTTGTACCCTAATTTTCAAGAGAAAATACCCAATTGGTAATTTTCTACAGAGTTTTTTCCGTGATGCAATTTGATGTGGAACATCCTTTAAAGCGAATGATTCATTTAATTATTGATTCTCAAACAATCCGAAATCAACCAAAACATTAAGGGGTCATTAATCTCCTTAAAACAGTGCAATATCTACGCTCGATTGCAAATCCTAAAACTGTATGTATTCCCCCCACTAAGATGGGTGACTAACATCAAAGCTATTTCGCAAATTGGCAACAACCTACCCGACAAATGGCGAACAAATAGCGTAAGTTTTGTACACGGGGGGAACAACCGCCAGACCTGGATAGATGGTGTCCGTTTCACCTCGTACGGAACCAACCGGGGCGTAAAAACTGTGTGTCGGTATTATTGTTGGGCTTGAGTTGTTGCCGTACCAAGTTCAACGCGACTTTTGTGCGAACGAACGGCTTTAAATTACTTTTTGTCGTGTGCCACGAGCCAGCCACACGAGTGCAGCCATTATACGACCGACTGCTCGCCGCTCTGAAGTGGATGAAGATAGATGAATTATTTAATTAAATCAAAACCGTAAACCACACACATGGCACGGTTGGTAAAAGACAAGACAAAGTGGTTGTCGGATTTCACTGCTGCCTGTAATGTATGCGCTTGAATGGGACCACATTTTTGGCCGGTCCTTGCCGACACACAACGCAGTTTCCGGCCATTTTTGAGCACAGTTCGGTTCTGTGGATGTGGATAAAAATTGATCAGAAATCACAAGTAATAGAATAAGGCGGGTGGTCGAATTGTTTTAACCTTACTCTGCTCAGTGTCGATGCTTGCTCTAGCCAATGAGCATTTTTGGTAGCACTTAAAATATTCGCGCGTTCGTGATACACGACACCGACGATGGAAGCGGACCTGGTGGACGGGTGCCGATTTCATGTCAGCGATAAGATGGTTACAAATTGATTTCGAGACTTGATTAGCCTGTACGCCTGAATGGAGAATGGCTTGAATGGTGAAAAGGAAACGGATTATGAGTAGGCACAATTATATCGATACATTTTGTTTGAGTTTTATGGATTGCATTGAATTGTGTCGAATTTTAAATGCATTCGACAGTCGGGAGCAAGCCTTCGAGGAGTGACGGTGTTACTTTCAATTCGACATGACAGTGCGATTCGAAAGTAGTCTACTGGAGATAGGGGACGTTACTGGAATTTGTGTTGATATTTTAAGGAACTGTATGCGGATCAGTTGCTCGACCGAATGTTGTGTGAAAGGTTTCGCTAAGGCTAAAGAAATCCACAACAAAATGTTGTGTTGTTCCTTCCCAATAATTCTGGCAAATGAAACCAGTTGGGATGAAAGTGTTCGAAGTGAAGAAGTTTTTGGTAATAATTACAATGTTTTTAGGGATGACCGTAACTTTCATCAGTCTGAAAAGAACTCAGGAGAGGGTGTACTAATTGCCATTTCCACAAATTCAGTTCAGAAATCATCACTGCAGAAAAATGTAAGGATTTCGAACAAGTTTGGGTAAAAGTGCATATGTCGGGGGAAACCAACGTATTTGCCTCTGTGTATTTTCCACCGAACAATGCTCGCAAGGACTCATATGAATAATTCTTAAATTTTGCCGATAAAATTTCGGCCAATCTTTCCCCAGCAGTGAAAATTCACATATACGGGGATTTTAATCAGCGTAGTATTGACACAGAAAATGAAAGTATCTTACTTCCAGTCGTTTGTGGGCTTCATGGTCATCCGTCGTTCAAGCGACGTCATCCGTCGTTCAAGCAATTGCCATGAAGTGAGCGTTCGATTCCCGCTCCAGTCTGTGAAACTTTTCGTAAAACGAAAATGTCCATACTGGTCCACTGGGTGTTATGTTAAGTTGTCCGTTGTAATTCACTATATGTTCGATGTTCAGTCTGTACAAGCTCGATTTTAGGACCGTGTAAACGTCTTTTTAAAATGAAACACTGCAGTTTATATTTGACAAAACTGCCAGTTTAGGGCTCAATCAAATCAATCATGTAAAAAATCAGCAAAATTGCTATTTAGATTGTTTACTGACAAATATTCAAGAAGACTTCTTTGTGACCGAATCTCTTATTCCAGTATGGAAAAATGAAGCATTTCACACAGCAATTGAGTTATCCTTATTTATACACCAATATCAAAATTCCGACGACAGCGAATATTAAGAGATCTTTCAATATCATTTAAAAACCGAAAGCAAAAATCACATAAGGTATACATAAGAAATAGAAGCAACGATAATCTGTTAAATTATTTGAATATTTGCGACCAGCTAAATCAAGCCGTTAATATTGCCTTTGATAAGTACAACGCAAAACCGAGTTAGAGATAAAATCCAATCCAAAAAAAACTATGTTAAAACTAAAATGAAATCCGACAATTTTCCATCAAAAATGTACCTTGATGAAAATTTGGAATCTACCTCGCCAGAAATTTGCAATCTATTTGCAACTTTCTTCCAAGATATATAAACCACATTTTTTGAAGCAGATCGTGATAGCAAATATTTCGGTTTCTTTCCTGAATTTAGAAGAGATATTAGTGTAAACAATATAAATGTGCATGACATAAGGGAAGCATTGTAAAAATTAGATGTCTCCAAAGGATGTGGCCCGATGGGATTCCCCCATTTTTCTGAAAAACTTAGCTTCGGAGCTGGGAACTCCCTTGTTTTGGCTTTTCAATATGTCGATCGAATCCGGTATTTTTCCCAACTCGTGGAAAAGTTCATATCTAGTTCCTATTTATAAATGTGGCAAAAAATCAGACATACGAAAATATCGCGGTATTGCTATTATTTCTTGCATTCCAAAACTGTTTGAAGCGATCATTAATGAAAAAGTGTTTTTTCAAATTAAAAATAGCAACATGGATTCTTCACAGGACGCTCAGCTAATACAAATTTACTCGAATTCGTTAACTATTCGCTAGTTGCAACGGAAACCATCTTGAAGCTTTATATACAGACTTCAGCAAGGCATTTGATCGCATTGATATACCCATGCTTCTATTCAAACTACAAAAAATGGGTATTGAGCTAAATTTTCTTAAATGGCTCGAGTCTTACCTTACTGATCGACAACAAATAGTCAGAAGACTTCAAATACTATTCGAGTTACTTCAGGAGTTCTTCAAGGCTCCCATCTTGGCCCTCTTTTGTTTATACTATTTGTAAACGATATTTCTCTCATTTTAAAAAACGTAAACATTCTAATTTATGCCGACGATTTAAAGATATTTTTAGAAATAACAAACAAGGAAGATATAAGACTATTCAAAAACAACGTACTCTTATTTTATAATTGGAGCAAAAAAAAGCCTTTTGCAGCTAAACGTCCACAAATGTAAATCAATATCATTTTGTACAAAGCGGCTAGACTGTACAATCTCTCTAGCTATTGGGGTCTCTCAAAAAGTGTGATGGTGGTTCTTGATTGGGAAAACAAGTAAATTTTAAGTATCAATTAAAAGCTGATTTGGTGCCATTTAAACCAACAGTAAAGATGCCGTTAGGAACACTCACAAAGTGTTATGTTGATTTTTCATTTTGCAAAAAAGGTAAGGTTTGTATCCACAATGATCCGGAAACTTCAAAACATAAGTATAACACAAATTTTGCATTATATTTTAACTGTAGTTATTTGTTTCAGATTCATGGAACACGATTCCACGATTCACGAAGTCAAAACAAAGTCATTTGGTATTTGCATAAGGTACTCGAACTTAGAGCTTAACTCCATCCATTAGGGTTTGTACAGACTCTTCAGATACCGTGGTGGCTGTCTTTGTCCAAATTTGTTGGAAGTGTTTGATATCAATTTGATTCCTTGTTTGTTTCCAGTAAGCCCAATATGTATCGATTAGACGAACTCTGTAAAATTTGGCGGATTTGCGGTTTTTGGTACAATATTCACTTGATTTGCTTCGTACCACTTCATCACAGTTTAAGCATTTGATGGCATGATGCCAAATCGGCAAGAACGATGATTTTTGTGTGGCTTTTGATAAAGAGAAGCAATCGTTTCTGAAGGCACTCTTTCTGGTAAATCTCCTTGTTGATTGGGCCTGTAGAGACGAAAGATTTACTCTTTCTGCCACACGTGAAAATTGCTTGCCAAACAATGTATTTTTGGAAATTATCGATGCCTTCTTCGTCCTAAAATGTTCAGCTATAGGATTTCCGGTCATAGCAGAATAGAATAACAGCCCTGGAAGCTGCTTGAAACCCTCCACGACATAAGTTTCATCATCCATAAAACGCATGAAAACTTCGCCTTATATTTTTAGAACAAACGTCGAGCCCGTGATTTTGCTGTCAAGTTCTGATTGGCGTTGCGATTTGCTACTGTGAACAAATATGGATAAGACTTTATTTATAACTTTTGAAATCTTTATTTATTCTTCTGAATCTAATTCATCCCCCTCAAAGTAATCCCCAGATGCAATGTAAACGCTTTTTCCAATTTTCAAAACATTTTTTATATTCGTCTTCCGGAATGGCCATCAGTTTTTTCTTCTATTTGACTGCAACATTCTGAACGTTTCGACGGCCGAAATTTCATTTCGCGCACAAAATTTAATGCTACTTCTTTGTTGAATAGCTCCAGACGTTATATAAATCGAAGAACAACTTTTCTTTGTTCGCAAACACAAGCGTAACTACTACACCACTGAAACAATTGACGTACAATTTTACACAGACGTCAACAACAGTGCTGCCATCTAAAGATTAAAGACATTTGTCCGAATCGATAAACCAGGGAAGTTTGAATTTAGAAGTCTGACTCATATTTGTACACAGTAGTATATGACTTCTGTCCCACACGCTGTTTTGATTTTTGGACTTTCCTATTTTACGAGCCACCGTTCGAACAGATAATAGACGCGGACCTAAAGGGTCATTGGACGATCACCCGAAAGGTTCGTGAAATCGGCTATTCTACGGAGTTGATGCTAGAGATCTGTAGTTTTGGTTTTGAATCACTTTTCACTGTGATCCAAAGGATGATTGGAGCTTTTTTGTATATGACCTGAAACTGTGATCTATGAATGAATTTTGGGTTGCTTAACAGGGACGAAATTGAATGACCATTGAATGATTCTCAGAAAGAGGCTTTTACGGATCTTCCGGATCTTCCGGAAGATCATCCAAAGATATTTTGAATTCGTGTTTAGTTAACAACCCAAATTTTATTGCAAGATCACAGTTCTAAGTGATTAAGAAAAGCATGGAGCTCTTTGATCATTTCTTGGGATTGGCCTACTTAATGGATACTCCAGATCTTTTGGCCTAGTGGCCATATGGGTCCGTGATTATTTGACAAATCACATTAAATTTAAGCATCACTCTTCAAAGTGATTTGGAAAAAAATAAACTTCTTTTTCGAATGTTCCAGATTTTCCGGGAGACCGTTCAATATCCATACAGGTTTGTGTCTATTTTAAAATAGAAATTCAATATGTGAAGCACAATCTTAAGTGATTTCAATAAAATCCAAGGTCTAGGCTCCTTTCCGAAATCATTCCAATGTCTCATGTGTTCATATTTAAAGCTTTAGTCATTTAATATCTGGACGCAAAAAACAACGGATCTATCTCGGAACCATGTTAATAAAAACAAATGTTGAGTACTCAAAATGAAGTTCATTTATTGCACTTTAAAAGAAAAATAACGAAAAAAAATACTCCGATTTGGTTTTGATGAAATCTCGGACTTCTCATTGAATACCACTGATCATATTTTGGAAACTCTGTTGGTTAACTTAGCGGCCATTTTGTTTCACCTTCTCTACATATCTACCATTTTTCCACTGTCCCGGGTCACCTTTCCATTTTTATTTAACTTCTGTTTGACTACTGCCCAATATTTCTCAATTGGGCGGAATTGAGAGCAGTTAGGTGGATTGATGTCCTTCTCGAAGAAATCCACCCATTGTCTCGTTACCACTGTAGTACTTCTCCGCTGTAGCGGCAGCTTGTCAAATCAGGCCAAAACATTACAGGTTCGTTGTGAGCTTTAACGTACGGAAGAACAGTTTTTATTCAGGCAATCTTGTTTGTACATTTTGGAATTCACAGTTTTGTATGTCACGAAAACCTTAGTATTTTGTCAGCAGCTGTGAATACCTTGCCTAATCATTAGTTTTCTTGCGAATTTTTCGGCAAAACCCAATTTGAACTAAATAAGGACCTCGACCAGTGGCTTTATGGCAACTTTATCTGGGAAGCTTTTCATCGTCTATGAGGATACATACTTCGTACTTTATAACAACCTCATTGTACAACTTTCGGGCACGTATTTTGGTTGCTTTGCGTTGTTTGGTAGCTTACTGGCCCGAAAAGATCGAAATCCCTCTAGAAGAAGAATCCTTCTGAGGGTGCTTTGGCTGGCATTGAATTTCTTGGCGATATCATAATCTGACATTCCAGATCCGAGCATTAGGAGCGGTGCAGTAAAATAAACAGTGCGTTCAGATAATCAATGACTCAAGCTATAGAAGCCATGACTGTATTGTGGTTTAATATGAATATTGAAGCTAACTGATTAATTTGAAGAATAAATGAATACACAGAACTCAGAAATATAACCACTTTGCAGATAAAAATAAACATTTCCTCACATTTTTAGCCATTTATACCAAGACCTGGGTGTCCTCTGCTGTATAGCCTTGCAATCTGCCGAGGGTTTTTTGGTCACTTTCCACTTGATCGATCTACCGCACGCCTCTTCTGATTAGTTCTCGAGAATCATTTTCACCGGGATGTCATCCAACATCTTTACGACGTGCCCAGTCCATAGGATGATGGGATGTTTCACAGTATCTCATGCAATTTGTGGCTGCTCCACGTTCCGTCTTCCATCAGCTTTCCACCGTAGAGTTTACCACATGAGTTTGCTACTTCATTTCAAATATGAAGTTAAGACTCCGAATCCGAAATATTAAGGAGCAACGTTTTTAACATAAGTATAATGATCGGCTTTTGTTGGTTTAAAACTGCATATTCTTACTCTTAGAGCAACAAAACGACATAAAATTAACTAGCTTATTTTGGAAAACTTTTTCCCCGAATCTTTGAAACGAGTATTAGATTTCCATATGTAGGAATGAGTCAGCCAAAGATTGATCAAAAAGTACCCTTTGTCAAATAGTCATTATTGTATTTGATATTTAATTATCAAGTCATGTTATGCAGCAAAATTTAAAAAGGGAAAATGGATGTCAAATGTGCTCCAATTTATTCTGAATATCAATTTTAGTCTCCCATTCCGAGTTTAGATCCACGGGGATGAAAATAATGGAAATCGAGCCTTTTTTTTAAACTTCGAAGGACACCACGATCAAAAAGAGTTCGCCCCAGTAAGAAGCTGATCATCTACAAGACTGGAAAAGCAGTTAACTACGAAAGGCTGGGCATATTATAAGGATGTTAGGCTACAGTCCGGTGAAAATTATTCTCGAGAACGAATCGATTGGTGCAAACAGAAGAGGCGCAAAACGGACAAGACGAATCGATTAAGTCGAACGGCGACCTTCGGACCCTCCGTAGACCACAAGGCTGGCAAAGTCGTGTAATTTGGAGACGACTTCTGTGATTAGCAGAGGACACCCAGTCCTTAGGTAACGTATATTTTCCATTTATCAATTTTATCTAGTAGTTATTTTTTTCACCTCATTTCATTAAAGAACCTAGGATTTTTACGATAAATTCCGCTCACACACAATAAATACTTTCAAAGTACTTGAGTACTTCGACAAAAAGACAGTAATATAAATGCTGCTACAATACAAATTTCCTGAAGGGAAGGTCCAAAAGTAATATATTCAATCCAGCTTGAAGATATTTCTCATTGAGAAATCTCACTGTAAACAGCTGATATTTTTCAAGAAAACAGTATTTTGCAACATCCTGCAGTAGATTTACTTTTCGACGACAGCTGAATAATAAATTACCAAGAATTTGCACCTTTTCACACACATGATACAGGGTGGTTCAACATAATAAATTCTTCCATGTTGTTATTACAAGTGGTTCCCCTCACCACCACCTTCCTATCTTAATCCCTGGGAAAACTTCCTTGATGATACGGTCTGTTTCGCCAGTGGTATGTTGCCATACAAATCGGTTGGTGTTAAATTATTGTAAACATTTATTCGCTTTTTCGCTGCGCAAGCACGGGGGGATTAATTACAAATAAATAAAACAACGCGCACCGAATTTGAGCAACAGCACAAAATGCGCTGAACTTGGCACATTTCCTTTCTATCTCTATCCCTCTCGGTGATGAAAAAAGGGTGTGATTCCTAGAAATAGTTAGGGTACTGATTTTGTAAACGACGTCAATAAAAACAGGAAACTGCGGAAGGTATGGAAAGCTATACTGGCAGTATATTGGCATCAAAAATTCCAAAGTTTCAGCAGATCTGTCCAACCGTCACGTGAAACCTGTTGAAAAGGCTCGTCGGAAATTGGACACTTGGTAAATAAAAAAAAAACTACAAACCATATTCGCCGTTGGGTTTGCATCGTCGCGATTCATTTTACACTGCACGTTGTTTTTACCTGTAATGAGAAGAAAAAATGAAAACCGTTATTGGGTGGACGCCAAAAGGGTTGCCGAAGGAATTGTTTTCAAGAATTTTTAGCAATGGTCTTTAGTAGTTTACAATATGACGTCTCAGTTGAACTCATGTTTTCACCTCGAGGAATAAAGTTCCTGATTTGGCAGGAATAAGTGGTGTGTTTATTGTATAAGCGAGACGCGAACCACTGATACTTGACTAAATAAGTTAGGCTGGTGCAAAATCTTACACAATAAATACAATCGAGCGTAAGCGGATTTACCTCTTACTTGTGTGAAAAATTATTTGTTAACTCACTTCTCATGTAGTTCCATCAAGAAGATACGATCGCACATTATAAATTTTATGAAGTGATAAATATGCCTGCCGCTCCCTCACGCAAGAAATATGATTCACGATCGTCGATAGATAAGGCAACGCATATATTCCAACACGATAATGGTCACATCTTGTTATCCATTACGATTATTCAAACCTTTCTGGCAACAACCACCGCCATCATCACCGAGGTATCAGTTACGTTGGTACGAGACATGTGAAACATACAATTCCATAAATCGACAGAACGAACGGCAGCATAATTTGAACATCAGCAAGTTTATTCCGTGTCATTTTTGAACATCGATCAAATTCCTCGATGAGAAGTGATTTCTCGCTGAAAATAACAGTCCGCGTGTGCACCGTTATTGACGCCACCACAAGCCAGGGCAGGACGATGACCGATCGCCACCGTTTACGGGTACATCACCAACATGGAAACCCGAAACCCGTTCAATCAGCGTTTCAGTTTTGCGCTGTTTTTGGAAGGGCACTTCATGATCGCCCAATTTATGCGCTCATTATGTGAGATGACGCATGGGCTGAATACTAATCATGACCTAGTGAGTGTTTGGGGACGAGATTTCCAACATCTTCGCTTTGGTGAATTTCAAACGTAAGCAACTTCTCTTGGAGCGTCGTAAACACAGATAAGAATCTAATGTTTTCCTAGAAGAATCGCGCAAAACCAGCATTGTTTACATTTTGAAATTTGATAGTTGGACTTAGGGAACACGCAGAAAGGCACGAGCAACGGCTTCCAGTGTTTCTTATTTCAGGTTCTGCAAAAAAGGCTAACGATCCTTGTGCGGCACATTTCCTCCAACTTGCAGAAATTTATGTTTCCATTTTTCAGTCAAAACACCCAATATGGATTGTTATGCTTATGCTTCCGATTGGCGAACCAAAAGGCAAGACGGCTGAATTATGTTTCGATCTCGGACCGACTATGGTGGTGATGGTGATGAAGAAGTAGGAAGGGCCTTTGCTTAGTTGTTTCATTCTGACCGCATATCGACGGACTATAATTCACGCCAACAACTGCATAACATTTGTAAGCAACCGTGACTCGTGGCGTGTCCGCGAGAGCATGTAAGCAGAGCATAACAACTGAAAGACGGTGTGTTTATGGGTGTTTTCCATTCTGAGAAAGGTTAATACCGCGATCGAGCATAGCTGATTGAAGTAAATTGGCGATGGCAAAGTCGAGTATACAAAACGAAACAAACCCGTCCTCCGGAAAGTGTGGACCGAGTGCAGGAAGGCAATGCTTTCGTTATAGGTTTCCTGAAGCGAATTGTTTGCAAGTGTCGAATACATAAATAATAATCGAGAACCGATAATACAAACGAAATTTCTTAGCATTCTGAGGTTGTGCCATGGACTCGCTTGTAAAATCAATAGGGTATGTGTCCCTTGACTCAGCCTAATATGCAACAATCGATTACATTATTTGTTATAACCAAGTTATAACTTATAACTCATAAACATTTGAGCTGGAAGTAATATATAACTAGTTATACACTTATCTAGATATGTCTAATAAACCATTTGGTAGTGTGTATCACGAAATGTTACACAACTCATTTTATATGGTCCAAAACTTTCAAGGAATATGGATGTAATGTCGGTCTGTAAGCACCAAATTGGGTCTATTTGTGGATGCAACCTCGTCCCATTCGATAGATTTGTTATTAAATTTTGACTACGTACGGTTTTTTTCTCTGATCTTCTGATTTAAGGCGTTGCCAGCTGTGTTGGCTTCACCCAAAAAAAAATTCACAAAAGAAACTTTAATAAAACAGTTAAGAAACACTTAAATGATTCTCACATATATTTTATCGGCCATCCGATAATGAAAACATAATGATTCACTCTACACAGATTTTTTTCTTTGGTTTGTGTTTAGATGAGCCATTTGAAAAACAGACAACCGAAACTCAGACATTTTGATTGAAAATTTTACCAGTAACAACATTTTTAATATGCTTTTCACACAACAGGCAATAGTTGGAAACATAAAAATAAAAATGTTTCTAACATTGGGTCTACGGTTTTCTAGTTAAATCATTGTTAGTTTAGCTATGTGAACAGTTAGTTTAGAGCGTGTGACTATTTTCTGTACATCTTGGCTGTATTACTTCGTTTATCGGTTTAATTTAGCCAAATTTAGATCATTCGGTGTCTCAAAAGGTAAGAAATCGTTAATTACGCGGAGGTGAACAAGGTGCTTTGAAATAAATTGGTCATCCTAATAGCAACATGATTTTGTTGATTATCGAAAAAATTAATGACATATTCGGTACATAGGCCAACATTACATCCCGTTATCCTACCTTTGATTGATAAAAAAAAATTGAGATTCATTTGAGTGCTTTCTGAATTTCTGATCTCAAAAACACATCGATCATCAATTTTGAGAATCTTGCGTCGTATGACATAGATATTTTCGTTAATAAACTGTTCATTTAAACTCCCTTGCGATGAACTGGCCGGCTTGTCGTGTCGCGAGGGCTCAGTAGGGATTCTTGATCAAGACCCGAAAGTCAGTTCCATAGTGGAAATCAAGAAGTTTTTCCACCTGCTACAGAGGATCGTGTGCCTGGAGGTCACATTGAAAATTTTACTATTCACATTAGGTTCATAGTTGCAGCGCGCTTTGGGATCATCCTTGCCTTAGGTCCATCCTAAATAATAACATGGAAGGACATTACGGGAAACAGAGGCAAAATACATTTTTTATCTTTTTTGTTGTTAAGATATGATAGTATATTATTGCATATAAATTGGTTTCAAATCGAAATCGAAATTTGGGATGTACTGTCTTTTGCATGATGTATTTCAGGTCTTCCAGGTCATCAGGTATTGTAAAATAAAAATCAGGTATTGTAAATTTAAATTTAATAAATTTTATCTCATGGCTGTCATAAATTGTCTAAATTTTCTGGTTCATAATGGATGCGCAAATTTGTTTACAATTGCAACAAATCAGCATTCGGCAAACATGTAGTTTTCAGTTCATGTTATAATATCCCTTCACTATTTATATTATCTTATATGATATTGTTTATTCATTACCATTAGGGAATGTTCATAAACCATGTAGACTCATTTTTGAAAACATCAGCAAGCCCCCCTCCCCCCAATGGTTGACTTTTCTCCATACAATTTTTTGAAATTTTGTATGGAGCGTAGACTTTGGTCAGATCACCTCCCCCTTCCCCCCAGAAAAGTCTACGTGGTTTATGAGCAGTCCCTTACCATTCATCTTTATCACCATCATTACCATTTTTATAATTACTTGTGTTTTCGTGATATATTAAGTTAACAGAAATATCATTTTATAATTTTTACTTAATAGGTTATATAACTTTAATTTATAATGTCCTATGTCCAATTACCATTTTGATCCTTTCTTCTCCTCTTATGATTAAGAAGTATCTAGTGCCTTGAATACAAGAAGCTGCAATGGAATCTGTGGTAGGCTACTTATTACTGAATGTATTTTTCATGACCGGTTTGCAAGTGGACAATTTATCAAATCTGAGCTGATCTGATTCATGCAACGCTGTGTACCATTTGGCTAGTGTCTGATTTTACAGTTCAATCTTTGTCATTACTTCATCATAACTCACAATATTATTATATTTTATAATATTGTTTTATTGAATTTACTTCATGGATGATTTAAACATTACTAATTGTTTTGTCCGTTTGTTTTTTACTGCCTTTTAATTAAATCTTCCCTGTATATCTAACATAGGAGCAATAACTATTATAACATCATCATCAAGCAGCAAATAGTGACCATGGCTACAGTAAATTAAAATGAATAAATGTTTGTTTTGTAAAATTTCAATAGATTTAACAAACTTTTTCAGATATCTGAAATCAAGATTTTGGTGAATGGCTGCTATAGCTGAAAACGAACGAAAACGTGCTTAAGCACGCTTAAGCGCGGAGCCACAGAATTCTACACTTTAACATTTAACAACATTTCTTGCATTTCAGGATCAACCGATATCATATATAATAGATATAGAGACATAAATATATATATAATATTCTATAAATATTTCATGGGAATGGGAGGGACCATCAGGGCACCCGATTGAAGCAATCTGGATGGGGAGAGTGGGAATGCCGACTCCCTATTGCTAACAGTTTGTGAATAGAGGGCGGGCTCTTCTTCCCGTCCATTAGGGCATCCTCATGTTAGATAGCTTGCTCTTATGACCAATTGTTTAATCTTGCTGTTGGAAGGAGATTTTTTATATCCCTGTGGAAACGTATAAGTGATGTTGCCTATCGATCCACCCAACCCGTTTTTGGCCCTTCATACAATGGCATGATTAGGATAATCAGTGGTTATTAAAGCTTGATCAAGGCTAACAGAGAGGAGAGCTCATTGCTGTCGGACTTAGTTTCCGTGCTACAATGGGTGGTAGTACATATCATACATCATACAATAAACTGTCAATTCAAACTGTTAGTTGAAGCAATTTACTTGGTTAGTTTAGGCATATCAATGGCATAAAATCAGTAATGTTTAGATTAAATGCTATTGAGCATGAGAAAGAGCATGATTGACCGCCAGGGGTTGCTACTCCGTTACTGCCAGATCAGCTGTAATTACACAGAGAACCAACAGATGATGTTTGGGACTAAAATTCATCTTCAATGTGTAAAAACTGGTGATCCCAAACTAAGGCAATACAGGCGTTGGCCCCGTCCGAATGCAGGTCAAATAAGGAAACGGTAGGAATATGTTGACGTGATACTCGCTTTATTGGAAGCCGAGAACACCTCTGCACTTCCATGAGAAATCACTGGGATGTTGGATACCAAGGTTGGGTATCGTTTTGGTAAACGATAAGCTGTTAAGTGAAACATTTAGATATTAGTACCAATTCCCGATTTGAACAGATTTATGCTAACAGTAAGGATGCTATTGGTATGATGGTTGATGGTGATTTTTCATTTGAAAAAGAAAGTTACATTTAATCAAGCTGGAAAGCCGATTAGGATCAATTTAAACCAACAATAAGGATGCCATTGGGGCCACTCGCAAAGTGTGATGATTGTTTTCCATTAGGAAAACAAGGTAATTCGTACGAACGCTTAAGATTTTGGATTGATTTATACCAACAGTGGTTGACTTGTTCCAAGACAAGGTGGCCCGGCGAGTATGGCGAGCGACTAGTAGGGATTATAATTAATTATGACCCTCACCATTGGCCCACCACATCTCACCGGGAAGCAGCTTTATAGAATATGATGTGATGTGATGTGATAGGAAGCCACCACCAGTGCTGGACTTGCCATGTCGTACAGTTCCTCCTAATGGCAAGATCAAACTGTATTAGCATGAATCCTCACTATTCCGTTGTATGAAGGGCCAAAAACGGGTGTGGACCCGTAAGCAGAAGCACTTACACGAAACCCTCGGAAAGGATAGAGAGTCTCCTTCCAACGAAACGCTGTTATTACAGGAAATGAACAGTAACCAATACACATTAGGATTACCGTCTGGTGGTTTGTTAAAAATAGGGTTAGCAAACTCTCTGTAGACTGTCGGAAGATAATTAGACCTTCGCTGATCTTGATCTGATGATTTCCATCAAAGAAGGCATAATTGTCATCCAGGACTTGGGCCAGATAACCACGAATCCCTCATCCAGCCAAGACTTCGTCTGGCAGCCTGTATTTCCCCCTTACCCTTTGTTATTGAATGTAGGGTAAGTGTCCCTTGACTCAGCCTAATATGCAACAATCGATTACATTTTTTACTATAACTCGTAAAGTATTTAAGCTGGAAACGATATTTGACTAGTTATACACTTGCTTAGATATGTTCAATATGCCATTTGGTAGTATGTATCACGAAAAGTTACACAACTCATTTTATAAAGTCAGAAACTTTCGAGGGATATGGATGTAATGTCGGTCTATAAGCGCCAAATTTGGTCTATTCATGGATGCAAGTTCGTCCCATTCGACAGATTTGTTATTAAATGTTGTCTTCGTACGATTTTTGCCTGATTTTCTGATTCAATGCGTTTCCAGCTGTATTCGCTCTACCCAACAAACAATTTCATAAATCAAACTATACTAAAACTGCTAAGAAACACTTAAGTGATTTTCACATATGATTTAGCGACCATTTGATAAACAAAACATTACCCAAGCAACACAAAACTGTAATAATTGGTTGCAGTAACTTGATTGTGACTGAATTGAGTCACACTGAAGTTATTTTGACTGAATTGTAACAAGTGTGCTACTAGGGTATAATTCACTCTACACAGATTTTGTTCCTTTAGTTTGTGTTAAGATGACCCATATGGAAAACTTTCAATCGAAACTCAGACATTTTTATTGTAAATTTTACCAATAACAACATTTTTACTACGCTTTCCATATAACAGGCCATAGTTGGGAACGTGGAAAAAAATATGTTCCTAACATTGGGTCTATGGTTTTCTTGTTAAATCATTGTTATTTTACCTATGTGCCCTGTTAGTTTATAACGTGTGACTATTTTCTGTACATCTTGGCTGCATTATTCGGTTTATAGGTTCAATTTCTGCAAATTAAGATCATTCGAAGATCGTGTAGATAATCTGTTCAGCTTAACCAGTAAAGTTAATAGTCTAAAAAGTTGAGGAAATCGAGAATTACGCGGAAGTGAGCAACTATTAATTGATTAATAATGTCTCAATTGCTTTGAAATAAATCGGTCATCCTGATAGGAATATAATTTTGTTGATTATCGGCGAATTAATGACATTTTTGGAATATAGGCCGAATGAAGGAGCTAGGCTGACATTACATCCCGTTACCCTATGTGTGGAATTTACGTAATAAAACATAATATATGCATTTACATAATATACCTGACATCTACTGGATTGTTACTGCAAAATAGAAATTAGATATGTATTAACATCTTAATAGTCCTGGAAAATATCATAGTAGGAAAAATCATAGTAGATCAGTCCTATCAACGAAGATAAAATTTAAATGAAAAGATAATTAATTCATTTTTATTTAGAATCAACAGACTATTCAATAAGTCGAAGAAAGCAGTTTGAGTGATCGAAGACCCGGTTTGATGATTCGTGAAATAAATGAAGTATCTAATCATAATAACACTACACACAAATATTTAAATACAATCCTATACTTCTTATAATCACATGCCAGTCTTTCATGGAATAGTAGTTGAAGTTCAGAAATAGAATTTTAACACAGTTCCACTGTTATGCTGAAGTGCAGAAAAACAAATTGAGCATGACAAGCATTAAATTGGCATGCTGTTCCATGCTCTTAAATGCAAAAGTAATTTGAAATGCAAGGATTATCCCAAAGCGTGCTGAAATTATTAATCAAAAGTGAATGGAATATATACCCTGATTGCACACGATTTTCAGTCACCGTAACTCACTTTGCTATTGTAAAATTGACAACATTGCCCAGGTTACTCCAACCAGCGTCTCCATGCTGAAATGCTGAAAAACCAATTTAGCCTTTAATGTTTGTCTTGTTGCTTCATGCTAAAATGTGTAGATAAATACTGTGGAAAAACTTTCTTAGGTTAGCTTAGGGTCTTGACAAAGAATTCTTACTGAGCCCTTGCGGCACGTCAAGCCGGCCAGTTCAGCGCAAGGGATAAGCAGCTTTATAGTATATACAAATAATCAGCTCAATTGGTTGCATGACAACTGAGAAATAAAGGTGGGTGGATGGTATCAGCTACTGTACTATCGGTGTCCTGACTGTACCTGTATTTCTGTATTTGTACGAGAACTAATATATTGGTAATTGTCGACAACGATGGTAATGACGATAAGTGTCACATCAAACGAACTGACAACAGCTAAATCTCAGAAAAGGATGAAATGGACTAGCTTCTACTATATATTCAGCAGTGTTCAAAATGAAAATATTTTTGAATTATTTGTTTAGCAAAACATATTTCAGGGCCAACGTACATGTCCGAGTAAGAGATGCATATACACTAAATTCAACCTCACAAATGAAACCACAACAATAACAAAGAAGTACTACTGTCTTGCAGAAGAATGTTTTTTATAGGAATTGAAAGATCGTTTTTGAGAAATACCTACTTGAAAAAATAATGCAAAAATTTGATAAAGACGCCTTTAATCAATAATGTGAATTGCTTTATACCCGATCTTAATTTTTCCTGAAATTTAACTGCCCAATAAATTAGCCATAAATACGCAAAACTTCGCCAAACACCTTTGAAAGGTACACACATATCCTACAACGCTCACCGATCGATCAGTGGTCCACACACTGGTCCAAACCACCACATCGGAGTGGCATGGCGTGTGCGATCCAGCCTTGCCGGATCGCGCGCGCCAAACCTACGGTCCAGCGTTCGATATCTGCTGTCTGTCATCTTGAATTTTGGTTTTTATAGTCTTTTATACACGTTTAGGTTTGCGGATCGTTGTTACTCTCCGTGGAAGATAGTTGGTCCGAGATTCGAGTTTTATTCCGTTCTCTTTCTTTGGAATTCTGAACTGGCGACGAGATCCGGCACAAATATTGTATAAATTTATTAGTTTGCAGCTCACAGGAATCACGCTCTCCGAATTTATCAATTTATTTCGAACGGACTCAACTACGACGGCACACAAACAGCCGTAAGTCTTTCGGAACCGTTCCAGTTTCCCCCATGGTTAATCAACTGAATGGAATCAGGAAATTGCGAAAAATTGGCCCTTATTTTCAGGCTTTGCTGTGCGCCCTCACGGGATCCATCGTCAGCTCAACTGCGCTGGGTGCAACCGATCTCGCGTGAAATATGGTTTCGTCCTCAATAAAACGCTCTCGTTACTCAAGAGCCGAAGAGAAATAAGTGAATAACGAACGCGCGACGTTGAATGCGCGCGGATTTAGGGAACTTATCGGATGTAAAAATCGGAGTGTATGGGTAAGGACGGCGTGGGCATGCCCGGGTTCAGTATTTCTGGGATTCGGTGGGCTCGTCGCCATCGGTAGGTCAATTACGGATTGCAATCGAGTTAAAGAAAATGGAGAAAAAAGGAGGTACTTTCGCAACGCTGTGAGGTCGACCAGTCGATACGCGTCATTAGTCATAGTTGCTTGTTAAAAATGTTTTCGAAAATCCCTGCATGTTAATTAGTAAAAGAAATGTGATAAATCTGTGAATTAAAGAATGTTCATAAATTTAGCCACTCAAATCGTCGTTTAATCGAAAGCTTAAAAAAAGTTGCAATGACTTTTGATTTTTCAACTTTCATTGCGGCCATATTTGGACTGCCATATTTGACATTTTCCTTCAATAAAGGTGTTGTCCATGAAATGTATGATATACAGTATGTAAAACAAGTTTATCCACCCCGTATAACCACGTATTAGTATTATTTATGAGCGTATTTTCATTCGTTTTTATTGATTTTTCATTTGTGTAACGTTTAACACTATGATTTTTATGTTATCTAGATAATAGGATGAAAAGAATATTGTGTTTTTTTTTTCTTTATTTTACGTCGGCCTATTTCCTCACATGGTGACAATCACCGACGCTAGGAAGACGACTCCACCACCTGGACCCTACCTAACGACTCATGAATATGAGCCGGGACCAACGGCTTTACTTCCCTTCCGAAGGAAGACGTGACAAGATTTTTTCGCCTCAGAAAAACCACCGACGTCGACTGGGATTGAACCCAGACCCACTGGGGTGCCAAGTAGCAGTCACGCTTACCACTACACCACCGACGCCGGCAGAATATTGTGTTGTTGGGAACTAAAAAAAAAAAAATACCAAAATCTACGAAAATAGAAGTTTATGACTAACTACCTGTCGTTATATAAAGCATCATCAATACAAAATACTGTTTCAACATTATTCCGACTGATTAAACACTTGAACAATTTTGAGTTTAATATACGGGAAACTAGTTTAACATTACTGCACAGAAAAAAATAATGAATTTTAACTGGCGCGTAAAATTTCCCCTCGTTTAATTCCAAGCCAAAGGAGGCGTAAACAACGAAATTGTTTGCAATCTTTCATACAACAGGCAAGATTCAGGCGTTATCTGGTTTGAATTTAAATGAAATATTCTATTATTTTCTGCCAAATCAAGCATTCCCTTTATGTGCATTAGATCAAGCAGAAAATTCAATGTTTCTTTTTATCTGTGTGGGGTAGATATGTACTTTCACTTATTTTATTACGGAAACTACGTAGAAATGAGGGGGTTCCTCTCTGTTTGACTTCATCAGGCTTTAATGATTGTCCTCATCATGTCATTGTTTGAAGGGCCAAAAAACGAGATGGGTGGATCGATAGGCAACATCATCTACAGTACTGGACAAAATAAAGTCCGCATTCGCTTTCATAGCGTTTAACTCACAATATTTTATTCCAATATTAACTATATGAATACGATAAGTAATTCGAGAAAATATTAACTTAACAAAAAAAGTTGTCTGGATTTCTGTTCAATATCATGCATATAAATGGAACGTCACAAAACATACAAATTTAAATTGTAAGTTGTGTAAAGTTCTGGGACATTCCATACATTGCCGAAAATGTTGTATGCAAAAGCTCATCTTTGTTAGAACTATTTCATGCAAGTTGCTGCTTCATGTGGAATGAAATACAATTTCACATGCTCTAATATATACATCACAATCAAAATTCAGATTTTATTTCTGTGTACTGTGCAAATAAGACTGTAGGAAATATGTTTTTAAAATGGGTTTTCCCAACGACGACCGGTTAGTTCGAAATATTAACAGCAATGCTCGAAAAAGTAGTTTGAATTTCTATTCAATATCATGCACATAAGTGGAGCGTCACAAAACTTTCAAATTAACATTATAAAGTTTGTACGGAATCAAATTGGACCACTTTTAAATGGCTGTAACTTTTTACCCGTTGGGTAGTTTTTATTGAAATTTTAGGTGGAACTAGTTCAATGTGTATTTGTTTAAGCTGTGTAAGTTTCACTAGCAGATGTGCAATCGTTGCGAAGATATAGTCGGAAGAACAGCAGCGGCGCAAAGAAATTTTGCGCACGTACCTCGAAAATCCGGATCTTTCTCATCGTGCCATCAGCAGGAAGCTGGGAATGGTACATTCTACGGTGTCTCGTGTTTTAAATCGGTTCCACGAACGTTTGACCATCGATCGGAAAGAAAAAAGTGGCAAAAATGGATCTCCGTATAGTGTTAAGGAGCACAAGCGGGTAGTTCAAGCTTTCAAGAGGAATCCCAACAGTTCAGTTCGAGATGTGCCGAAGAAACTGAATCTAACCAAAACTTTCGTGTAAGATGCGAAAAAACGACAAGGACTACAAACGTACAAAGTCCAAAAGACGCCTAATCTCGATGAACGGCAGAATATGGTAGGTAAAACACGTGCACGGAAGCTCTACACCCAGATGTTGACGAAACCACATTGCCTCGTTATGGATGATGAGACGTATGTAAAAGCAGACTTCCGGCAGCTTCCGGGGCTCCAGTTTTTCACTGCTCATCATAAATTCGATGTCTCTGAGGACGTTAGAAAGCAGAAGATGTCAAAGTTTGCCAAAATATATATAATTTGGCAAGCAATTTGCTCGTGTGGAAAGCAGAGCACCCCATTCGTGACAACTAGAGCGGTCAATGGGCAAGTGTACCTAAAGGAATGCCTCCAAAAGCGTCTACTTCCTCTTTTGAGGGCACACGATGGTCCTACGATTCTGGCCGGATTTAGCCTCGTGCAATTACTCGAAAAATGCTTTGGAGTGGTACAAGGCTAAGGAGGTCAATTTCGTGCCGAAGCATCTCAACCCCCCGAACGCACCGGAACTGCGGCCAATTGAAAAGCACTGGGCCATCATGAAGCAGGCACTTCGGGAGCATCCTGAGGAAGTGTATCGGAGGAAGATATGAAGAAAAAATGGATTGCCACGCAAAAAAAAGTTGGTTTAAATGTTGTACAGGACCTTATGAGTAGTGTAAAGAAGAAGGTTCGTGCATTTGGACATGGAATTGAAATTGAATAAAATAAACATGGGAAAATATTCATAACATGTTTTATTTTACGCCCTGAAAGTTTGAAGATGATTGGTTGAACGGGCGAATTTTGCCGAATATTTGTGTGTGTCGCAATTTGATTCCGTACACCCTTTAATTCGTGTATAATTTTCTGGGGCATTCCAAACATGGCCGATTATGTTGTATATAAAAGCTCGTTTTTATTTCAACTATTGAATGCAAGTTGTTGCTTCGTGTGAAAGGAAATATAATTTTACATGCTCTGATAGAAAATTCTTTCTGTGAGGTTTAGTTACTAAGTATTCTACCTTTATTAAAAACTGATTTTGATTTAAAATAGTGTCTCAAATTATACAATCAATTGTCTCAAATTTGCGCAAAAATATATCGACAAACCGTTGGAATTCTGGAAAAAAGTTCTCTGGAGTGATGAGCAAAAATTCGCGCTCCTTGGGCTTAAACAGCCTGCACAAGTATGGACAAAACCTGGAAAAACTTGCCGATAAAAATATACAAAAGAAAATGAAGCAAGGTGGTTGTGACGTCACGGACAATGCGCACCTACTATCGCTACACCTTGCGTCGGTTGACGTTGTGACAGACAACCTGAGGACGGACAATAGAATCATTGTTGTCTGTGATGCGTTTTCTAGCAATTTTAGTTCACTTGTACTCCGATTGTTTTCCCGAATTACAAATTGTTCATCCTATAATTAATTTCACTAGAACCTAAGCCTATCATTAATTATCCTACAAATTGATTTCTAATGCTAAAAGAAGTAATAATTAAAACCTAAATGATGAATGCAAGGAATGCAGTGAATTGATTTAAAACTTATACTATACACACCTATTGAAACATCTAGCTTAACCTATATTGGAAGGAGGTTTGACTCAGCAAATTGTTTTGAAGAAATAGCAGGAGGCACTAAATGTAAGAAAATGTATACAATGCATTTCATACAATACTAATCATTATTAAAGTTAAGGAAATTTTAACCAACCGATAATTCTTGTGGTGGTTTATTGTTTTGGAAACTTCCCTCCTGTTGGCGCAACCAACGTGGTGTGAAGGTGTTTTGCCTATTTTGAGAAAATAGACGAAATGAAAGTCCGGACCTAAATCCAATAGTAAACTTGTGTTATATTTTGGATCAGAATGTTGATAAAGGAGATGTGACTAACTGCGATAAACTTCTCGAAGCTCTGAACATGGTCTAGATGGATATTAACCCTCGACATATCAAAAACCTTGTTGAAAGTATACCACGATACTTGCAATCCGCGATTGAAGCTAAAGGTGGCCATACTAAATACTGATGTAATAATAAATGCGTAACATTTTTGTAATGCGTACTTTATTTTGTTCATCAAAAGAATTGACAGTTTCTTAATAAATACTATCTTCAAATAATTTATCATTTTCAGGTCTCTGGACAAAATATATTCCCAAAGTACATCTACAGTGCTAACCTAAGTTCGATTGCTTTGAAGAACTATCTATCATACAAATAGAGAAAATCTAAAACGTTTGGAAATATTAAAAGTGCGTACTTTATTTGGTTCAGTATGAAATTATAAGGTTAAAAATTGAAAAACTGGTAAAAAAATACGTACTACACGCTAAAAAAAGTCATGCAAATTTCGTTGCCATGAGACCGGCACATACCAGCGGCCTTTAGGACTTAAGAATCAGGGGAAAAAGTCGAGAACATCAATTTAATCACACACCTTTTGTCATATTGCGCCCGTTTCTGTTACGTGACACATAATTCTTGGCGAAAATCAAATTAAAATTAAGTCTTGTATAAAATTAAAAATTGCAAAGCGTGTAGAGAATCCAACGAATAGAAAGAAAGAGCCCAGCTTTTAGCCACAAACTGTTAGCAACGTGGAGTTGGTAATCACACCCTCCCTATCCTATTCGCTTTAATTGGTTAATGTGTTCTACTTGTCCCTCTCAAATCCCGATGCTTGATTATTTGTATATATGTAATTACATACACTAAGGTTTTTTTTACACGGTTTGTTTTCAGCGAAAACTCCAGAACGGAACTTATGGACCTAATTCAGATCACATTTTTCGTTTAGGGCAAAAAGTAATCATATGGCAGTTTTTCAAAAAAAATTCACAACTTTTGGTGTAAGTACTCAAAATTTAAAAATCTGTATTTTGACCATTGCATAAAAAGGTAACACATGCAAACAAAATCGAAGTAATCTAAAATGTGTTTGCATGTGAATTGATCAACTCTATTTAGTCTTTTTTTTACGCGGTTTCATAGTAAATGTGGAACGTATCCCCCGTGTAAAAAAAAACCTTGGTGTATATACAATCAACCCCGACTACAATGGTTAGCCGTACATAGTATGTTGATTCTCGCTGAAACATCATCGCTGAATGCTGGTAGTATGGTCCTTCTGGATGGGATGGATTTCCTCAATCAAAGCCAAAGCAATTTAATTCAGAACGAACTTTGTCGCACGCTATTATGTTGAAAACGATGTGGAAATAGTAAAGAAATGTGGAAAAAGTTGACATAAGTATACTATATTCCTTAAATATAAGTTCAAATAATCAGGATATGAGAGGGACCATCAGGGCACCCGATTGAAGAAAATTGAATGGGGAGATTGGAAACGCCAACTCCCTGTTGCTAGCAGTTTGTGGATAAAGGGCCATCTCTTACATACTTCAAGATAAGGGCTTAAATCATGTTGTAACGGCTTCGAATTTTTGTCAATTTACTCATTATTGCTCCACACTTAGTACATTTATCTACCACGTTCCATTCAGCGTTTCATTCTCAGGGGTCTGCCAGAAGCAGAAAATTTCCCATCAACATGAGAGGCTCTAGGAGTGGACAGTAATTTATAGCAAGAACAAGGAGTAATGAAAAGAAAGTATTGATAGTTCCCTTAGATTACGGCAGGCTGTGAAATTGAAAGATACTGGTTGAAAACGAGCGGAGGGCTTTTGAACGGTAGTATGCGATCGAGTACACATTCTTATACCAAGCTACCCCAGATGTAGGGTAGGTAGGGGGGGATCCCCCCTACGCTGGATGGATCGAAATCAAGTGTACGGGTTGCGGATGAGATTTCGAAATCTTTCGTAACCTTAGATGGATTGAAGCAGGGTGATGCCTTCGAACTTATTGTTCGACATTGCTCTCGAAGGAGCTAATAGGAGAGCTGGCGTGCAATGGACCGGCACCATCGTCACGAAATCGCACATGCTCCTAGGTTTTGCGGACGACATCGATATCATCGGAACTAACCGGCGAGCCGTGGAAGAGGCATGCGTGCCTTTTAAAAGAGGACACCGAGAATTGGTCTCACAATTAATACCAGCAAGACTAGAAGTACATGATCGCTGGTAGACAACGTAGGGGCCAATAATGCTGTGGGTAGCGTAGTTGAGTTGGGTGGTGCAAAATTTGAAGCAATGGAAGAATTTGTGTATCTTGACGTGCGATAATGATGTTACCCGCGAGGTAAAAGGGTGTCTCGCAGCAACAAATATATAGATCGTTTTACGGTCTCCGGAACCAGCTCAAGTCCCGTAGTTGGCAGAAGAAGACAAAACGGCCATGAAACTTTGACGCTAAAGGAAGTCGACCGGGTAGCATTCGGGGTATTTGAACGTATGGTGCTGCGAACAATACTCGGCGGTAAACAACAAGATGGCAACTCTCGGCGTTGCATGAATCACGAGTTGTACCAAGAATATACAGAGAAGGATATTGTCAAGCAGATAAAACACGGCATGCTGCGTTGGGCTGGTCACGTTGCACGGATGCCGGAAGAATGACACGCGACGATAATATTCAGTAGAGAACCATGGAGAGGCCGTTGAGGAGGACCTAATGGCCCTTAACGTCCAGGGGGACTGCAGGCGATTGGCCCAGGACCGGGTCCAGTGCAAGAGAATCATTCATTAGTCGTAGATTCAACAGGAGGAGTCATTGCCCATCAAGTATCAAGTATCAAGTAAGTATACACATGACCCGCAACGCTGGTAGATCACATTTTTGTGGTGCGTTACAGGGTATCAGATCCACCACCGAACACTAGTCAGAATTAATTCAAACTAGGGAACATATTTGTTTTTTTTTTTGTTCAGTGTACATCCAATTGACTTACGTCTTGTTAATCATGCCTTTTACATCCATCCATATAATAATTGCTACAGTTGTGAAGAGAAAGCGAGTTGTGCTCAAGTGACGAGTTTTTTTTTACAGCGTGTCTCACAATAGGTGTCACCTTTTTTCAGTCTTGGTTTATTTCAGCTGGGTAATTTTAACAGCGGAATTGATTGTACCCGTTTTGAAAGTATTCTTTTGACAGCTTATCGCTGAAGATCAATAAGCGATTTCGTTTGTTTATATTTATCAGCTACCATGGAGGCCATACGGGAGCAAGTTTTAAAATTACATTTGCAAAAGCTTAGACCATGTCAGATATTCAATAGCCTTAAGCAGTTCGGAGTGAGTAAGCGTTTTGTTTTTCGTACATTGAAATGGTTCAAGGAAACTGTAAGTGTCCATATTCAACACAAAGGAGGTGCCAGACGAACTGCCAGAATGAAGAAAAAGATCAAATGTGTGAGGGAGCGAATAGTACGTAATCCGGCCGTATCTGGCCGTAAATGGAGCAAACAATTTCAAATGTCCCTGCTTCAATGAACAGGCTCCTCAGACATGATCTGGAATGCAAGCCGTACAAGAACAGCGGGTTCCCGGGATGACGGAGCGTGAAAAGCAAGCCAGGGTCCAAAGAAGCAGAAATCTTTCGGTTCGGCACGGTAACTGCGAGATTTTATTTTCGGATGAAACGCTCTTCCTCCTTCAGGACAGTCATAATCAACAAAATGATCGTGTGTATGGCAAAAGTCTTGTCAATATTCCAAGAGATAAACTTGCTGTAGAACGCTATCAGAATGTATCGAAAATCATGGTATGGGGCGCCGTTTTACGAAAAGGAAAACTCCCTCTTTTTTCATAAAACCTAACGTAAAAATCAACACTGAATATTACATCGAGCAGGTTTTGAAGAACCATCTGCTTTCTCATGCTTCAACGCTGTATGGGAATACACCATATTGTTTCCAACAGGACTCAGCTCCAGCTCACAAGGCAAAGAAGACACAAGCGTGGTGCGCGGAAAATTTGCCCGATTTCATCACGCGCGAAGAATGGCCTGCATCTTCACCGGATCTCAACCCACTGGACTACTTTGTTTGGGGTTATATGCTTCATCATATAGGCCCTACGAAAGGGCTTACTTTAGATCGATTCAAGAAACATTTGGTTGATATTTGGGATCAAATTCCTCAGGAAATCGTGCGTGCCAGCTGCGATGGGTTTACAAAGCGTTTGCGCAAAGTTATCAAGGAGGGCGAGAGATTCAAATTTAATTAATATGGTTTATTTCTAGAAAATGTATCTTTCAAATGAAAATAAATGCTATGATTTGTTTTGCTGTAATCCCATTTTGATTAAGTGACACCTATTGTGAGACACCCTGTAATTACTTTGTTATAGTGACTTTCAGCCCTGAGCTGGTTCGTCTCTTAATGGACGAGTTTTTAATAATCGATAATGGGAGGACAGAAAATAACACTTCAAGTTCGAAATCTTACCGTGCGTGATTGCTTAAAACCAAATCTCAGCGCATAGTTGCCAAAAAGTAAGGCGTAAGCCGTGATGCAGTTCAAAAATTTGTTTTGAAACACCGAAAGCTTGGAAATGTCGTAGATCGAACTGAATGAGGACGTTATCGTAAGTACGATCACCGAGAAGACACTAGAATCATCCGAGAAATTGAGAAAGATCCTTTCGACCAGGTTTCTGAGGTGGTGTGGATCCAACTCTTCCCAGGCATGCTCCAGTGCCGCATAATACACTCAGTAGCAAAAATAAAAAGCCGAGCAAAATGTTGCTTCCAAAAAAGTCATGTTCAAGCTTCTGTAATCTTGTCAATTATCAATATTTTTGGCTAAAAATTTGAAAAAACTATATTCAGTGTATTGAGCTTATGTGCCCAAAATTTCATGTTGATGAAGTTTATAAATTTGAAGTTATGAAAACATATGTGAAAAAAGTCGTTTTTGGACATACCAATTTCAAAGATCCGGACTGTTGTGAAAAATTTAGGAAGCATGATAAAAATTCACCACTCCTTAAAGAAGTATAGGACATAACGTGGACAAAATTTAACTTTTTCCAATCAGTAGTTTGGACCATAGCTGGCGTCAAAGTTGACGCACCAACAAGAGTATTTTCGTCAAATTTTTAGCCAAAAATGTTGAAAATTGACAAAGTTACAGCAGGTTGAACATGGCTTTTTTGGAAGCAAAATTTTACTTGGCTTTTTTTATTGCTACTGAGTGAGTGTATTTTTGCTGTTTTTGATTGAATTTTTCTATTCAAACATGATGTGGATATTTTTTTGATGACATACCCACTTTGCAAACTGAATTGGTTTTGTAATTTATTTTATGTACGGAATAAAAGTTATCTTTACTTTTTAACTTGAATTGTTCCTCTGAGTTTATTTTTTGGAAACATGTATTTGAATACCCTACTCTTTCAAAAAAATGCGTTTTTCCACAAAAATAATAAAATAATCAAAGGTGGATCTTTATTTTTGCCGGTCACTGTACAAGCCAAGAAGGGATGGTAACTACCTTACGTACATACATGCATATATGTAAGTATATGCAAGAGAGTATTCTATATACATGCATATATTACCCTAATATACAGACATACAGAGTGTTTGGTTCCTTAGTTCAAATATTTTAAGGATTATAGACTGTCATATTTGATGAAAAAAATCGTTCCAACACATAGGTACAAATCTCAAAGCTTACTGTGTTATTGAACATTTTATGTTTTTATTCTATTCGATATTCCTGCTGGACCAGGCAGTAGCAACCGACCGCACCCCAGCACCGTTGGCTACCGCACGGAAGGAGTGGTGAATGATATTCGTTTGATAACACTATATGTTAATGATCTTGGATGAATCAAGGTAAATATTCCATCACGAACAAAAAACAACAGAATATCAAAACGTATCGATTTTTCGGTGATTCAAAAGATCATATATCACATCCGGTCGGCGAAACAGGTGCAAATGAGGATCGTCATACATCTTAACCAAATGAGTCAGTATGTATCGATTAAGTGGTTCTTCATCGTATTAGATGGCACAAGAAAGGACTTTTCCCCGATCGAAGATGGATGTAATTATGCGAGGCCTCAAACAGCCGGCGACGATAAGCCGCAACAGACTGGTGGAGTCTACTAATGTTCATTGATTCGGCTAATGGGGCTGCATTTGTCTCTGCTTGCATGTCAAAATTTATTTCCTTTTCGCGCTGCTTGATTGGGGTGTGAAAATGAGTGCTTAATTACCGGAGATTTATTGAACTGGCCAATTAGGTTGAAATTATGGTACAGTCAGAACGAGTTGGTCTTTAAGGTGATCTGAACTGTTAAGCGTTTCATTTAAATTTTCATTTATTATATGATGATTAGATGACAAAGTCATTTGATTTGAATACATATTGGCTTTTGCCAAGAAACCGGCTGCTCTCTATACATTCCAATTTTTCTACAATTTTCAATAACTTTTTAAAAGCCCATCGAAATGAGCCCATTCCAGCTTAAATTATGAAAATTGAATTCAGTAATATCCAATTCCCTCCATCAACGTAAACTGTTATCAACGCTCTTTTAAATTTACGACATGTTTACAGCCATTTCGAACTGCACCACGCCATGTATGGCCTTTTTTCATAACCACTGAACTGCTGATAAGCGACCGCACAAATTGCGATCACACCTATTACGGACAGTAAGAGTGCTCATTTTTGATGGAAAGATATCAATTTACTACCACCTTGGTTAACCGGGGTGTATCTGCATCGTAAGTTGGTACCTTTGAAACATTGCAAAACGCAGGGTGAAAAAATCCAATCAACCAGCAAGCGACACGATGCAAGAAGAGGAAGGTAGATGGAGTATCTTCGGCACTTCAAAGAACTCTGCCGCCCTTATTTAGCGCGTTCTGAGCTTTGTTTTGGTTTGCGCACACCAAAGCCTCGAACACGTCACCCATAAATCGTGTGTTGCCACGATGCATAAATTCTCCTTCAATTTCTTTTCCCGTTCTCGGTGTCCTGAAAAGGGATGCTCAATTTTCAACGCGCAGTCAGTTGCAAAACTCAAAGATTGGATTTCTCAATTCATAATTTTATGATCATCCCAACATTAAGCTTCCGGTGGATTCTTCGATATCCTTGAGCACGCGTACTCCCTGAGTTCCTAAAGGAGAAAAACCACGCCGTACATAACGAATGACACCTTGAGGAAAGCACCGAAAGTAACGAAATCGCTGGTATAAAACAATCGATCCCAGCATAAAAAATAACGATTCAAGGATCAAAATAAATGAATGAAGTCTCGCTTACCCGTTGCGTTGAGAGCTGCTGCAGGTCGGATCGAAAACATCGATTTATTATGAAAAAGAGCAATCCCCAAACGAGATGCACTTTGTGGGCAACACAACAAAGGAGGACGCCGCCGTCGCCAACAGACGCTCTGCTTCTGCTTGTGCTCAACTCTCTCTCATTCTGCTTGGGTGCAGATGGGATTTAATTTGATTTCTCGCATAATTTGTAATTAAATTAACAGAAAATGATAGTAATGATGGCCGATGGCAGTGGCAATTTTTTTGGCACTGGCTATTAGCTACTCTTCTCTGGTGGATGACGAAGGTGTACCAGCTTGGGGTGTTTATTTTCGCAGGACAGCGGTAGAGAGAGAGAGCGAGAGAGTGAGAAAGAGTCAGAGCATTAAATTACGCCACCATACGGGGGACGACATTGCTCAGAAAGTATACAAATCGGTTTTAAAGTGAATGAAATTAAGTCAGGAGGAGCTAAACCGGCTGGTTTACTTATATAGTTAATAACGTTAATGAGATGTGCATAACCATGATGATCATGTCTTACCATTATGACGCAAAGTATGTGACCATTATCGATCATCGGAATGGCGTCCAATGGGTTATCAAAAAGAATTTCAGCACTGTTATGTGATCTTAAGGGAGAAATAACATTGTAGTTTGATGTTTGTGTGTGTGGATTTAATTAATCGATCGGTGACTGGCAGTGATATAATGGTAGACATCAGTTTGCAACAATCCTTGAAGGGACCATTGAAAGCAATTTTAATTCGGGAATTAATACAGTAATATACTTCCAGATTTGGAAACATAAAGCTTCTAAGCCAGGCAAATATCTGATATCTGATATTATTTGAAAATTAGTTTTTGTAACTTATTAATAATCGGAAAGATCTCACCAAGGCCCACCTCCGAAATAACAATATTTAGTTTCTTCAATCAAATTTTTTGGCGTTGATTCTTAGTCAAAAAATGGAAGTGTCCCTCTTTAATACAGAAACATTTGTCGAAAAGCTCATTTGATGGTTTCTGAAATAAATGGTTTATCAAATCATAATAATACCAATAGCGAGGTAAGCTTCCCTTGGTATTCTTCGAGAAAAACGTAAAATCAACGCGGCATACTACAAAACGGAGGTTTTGGAACAGGTTGTTGCCCCAAGTCTACGACAACTCTATGGAGATGAGCACTATGCGTTCCAGAAGGACGGTGCGTCAGCCCATACAGCGAATGTGGTTCAAGTTTGGAGTCAGGACAATTTGACGGGTTTCCTTGGAAAAACTATGTGGCCTTCCAGATTTATATCCATTGGACATTTTTGTTTGGTCCTACATTATGTCAAAGCTGAATGATTACAAAATCAAAAGCACCATATCCAAAAAATCATCCTCAAATTCTGGGACTAAATCCCCATGAGGTCTGTGCGTGCCGCTTGTGACGCGTTAGTAAAGGGGTCGAAACAGGTGAAGAAATTTAGAGGGAGGGGTCATTCCAAGAGATATGCTGTAATCGTTCTCTATAAACAGTAGAGATATTTCAGTACAGTGTAGACAGTACAGATATCTCCACATTTTATATTTCAATTAAATGTACCCAGAATAAAGTATATGGTAGCCTCATTTTTTGTACATATTTTGAAAGTGTATCTAAACTTATTGAACACCGTGTAGGTGGTTAAAACTCATCGAAGACGGACAATTGATTAAATTGCACAGCGTCTACCCCACCTTCATAAAGGGTGGAAAGGTAAAAAAAATTGTCCAATATGATTTTTAATTTTTTTTTATTTGATTAGGATTTTCGAAATGCAAACAGTCGGTCGTTATTTTTCGAAGCTTCTATCAGGTTTTATAAGCTTTTATGGAAGTTTTTCTCATTTGCAACTTTTTTTTAGTTTTCTTAAGGTTTCGCTTAACGATTGCCTAGTGTTAAGTTGAGAGGGCTAGTTTAGAGGATTTTGGTTTGCTGTCGTACGTTAGAATTACATATTGTTGGCGGTATGTCAGTCTTGAGCTATTTCCCTTTAGTGACCGAGAGCGAGGTCTGGCCAAAAGAGCAAGGAACGACTGTATTTCTTTAATGACGCTAGTAATTATTACGATAATTTCGTTCTACAGCACACAGGTGAAAATTGCTTGTCAAACCAGGTATTATTTTACAAACGTTTTTTATGATTAAAATTATATTGAATCGTATCTTTTTCCAGAAATTGTGAAAACCCATGAATACTTGGCTGGCTTCTTATCTTCCAATCACTGCGGCTTCTTGGTTTCGAAGCTTGGTTTAATAACGATTGTCACTGACGATTAGCCCACGTTCAGCGATTTTGACATGTCAGCGTGGGAATAATTTGGATTTAACTTATCCGTGAGCAACATTAGCTATTTCCCTTGCTTCGAGTCCATTTTAAAAGTGAATAGAAAATGACAAAAACAAAATCAAGGCAATATCTGCGCTCACATATTTAAAAGTGTATGGGAGGTGTTCAAGTTTTTTTAAACGCACGATTACATAAAACACTAGAAAATTGGAAGAAAGATTAGTAATTTCCATTTGATTCCAACTACCTTTATTGCTTGTCTTGAGATCCGCGTATTTCGTCTACGATGTCTACTTCTTCAGTGTCGTGTACTAATACTCGACACTCACTATAATCCATAAAACACGCCAAATCGAATCGACCAATTTTTACTGTTCCACCCTTTGGACTCTTACTCCGGAGCAGAGAAAATGTATCGTGCACAAATGGTACAACGGTACTTTCAAATACGCCCACCGTGACAATTATCCATCTTCTCTTGAAATCATCGGTACCATTTACTTTCTTCTTAGTTTCGAAGAGTTTCCGTTTAACTAGAGCCCAGTGCTTCTTTATTGGGCGAAGCTCTGGACATTTTGGTGGATTGGCTGTTTTTGACACGTATTTGACCTCTTGAACCTTATGCCATTACAGGACGGATTTCGCATAGTGACAAGAGGCCAAATTAGGCCAAAACAGAGCTGGAGAGTCGTGGCTTCTGATAAACGGTAGCAACCGCTTTTGCAGACATCCTTCTCCCGTTACCTTACCTTACCAATCAGACTAAGGCCGGTGTGGCCTTTGCTGTACACAGAAGTTGTTTCCATTGTAAACGATCCATGGCTATACCTCGCCAGACTCACTGTCTGCGGAGGGTCCGCAGGTCGCCTTCTACTTGATCAATCCACCTTGCTCGTTGCGCGCCTCTTCTTCTCGTACCTGTCGGTTCGTTTTCGAAAACCATTTTCACAGGGCTGTCGTCCGACATTCTTACGACATGCCCAGCCCATCGTAGTCGACCGATTTTTGCGATGTGTACGATGGGAGGTTCTCCCAGCAATTGGTGCAATTCGTGGTTCATTCGCCTCCTCCACGTTCCGTCTCCCATCTGCACTCCACCGTAGATCGTACGCAGCACCTTCCGTTCAAAGACTCCAAGGGCGCGTTGGTCCTCCACTAGCAATGTCCATGTTTCGTGGCCGTAGAGAACTACCGGTCTAATTAATGTCTTGTAGATGGTCAACTTTGTGGTTCGGCGAACTTTGTTCGATCTTAGCGTTCTTCGGAGTCCAAAGTAGGCACGATTGCCAGCCATAATGCGCCTTTGTATTTCTCTGCTGGTGTCGTTTTTGGCGGTCACCAATGAGCTCAGATACACGAACTCGTCTACTACCTCGATTTCATCACCGTCGTTCTGAACTCGTCCTAGGAGGCTAACATTGTCTTCTCGTGAGCCTCTTCCCTTCATGTATTTTGTTTTCAACGCATTAATCACAAGCCCAATCCTACCAGCTTCAGCCTCAAGTCTGATGTACGTTTCCGCCATCGTCTCAAAGTTACGTGCTACGATATCAACGTCGTCGGCGAAGCCAAATAGTTGGACAGACTTCCTGAAGGTCGTGCCACTCGTGTCTATCCCAGCTCTTCGAATCACACCCTCCAATGCAATGTTAAACAACAAACACGACAATCCATCACCTTGCCGTAACCCTATCCGAGATTCGAAGGGACTCGAGAGCGTCCCTGATACTCGGACGACACACATCACTCGATCCATCGTTACTTTGATTAACCGCGTCAGTTTTTCCGGGAATCCATATTCGTGCATGATTTGCCATAGCTGGTCTCGATCGATTGTATCATACGCTGATTTGAAGTCGATGAAAACACGTTGTATTCGCGACATTTCTGCAGTACTTGCCGAATCGCGAAAATCTGGTCCGTAGTAACGCGGGCACCCATGAATCCCGCTTGGTATTGCCCCACGAACTCCTTTGCAATTGGTGACAGGCGGCGGCATAACATTTGGGAGAGCAACTTGTAGGCGGCGCTCAGTAGCGTGATCGCACGATAATTGCAGCAATCCAGCTTGTCGCCCTTTTTATAGATGGGACACACTATTCCTTCCATCCAATCCTCCGGTAAACATTCCTCCTCCCAAATCTTGGTAATTTCCCAGTGCAGCGCTCTGGCCAGTGCTTCACCACCGTATTTTAATAGCTCGCTTGGGAGTTGATCAACACCAGCGGCTTTGTTGTTTTTCATCAGACCAATTTCCACCTCAACATCCTGAAAGGTTGGGGTCGGGGTCCTGTCATCTTCTGTACGTGTTCCTAGATTAATTACCGTGCCACTTTCGTTCGCTATAACATTACCGTTCAGGTGCTCGTCGAAGTACTGCTTCCACCTTTCAATCACCTCACACTCTCCTGTGAGAAGGTTGCCATCCAGGTCTCTGCAAATATCAGCTTGTGGTACGTAGCCTTTGCGCGAGCTGTTTAACTTCTCGTAGAATTTGCATACACATCATTATTGATAGTGCCGGTAGAGACGAAACTTTTAGATTTTCGACCACAACTACATATGACCTGCCAAATCAAATACTTCTTCGGGAATTTGGACACCTTCTTTGTCCGGAAATTCTCGGCAGCGGCGTTCTTTTGCATTGCAGTATAAAAAGCCAGACCCGAAAGCTGTTTAAAGTCTATGTCTATGTACGTATGTTTTGTCGTCCTGTGTGAGGCTCCTTAGCACGACTTTTTGCAGTGAAATTTGGCTTGTCATCACGGTTTTTCACTTTGTACGCCTTCAGTCCATGACTCTGCTTCACTTTTTGCACGTATGATTTTGACTACCCAACTTTGTGAGCCAGAAATTGGATTTTTCTCAATAATGGCTATCACCTTCTTGTCCATTTGTTGTCGGGAGTATACTTTTCTATGTGTTCCACTTCCAACCTTCCGATTCACAGTCAAGCGCTGGTCAAATGATTTGCAAACACAAAACACGAAACTTTTCGGTAGTTTTACAAAATGCGTTTGCGCACTTCCATTTGATTCAACGCTATTTTAGCTCTTCCACAACATCACGACGAACAGCTGCCAGTCGCTAACGCTGATCAGAACTGCACGATATATTCCACGAGAAAAAAACAACAACCAACCTTTTACGTGGCAAGTGACAGTATAATTTCACGATAAATCATGACTCAATGGCCAGTTAATTGAAGGCTATAAAAATTAAATTTAATCGTCTCCACGAAAACCGTAGCATACTAGGAGGTGGTCATGATAAAAAAAAAAAAAAAACTTCAACCCAAAGTCCTACCGGTCTTTAGCAGAGTGGATTAAACTTTGGCGACAGTTTAGTCCGATTATCTAATCGAGAGCGGTGGGCTGCTTGATAAGCCTGCGAAGGCTTGATTTTTATTTTTGGCGGTCAAATAAGAAACTGACATTGGGTTGGGTTGAATACTAATTAGAATAGAGTTTGAAGAGCTTCAGTGCACTCCCTCTCTCGTCGGACTTTGAAGCACATGCAAAGTGAGACGTCGTTATTTGGAAAGGCGACTCAGACGGGGTAAACCTCAGAAAACCGACGACGATGGAATATTTGTTTATCTTCTCGGCGGCGAGTCGGGCCAAGATGAAACGATTGCGGCTTGGTTTATCAAATTTGATTACCTACTTTCGTCTTCCCGGTGTGTGGAGTACAAAGTGATCGTGTCTTCTTAACATAAAGCGGGTGTGGGAACCGGGGTAAGGAATGTGAATTGTAAGCGATATTGGCCATGAGCAGTGTGCAGTTGACAAACGGAACGTAGAATTCAGTACGCAATTTTTGGGTAAGTCAATCTCTGTAGGCGAATGGCGCCAGCTCATTTGGCTCAAGCGCTTTCTATAAGTTCAACTTGTTTGAGGTTGAGTAGTTTGTTGTTTTTCTTCATATAAGATGATCTCTTCAATAGCACGTCAAGTAAAAAACAACATGCAGGTGCAAACTGGACTGTCTCTCGAAATGGATAATCGATAACTGATGTCTGTGGGCTTTCTCGAGTGTTCTCAGCGGTTTTCAAACGCGACAATTATCAACATGTTGAGGCCACTTATTGCGATCACTGTGGGAATACCAACTAGTTGAATCCTATATTGTGCATCAATCTATGAAAATAGCATCCATGGTGTGTAGGCTTTGTGACGCCAGACATCAACGGCACCGTCCGTCGCCACTCTATAGAAGACATTTTCTCACACTTACATCTGCCCATAAATGTTGTCACGTAAAAGCAGTTAACGTGTGCACTTGAAATGATGATTTTTCCGTCGATTGTCGTCACCCGGGAAGGAAATCGATACCGCGCTCAGGTATGCCCTTTCGAAATCGAAATTGCACGCGTTTATCCGAGAAATTCGTCGCTCCTTCCACATCAATCTGGTCCGGCCGGGAAAGAAAAGGTCAAAACATGTTCCAATGTTCGAGCATAATTACGAGACGATTTCCCCGGGGGGGACAACGCCACATTTGGGAAGAACAGCGTGAATTGAATTTTACCCTTTCTGGAGCGCACAGAATTACCCATTTGGTCGTCATCTTGAGTGATGTTGTCCATGTTTGGAGGGTAAATAACAGGATAGCCAATTTAAATACAAAGTAGTCAATTTGTTCGGTGCAATAATTGCATTTTACTCGCTGCGATTCGATGCAAGTGTTTATTCACGTTTTCTTTTTTCGTCGGATCTTTCGAAACATTCACGAAATATTCCTTAGGTGTTGCTGCAATTATTTGCTGCAACGGACAATTTCCACAATGGAATCACACAAATCAAACTGATGATCGGTTTGAGTTTTTTTTTTCTTAATCCTCCATTCGACGATTCTCAAGGGCTCGCTGTTTATCAGCAAAGCGAGAGAAAATGAGAAGGACGAAACGTTGGTTGGTCGGCAGAGCGTCGCCAAGTTGGAAACAATGCTGCAGTGACCCGAGTAGAAATGTGCTTGTTTTAAATGCTTGTTACTGTCTCAAATAGCATACATCATTATCTGTTTTGTTAGTTTATTCATTACGTATAGCTCCATTTGTTCTCAAAAACTTAACGGATCCTATTTGTTTCTATGAATCATTTCATAAAAAAGTCTAATAATTATAAAGTCTTCGTTATAACAGAAAATTTGTGCAGATTCATTATTCAATTAAAACATGGTAAATTTTCAAATTAAGAGCGTGTAAGTAGAACGATTGTTATTGGGAAACTAATGATTGTAATTAGAAAAAGTGATCAAGTAAAAAGTTAAAATTAAATGTTCCTAGTTTTTGAATTATGATTAGTTTAGATAAATTTTAAAAGGTTCCTAAGAATATTGTCGACGTTTCTTTCATTGCATGCAAACCAACAGAATAATAAGTTATATTCATTAAATTCTACTAGTTGTTGGCACCACCGACGACATTGCATACTGGGCCAGCTATATTTTCACTAAAAGCCGGATTCCGAAAGTAAGAATTTTATATGTAAACTAACTGAACCCGATACATGCGTTGCTACGCTTGCAACTAAATGAATGCAAATTTAATAGAACTGGCGCGTTTATGGTGGTTTTTCGAAATGACTTTTGTTAACATATTTTCGTTTGCTAATGAGTGACTTCGATTATAGAGTTTTTATTTATTTATTTTGTTTTTGGTTTAATTTGAGTTTGTGATTTTAATTTAACCTTCGGCTCGGTAGTTTTCACCATTGTTTTTCTTTCTGTGTAGAAGCATTTCGTAGACAAAAATGTTATCTTCAAACTACGCCGTATCCTGTCAGTTTGAAAGTAATTTTCTCTTGCATAAGCTTAGATTGACTTTTTGTGCATTATGTAGCACTGAGAGTAGCTCAAGCGTCCCCTTTCTAGGTTGAAATTAGCCAAATTTGGTTCCATTTGCTTGATTATTTGTCAAGTTATGCTGGAATTTGTGTTTAATTTTTATGCGAGCCCCCCTTTCAGAGGAGAGAGGGGTTTCGAACTACCATAGAAACATTTTTTTGCCTCCAAAAATCCCCACACGCCAAATTTGGTTTCATTTGCTTGATTAGTTCTCAAGATATGCAGATATTTGTGTTCCATTTGTATGAGAGTCCCCCCCCCCTCTCTTACAGAGCGGAAGGGGTCTCGAACCACCATAGACAAAATCCTTCCTCCAAAAACCCTCATATGCCAAATTTGGTTCCATTTACTTGCTTAGCTCGGGGAGGATACCCGAGAAATACACATTTTGTGTTATTTGTGTTTTAGTTGCCAGGGTAACTCTCATGTTTGGTTGAATTTTGTGTATCATTGTGGCTCTCATGCCCCCCTATGCTGAGGGGGAATCGGTTTCGAACCACCATAGAAACATTTTTTGCCTCCAAAAATACCCACATGACAAATTTGGTTTAATTTGCTTAATTAGTTCTCGAGTTATGCAGAAATTTCTCTTTCTTTTGTATGAGAGCCCCCTTTTTGAAAGAGAGGAGGGGTTTCGAACCACCATAGAAACATGACTTGACTCCAAAAAACCCCGCATGCCAAATTTGGTTCCATTTGCTAGATTAGTTGTCGTGTTATTCAGAAATTTGTGTTTGATTTGTATGAGGGTCCCCCTTACAGAGAAAGGAGGGGTCTCAAACAATCATAAGAACCTTCCTCAGCCCCAAAAACCGCTGCATAACAATTTTCACGCCGATCGGTTCAGTAGTCTCCGAGTCTATAAGGGTCGAACAGACAGACATACAGACAGATAGATAGGCAGACAGAAATTCAAGTTTGTATATATATATATATAGATAGATAGGCTAGCTGAACCCGGTGCGAGCGCTGCTACGCTTGCAACTAGATGAATGAAAATGTAATAGAACTGGCACGTCTATGGTTGTTTTTCGGAATGAGTTTTTTTTTCTTGACTAAGAAGGGGTTCAAACTTCTACATGCTTCTTACCTGAGAAATAGAGTTTTTGTGTTTTAGTTACCTGGATAATTCACATGTTTGGTTGAAATTTGTGGTTCATTTGTATGAGAGACCCCCCCCCCCCCCCCCCCTCTATAGGCTCTCATTAATGCCTTTAAAACCCGCCACATGCCAAATGTGTCCATTTGCTTGATTGGTTCTCGAGTTATGCAGAAATTTGTGTTTCATTTGTATGAGAGCCCCCCCCCCCCCCCCTACTTCCAGAGAGAGGAGGGGTCTCAAACAATCATAAGAACCTTTAACAGCTCCAAAAATCTCTGCATACAAATTTTCACGCCGATCGGTTCTGTAGTATCCGAGTCTATAAGGGTCAAACAGACAAAAATATACATATTCAGTTGTATGGGAGCCCCCTCTTGCAGGAGAGAGGGGTCTAGAACTATCATAAGAACCTTCCCCGGCCTTGACAACCCCTACATACAAATTTTCACGTCAATCGACTCAGTAGTTTTCGAGTCTATAAGGGCCAGACAGAAATTAAGTTTTATACATATAAATATGTTAATACAAAGTTATACTTGGGAAAAAAATATGTGATTTTGTATCCTATTGCAGAAAAAAGTACCTGATCAATATGTAAGCCCTTAGTCCACTTCAAATCTTTTATTATGATAAATGATTGCCTAAACGTAAGAACCCGTACAAAAAAAAAGCCGAAACATTCATCCATCAATCGATAGCAATTATACTTCTGAACAACTTTTCCAAAGACAAAATTTTTCTATAAGCTCAAAATCTCGAAATACGTACATTATGTACCTCAAGATTTTGAGCGTCTTGAAAAACGTACGCACTATTTGTATATATCCTAGCGCCAACTATTAAACCTTTTTACGACACAGAAGACGCCATCTTGGATTCCAAAATTGCGTCAGATATGTCCAGTCGTCCGCGGTTAGCGAATCAAAAACGAACCATATTACAGTATTTCCCACCTTTTCCAAAACCATAAGGTGCTATCTTGGATTGCAATCGGGCATTTTTTTACCCTGTGTATGCCCTTCCCGATCCATATGGCAGGTATTTGACAATACTTTTCTCTTTTATGAAACAGAAGCCACCATCTTGAATTCCAAAATGGCGTCACCCAGCGATCTCTTGCCTTTATACGCCGTTCCCGATCCAAAAATATCCATATTGCAGGGTATTTGGCAGTATTTTACAGTTCATCTGAAACACAAGCCGTCATTTTCGATTCAAAAGTGGTGTCGATCATCAGTTTTCAGTCTTTATGTGCCGTTATTGATCCAAAAGTATCATATTGCAGGCTTCTTGGCAGTACTTCGCACTCTTTACGGAACTGAAGCCGCCATTTTGGATTCTCAAATTGACAAGGACATCAAGATGCCGGCTGCGTTCCAAAAATATCCATATTGCGGGGTATTTGACAGTATTTCTTACTTTTTACGCAATAGAAGCCGCCACCTTGGATTACAAAATGGCGTCATGCATTGATTTTCTTCCTTTCTACGCCATTTCCAATCTAAAAATATCAATTTGGCATGGTGTTTGACAGTAATTCCAGGTTTTTCTAAAACCGGAAGCCGTCGTCTTCGGTTCCAAAGTGGCCACCTGAACAACTTTTTCGAAGACGGGATCTTCCTAGATGGCCATGATCGCGAGACACAGCTTGTACAATATTGTCGCGCGTAGTGAGCCAATTCTGGACTACAATCCACAAACCGGAAAGCCATAGTACAACTATGCTCAAAACAGTAACTTCCCATAAGGCCAGAATCTAGAGATATTCCATGTTGGAACCAACTAATACAAACATTTTGCATGCCATCTAGCGCCGCCTACTGAGCGAATCTTGAAGATCAGAATTAAGGTCTGTATCCGCAATAATCCGGACACCTCAAAACATGAATAAAACATAAATTTCGCATTATATTTCCGTCGTAGTTGTTTATTTCAGATTCATGGGATGTGTTTTAACAATTCGTGAAGATAAAACTTAGTTATTCGGTAATTGCATAAAATTTTCGAACATTGCACTTAACTCCGTCCATTGGGGTTTGTACATACTCTTCAGAAATCGTAGAAGCCGTCTTTGTCCAAATTTGCTGGAAGTGTTTGATGTCTTTGATTCCTTGCTTCTTTCCAGCAAGCTTCCGCTTCATCAGAGCCCAATATCTCTCGATTGGTCGTAGCTCTGGGCAATTTGGCGGGTTTGAGGTTTTTGGTACAATGTTCACTTGATTTGCTTGGTACCACTCCATCACAGTTTTAGCATAGTGGCATGGTGCCAAATCGGGCCAGAACAAAGGTTTTTCTTTGTGACTTTTGATGAAGGGTAGCATCGCTTCTGCAGACACTCTTTCTGATAGATCTCCTTGTTGATTGTTCCTGTAGTGACGAAAGATTTACTCTTTTTGCCACACGTGCAAATTGCTTGCCACACAAGGTATTTTTTGGGAAATTTCGATGCCTTCTTCGTTCTGAAATGCTCAGCTGTAGCATTTCTGGCCAGCAGAATAAAAAGCCAGCCCTGGAAGCTGCTTGAAATCCTCCAGGACATAAGTTTAATCGTTCATAACAACGCATGAAAACTTCGTCAAATATTCGCAGTACAAACGTCGAGCCCGTGATTTTGCTGCCAAGTTCTGTTTTTCGTTGCAATTTGGAACTGTTTTTACTGTATACGACTTAAGTCCCAAACGTTGTTTTGATTTTTGGACAAAACCAGGCGACATCCTTATCTTACGAGCCACCGTTCGAATGGAGAGATTTGGGTTTTTCGTTAATATCCTTTTCACCTTTCGGTCCATGACAGGATCAGCGCGTCCAATGTTTTTGTCACTTCTCGGTTTCCTCTCCACCGTCAAACGTTCAGAAAATGATTTGAGCACATCGTGAACAGTGGATTTAGGCAAATCCAATGTTTTTGCAAGGTCCCGTATTGACAAGTCAGGATTTGCCGTACGCCCGTACAACATTCGCTCGCGCACTTGTTTTTCTTTCGTCGCCATCTTGAATACTAAACATGAAATGTAAACATCAATCATAGTCTTTTTCATCATAGACTCACAGCTATATCACAGTGAAATTTTTCATTCCTACGTACAATATTTCAAAAGTTACAATGATTTGAAGGTGTCCGGATTAATGTGGATACAGACCTTAATTAGGCCACTACGAGGTAGCCCTTCCCAGTAAATTTCCGCAAGGTACCATGCATCTATAAGGTGAAAATCACAAGAATATTACACGTTCAAATTATATTTATTTCATCAGCTATATGCGCCTCCATCCCGATGGGTGAAATTGATGTAAAGGGTGATACGGTCAAAATTTGGTCAAGGGAAAACGCGTGTAAATCGGTGAAATCGTTTATTTAAAAAATCAAGTTAAATTTCTTTTTCAAGTTCAATTAGTATAAAATTCAGGAAAAATATTCAGTTAGGCTTCCGCTTTTCCAAATCCAAATCTTGAACTGCTGCTCGTCCTTAGCAGTTTTTTTGGTCTTTTTTAGGTTCCGCTTGACAATAGCCCAGTATTTCTCAATTTGGCGGAGCTCTGGCGTGTTGGGAGGGTTCTTGTCCTTGGGAACCACCTGCACGTTGTTGGCGGCGTACCACTCCATGGCCTTTTTACCGTAATGGCAAGATGCCAAATCCGGCCAAAACAGTACGGAACAACCGTGTTTCTTCAGGAAAGGCAGCAGACGTTTATTCAAACACTCTTTCACGTAAATTTCTTGGTTGACAGTCCCGGAAGCTATGAAAATGCTGCTTTTCAAGCCACAGGTACAGATGGCTTGCCAAACCAGATATTTCTTTGCGAACTTTGACAGTTTCGTGTGCTTGAAAATACCTGCTACCTTTCCCCTTCCTTTTGCCGTATAAAACTCCTGTCCCGGAAGCTGCTTGTAGTCGGCTTTGACGTAGGTTTCGTCGTCCATTACCACGCAGTCAAACTTCGTCAGCATCGTCGTGTACAGCCTCCGGGATCGCGCTTTGGCCGTCGTATTTTGTTTATCATCGCGATTTGGAGTCACTACCTTCTTGTAAGTCGATAGTCCGGCTCGTTTTTTGGCTCGATGCACGGTTGTAGACGATACACCCAGCTTATTTGCGGCATCTCGGAGAGATAGGTTAGGGTTTCGCTTGAAACTACCGGCAACTCTCTTTGTCGTCTCAGCGGCTTCCGGTTTTCGATTTCCCCCCGATCCAGACTTCCTGGCTGTCGACAAACGTTCCCCAAACACTTTAATTACATATGTAACGGTTGATTTGGCAACTTTTAGCGATTTTGCCAACTTTGCGTGCGAGTAGCTCGGATTTTCGCGATGCGCGAGCAAAATTTTGATACGCTGCTCTTCTTGCTTGGACGGCATTTTGACAACTGAAGAGTGAATTCCAAAATCAAAATAGGAGCAACATTCTACACACACACACCTTCAAAATGAGGGGTGTTCAGGTTTTTTAAATGCAAAATTGAAAGAAATACGTCAAGTTGATATTGACCAAATTTTGACCGTATCGCCCTTTAGCCGGATGCCATCACCCACTTTCAGACAGTGGTGCCACTTCGAAAAGTGTAATATTATTCTACAAAATTGAGCTGCACTTCAAAATTGAATAACTTTTTTTATTTTGAACTCAATATAAGCATGGTTTGTTGCAAATGCTTCAAGAAACAGTGTCACGTGTTTTCAAGGTGCCTCAATTTTTTTAGTTCAACCATAAAGTACTTTTTTTTTTAAATAAAAACTAAAATACTACTTTCCCCATACTGAAAAACTCAAAATCCTACTCGAAACTTGAAGTCGATAGTCTTGATAGCTAAATGATTTTTAAAAATCTGAATCTGAAACTTTTCAAGGTTGGTTTTTGGAATATTTCCTACCATAATTTACAGTGTAAGTTCGTTAGTTCGATTATTTTTGAAAATCGACACAGTCTACTGGGCCAGCGTTCGATTTGAGCAAGAGTAAGTTTGTACCATGACAATCAAACTTAAGAACAAAAGTGTATTGGGCCAAGTTATAATTGTTGCTATAAGTTTATAAAAGCTAACGTTAGGGTGGTCTTGGAAAATATTGGAATAAAAAATGTATCGTAATTTTTTTGACATGTTCTAAACAATTGGTTCTTATTTAATTTGAAGCAACTGTGCTAAAATAAGCATAATTGTAGGCCTTGTGTATCAATAGTTACAGTCAATTTCATGATCATTGCAAGGAAGGTTAATAAAAAATGGGCTTATCTCACATATATTTTTCGTTTAAAGTTTTACGGAAAATCTATCTTCAGCAGGTTTCTATTGCCATTCAATTTTCAGAAATAAATAGGGGTAATCTTAATAAACTGGGGCCTCCCTTAGCTCAGTCAGCAAAGGCGCAACTACACAGCAACACCATGCTGGAGTTGGCTGGGTTCGATTTCCGGTCTGGTCTACCACACAACCATAATAATGCAAAATTGGTACCTGTCATCCAAAGCTCCCAATTAATAACTGTGAAAGTGCAGTGCAAGTTGGAAGCAAGCAATAAGCTAATTGTGAACGCAATAAGCTAATTGTGAAAGCAATAAGCATGAAACGCTAAGAAAGAAGAAGGTCTTAATAAACTTCACATTTTCAGATTAATATTTACTACACATTCCCCCGAAGTAGTTTTATACAAAATTATTCTCAGATCAAGATCAGATCAAATTGGTACCTAGTTGTCTCTCCTCTAAAATGAATTACAATAATAAAAACTAAAGAACAGTTCATTTGCGACCTCATCTGAACGAAACAATTTAAATTATTTAAATTTAAATTTGCCTAAAATTTAAACTTATTATAAATTTTCTTAAGACACCTATTCCGTGGAACTTGAAACGGAAAACTGTTGCGAGAGAAGCTCATTTGTTGTTGACACATAATCCTAGAATTAAGCTTATTTCATCATAGTTGCTTCAAATCAATATGGTAAAAATTTGTAGAACATAACGTTGCGCTTTGTTAAAAAATGTACGAGATAAACATTTCGATGCAAAATTTTAAAGAACCACCCTAACTTTAGATTTAATGACATCATAGGCCTAATTATAAGACACAACTTTGCAAAAGACACTTTGGTTCGTAAGTTTCATATTTATTCTTGCTAAACTTGAAATCTGAGCCAGAGTCCAATGTGTGAAATTTAAGTTGGTAGATGAATCCGTGTGTCTGGGTTCAGTGGTGACTGCCGATAACGACAGCAGACACATTATGACTGTATACCGTTCTATACTCGAGTGGAACTAACTGGTGTCTTGGTGCTGCGTATGGATATATCTCGTTTAAATTTTTATAAAATATCGCGTAAATTTATGCGAAGTCTAGCATTTCAAAAATGTGTTCTTGTTATTCCAGAAAAATCTCCGAATTCAAAAGTAAGGTTATCAAGCTAACCGGTTAGATTCCAATAACTTGTTGAGTAATTTTTTGTTCACATTCTGATGTGAGGAATAGTGAGCCGGAAATCCTGGATTCATTTATAGAATCATTAGAATGGAGAAAATCAATGTTGTCGTCATCACTCACAGTACAGCAATAATATGGTAACAACGGTAGGCTGAGCACGCGATAAAACTGTTTTCAAAAACCATTTTTGCTCGGGTATCTACAAATCAACAAATTCACTTGATCCTCAACACACATTCACAACGATTCGCCTTACCCCCGAATGCCTCACGATCGGTTTGAGCTCACTTATCCTTTCCGCTTGCTGGCCATCGGTGCTCCCCACAAGCATCGAAGGTGTCAGCCGCTGGAATATATAACAGAAATAATGATGGAAGCAAACGGGGAATCCTTCCTGCCGCCCAGCATGCCAACCAGCCGGAGCCGTTGGTCATTGTGCCTCCGATTCCGTACAGGGCAGTTGTCTTCTCGCGCCTTGCTAGCTCCACCCGCTTCCCATCCCTTATGCACTCGTAGCACGTCCGACTTCCCTGTCCATTTTTGTTCTCGATCTGATTATTTTGCAATTTATTCCTTTACGTTTTTGCTGGCCTGCTCCTCTTTCCCTTCTTTTTCCACGTGCTCCGTGAACGAAAATTCTCCTTGACGTGAATTGAGAATTTCTTTTGTTTTTCCTCGTTCTTGACTGTGCGATGCTTCATGCGATCGCGCACACGGCAACCCATCCATGGTCAGGCACGTCCCGGTCACGCGGTCGCCAAACGTCGCCATAAATGCGGCTCTTCCCAGACTCACCATTCCTCCGGATTTTCCAATAAAGGGTTGGATGTGCATGTATCCATATCTTCCTGCTACTATCTTCGGGTCCCGTGGCAATATGCAGGCCATACAGTTTGCGCGCTGTGAATATTGGCGGGTTTTGCATCATCGTCATCTGCATTTAACCGATGCTGAAGGTTGCGGCTGCTTGTGTTTGGAAAATCATAAATATTATTACTGTCATTACTCTGAGGGTTCTATGGGCAGGGTATTGTGCGAGGATATGGGGAAGGTAACAACGGCCTCCCGGTCGTTGGAGAGGATCGCATCGCTGATGGATGAGTGAGTTGGTGAGTTGGAAGCTGTGATTTCCGAAGTATTTCGATCTTGGTTCCGAAGAATTTATTGGGGGTAGGAGGTTCGACCGAATGATCTAGTCTGACATATAAATTATCTCATGAAATCCTTTAGAATCAAGAATCCCATTTGAATTGAAGTTCACGAAATGTCGAAAAAGAAACATAATATAATTGATGATTTGTTCAGTCCTTCAATATAAAATACAGAACTTGTCAAGCCTCAAGCTGTTTTGGAGGTGTTGGGGGTACAAAGACCACAGAAATAAATATTTGAACCGTTGGCAATATATGGATTGAATTCTGATCAAATAATACTAACCGACAGCACAAGTCTCTGTAAGACAAGTTAAGCCAATATTGTATCGATAATACCAAAACTATAGAGAAGCAGATTCTCATCGATTGCAAGCATTCGGCATACTTCCCCATCTCCCCACTAAAACCACACTTACTAATAAACCAATCTTTCACGTGCATATTTGTTCCAGTTTCAATGTTGGCCAAACAATTCGTTTTCACTCCGCTTTCATAACAGCACAATTGTTGCAAATAAGTTTAAATTACTTGATGCAACTCAATTAAGTTACAATCAAATAACTACAACCGATTATGTCTGTTTTGCGTTGCTTGGGGTGCGACCAAATAACAGACAACCCGACAACCATTTATAAAAAAGTAAGTGACTTCCTTTTCGATCCAAAAGTCAACATAAATAAAAACTTACAATGAATAACAACCATTATGGCATCAACAAACCAACCAAAAATTTCTTACACTGGATGTAAGGACTTCGTGACGAATGTTCATTGAGCAGGCAGACGTTGTAATACGTTTTTGCTTTTTTCTATCGTGATATACCATGATATCATTTCATTTACCTATACAGGCAAACTTTTTGTTGCATAAGTAGCATGTGACGTAAAGAGGCGGTGTTTGTAACAAGTTTGACGTGCAGTTTTTCCGCTGTGTTTTCCGATATTACAAAACCGTTTTGACCGTTACTGGACTGGAACTGTATTTACAGCAATGCCATATCGGTAATGGAACTGGTTTACGACGAGAAGTTCGCCGAACATCGGTGTTTGTAGGATACCGGGTATCCGGAGTGTCCGGAGAGATTTTCCCGAGTCCTGGAGCGTGTGGTAGACGTTTGATAGAGTTGAGATTGGTAGACAAGCCGGTTGAGCCAAGAATGGCTACGGTGGAGGAAATTTTGATCAAACATTCGCCGGAGCAGTTACATACACTGTGCTTGGTTTTATTCGTTGTCATGCTTCAGGTTTCACTGACGTTTATTGCCTTAAGACCTCACTGGTTTGGTCTCCATCTTACGTAACATTTTTTTTTATATAAATATAAGGGGTAAATTCCTAAAAACCACGCGGAAAAAAAGATATTTTTATCCCCCTTTTTTCCCCCAAATTAAAAAAAAATAAAATAAATACACATTCCAATAAAAAAGAAAAACCGACCCCCCCCCCCTCTCCCCCAAACACACAAAAAAACCCTCCCCCTGACCCCTTTGGGAGAGTGCAGAGAAAAACACGGTCCATAAACAGCACAGGTCACACTAACTTTCCTTCTGTAGTCACGCCTGATTGCAAGGACGTGGTTAGCGCCGTTATTGATTACTAACCCTTATGTGTTCGACAAAAAAACACCTTTAAGTGATTGACAAGGTACCCGGGTACCCACCAAATTCAAATGATTATAACTCTGGCTATTATTGACCGATTTTAATTTTTTTGGCACCGTTAGATTCAAAAAGCCATTCGCTTTAGGGACATTATCAGCAATGACCAAATAAATTCATCTGGTTCCCGTAAATCCGGGTTTCCGGAGCAGTGGTCCGGTACGGAGACACTATTTGGAAACATCTATTGAATATACGGGAATGGATGTCAAAATCTTTGGAATAATTCCTAGAAACTATTTCTATTCTATTGTGGGCCATATGCCGACTTGTTCCTGCAACGGCCATTCTGTAACAGGTTCCCGTGGGGCCTAGAGTGGCCATAAACATAATTAGAAGCAAACTCTGGTAATATGGGTATCAAATTTCATTAAATTTCTCCAGTAGGATATTTCTCAACGTTTTGTGGCCATCTGGTGATTTGTCCTCGGACCGGTCTTTCCGGAACTGGATCCTGTGGGGCCTCGAGTGGCCATGAACAATTTCAGTAGAAAACCCTGGCAATATGGGTATAAAAATTCATGAAATTTCTCCAGTAGGATATTTCTCAATGCTTTGTGGCCATCTGATGATTTGTCCACGGCATCGAGGGGCCATGAACAATTTCAGTAGAAAACCCTGGCAATATGGGTAGCACAATTCATGAAATTTCACCAGTATGATAATTTTCAACGTTTTGTGGCTATCTGATGATTTGTCCACGAACCGGTCATTCCGGAACAAGTTCCCATTTGGTATCGAGTGGCCATTAACATATTTAGAAGGAGACCCTAGCAGGTTCCTGTGAGGCTTCGAGTGGCCATGAACAAAACTAGCCACTAAACATTGAGAAATATCCTACTGAAGATATTTCATGAATTTTGATACCCACATTGCCAGGGTTTTCTACTGAAAATGTTCATTGCCACTCGAGGCCCCACGAAAATCTGTTCCGACTTGACAGGTCCAAGTACAAATCATCAGATGGCAACAAAATGTTGAGAAATATCCTACTGGAGAATTTCGATACCCATATTGCCAGGGTTTCCTTCTAAATATGCTCATGGCCACTCGAGGCCCCAGGGAACCTGTTCCGGAAAGACAGGTCCATGGACAAATCATCAGATTTGCACAAAACGTTGAGAAATATCCTTATGGCGAAATTTCATGAATTGTGCTACCCATATTGCCAGGGTTTTCTACTGAAATTGTTCATGGCCACTCGAGATCCCACAGGATCCAGTTCCGGAAAGACCGGTCCGAGGACAAATCATCAGATGGCCACTTAACGTTGAGAAACATACTACTGGCGAAATTTCATGAAATCTGATACCCATATTGACAGGGTTTTCCGCTGGAAATGTTCATGGCCACTCTAGGCCTCACGGGAACCTGTTACAGAATGGCCGTTCCAGGAAAAAGTCGGCATACGGCCCACAATAGAATAGAAATAGTTTCTAGGAATTAATGCAAAGATTTTGACAGCGATTCCTGGAAATTCAATAGATGTTCCGAAATTGTGTCTCCGTACCGGAACACAGCCCCGGAAACCCGGATGTACAGGAACCAGAAGAATTCAAATGGTCATTGCTGATAATGTCCGTCAAGCGAATGACTTTTTGAATCTAACGGTGCCAAAAGAATTTAAATTGGTCAATAATTGCCAGAGTTATAATCATTTGAATTTGATGGGTACCCGGGTACCCTGTCCATCACTTAAGG